>PVIH01000256.1:0-137337 GCA_004025045.1 Sigmodon hispidus
GAGATTTATTCTGCTACATTGCCTTAGTTTCCCAAGAGATACATCTGATGCCCTACTAAGGGAACTTGGAGTATGTAGAAGGCTGGTTGTAGACCTTCATAGTGTTTGTATTTGAGATTTATTCTGCTACATTGCCTTAGTTTCCCAAGAGATACATCTGATGCCCTACTAAGGGAACTTGGAGTATGTAGAAGGCTGGCTGTCAATGCTGTCAGAACAGGAGACACTTTGGACAGTGGCTTTGCACGGTACCTTACCTGCCCACAACAGATCACCATGTCATCTGTGTGAGTTCCCTTCTGTTAGGGCTTTTAAGTGGTGAAGCCTTCACTCTTACCTAGGAAGGAAAAGCATGGTTTTCTGCAGGCTTGGCAGGTATAGGAGGGAATCTGAGAAGTCTTAGCATTTTTTAACAGGCTTTCAGATAGTTCTCTTTTGGCTCCTCGGTCCCACTTCTTCTACGCAGAGGAATCTGGCGTTCTTAATGTGTAGATATGAGTGTTCTGTTGAGTTGACTTCCTGTTACTCTTCACCAGTATTGACTATCACTACTCTGCCTGATCAATTACTGTTCTTCATCCAAAAGTGTTGGCATCCCTTTGTTTTGACTGTTTGCTTTTCTGCTCCTATGCACAAATGAGCTTATATTTGAAACTCCTACACCATCATTTTAGTGAGAATTGAGGAGAAAATGGAGCTTAATGTGTCTGGCTAATCTATTATAGTTAATTGGAAGCTGATCTCTCCACAACCCTTTTTCTATCAACCTTGATATAACTGTTTCTATGCATATCCTTTTACATTTCTGTTCCTCACTTCCCTTTGTTAAACATATTTGCATATATATCAATAAAATGAGAAAAACTACAACTGTTACAGCTTAGTTTTCCTCTTCTTTGGATTGTTTCCTGCATTTTTCCACCATTTAGTATTTTTAGCGACTGAACATTTTCATCATTATGCTATATTGCCACACTGTAAATTACTGAATCATGTTTTTACACCCCAGGAATCCAAGGTAATCCTGTCTTATGGTAGTATCAATAATTTTGTTTTGAGATATCTCATGCTAATCTTTGTTAGTATTTTTAACTTGTCTTCTAAGTTGGGATTGTCCATTTTATAGTGTGAGTATTTTGACAGACCATGATCCATGCTGTGATTCATGATGTGAAATATGATACACGTCAAATTACCTCTCAATAAACACTTCTGTCAGTATGTAACCCAAGTGTCTAGAAACTACTCAATGAACTTTGACAAACATTTAGAATTATTCCTGTTGTAGAATCTTTGCTAATTTGATAAGAGAAAATGGTACCACATATTGATTTGTATTTTTTTTCTTGTTCAGATGAATGGAAAACAGTGTTTATGTATGTGTGCATACAAATGTGCAAGTGTGCTCATGAGTGTGTGTGTGTGTGTGTATGTGTGTGTGCTTGTATGCCTGTGTGTGTGAGATGAGGTGGACAATGTACATGTCATAGTGTGTGGAGGTCAGAAGACATCTTCAGGTATTGGTCCTCACCTTCCACCTTGTTTATGACAGGTATTCACCCTACATACACCAGGCTAGGTGCCTGCTGGCTTCCACTGCTTTTCTTTCTCTCCCTCCTGTCTTGATGCTGGAATGCTGGGATGTTCTATTAGACCTAGTTTTTATTAGTTCTGAGACTCTGAACTCTGGTCCTCACATATGTGTGACAGACTTTTTACCCCCTGACCTATATCTCCAGTTCTCACATGAGTGCATTTCATGATTGTCCTCTAAAATTTCCGTTCCTGAATACTTTATATATTTTATCATATTTATAAGTTCTTTCTAGAAGGATATCATGCTCTACTTGCTAATTATTTTAAAGTCCATTTTTCTCAGTTTTATTTGCTTTTAGAATTTTTGATGTCTCCAATGAATAATTTTCACTTTAATGTTGTCCATAATAAAAGTACTTTGTATTTTCTATTGCTTTTAGGCTTCAAAATTTACTTCTCTATCCTTTAAAGAGACATATATCTCCCTAGATTTTCTTCTAGATTAAATGACTTTTAAAATCCTTCTTCACGTTCAGCTTGTAACTGTTGGTGTGTGACTTGGTTAACTAGTTATATTTGGGCCTTTTTATGAAGAGAAATCCAATCCACTGTATTTCAGATGATTACACAATAATTATTCTAACCCTGCTTTCTTCTGATATGTTGGAGTTGGTCTTTCTCATCCAAATTTCTCTTCTAGGCTATTCTTGGTGTGGTTACTCTCTTTGTTCCTATGTTAACAGAGCATTCTTTTAATTACCATAACTTTACCAGGCATTTGATGCTTGAAAGGACATGTCTTTCTCTTTATATTTTACTGGACAGAAGTAGGGCTCTCTGAGGCTCTTATATAGGAGTCTTCAGAATTACCAACTCAAGTTCCAGAAAAATCTTGAGTTTTGCTCACATGACAAAAAAATGTAGGGACTATTGTTGTGTGTGAGAATTTCCCTCTGGATTTGTGAAGCTGTCAAATTCAGGATCTTTGCATGAACATGTACCTTTACTTTTCTAAGGTCCTTTAGTATTAGGTCCTCATACATCTCCTTTTTAGCTGATCTCTAAGTATTTGCTGCTATAGTGATTTAATTTATTTTCTGTTAGAGTTTGCAAGTGGTTATTGCTGTTCTTGTGTTTGTCTGTTTGTTTTTAAAGCTCTTATATTACTGGGTTTCTTATCAACTCTTGAGGCCTTTGGGTAGATGATTAGGTTTTGTCAGTATTCAGAAACCAAGGGGCCTAACAAAAAAATGTAATTTTATCTCTTGCATTTTTTATCACATAAATATTTCTTCCTCATCTCTTTCTTGTCTCCCTTCCTTTTTAATTCCATTGCTTAGAATTGTAAATTAATGTAAATGATATTGGTACAACTTTGTTACATTCTAGTATTTAGTGGAAATGAACGAGTCTGGCCCTTTCACATGACACTGTTGTTTGGTTTCATATGGACACTATGATGGTCCAAGCTTGTTGTTTCTGCTTCTAAAATGCTACTTCCTTTAAAACCAAGGAAGGATATGGAAATTTTTTCCTTAAAAAGTCTTTTTTACAACAATAGGTTGGACATTGTTTCTTACTGTGCTCCTGCTAAAATTGTTCAACACAGAAATCCATATCAACTTTTCAAATAGACTTCACATTCCTGGAATAAGTATGTTGTCTTCAGATATACAAGTACTTCTCTCTCTTTTTTTTAATGCTGTGATTAATTTACTTGAATTCAGGTAATATTGTTTATACACACACACACACACTCACACACATGTCAGTTTGTTCCATAGTTTCATATTTAGTTTTATTTAAAAATTAACAAGCTTAAAAGAAACTGAGTATAGCCATGAAATAGCATGAAAAGACTTGTGTTGAATAAAAGCCACCATATGCTGCTTCCTTTTCTGCTCCAGTACCACTCTCACAGGCCATCCATGTCTATTTCTGTTTGTTCTAAGGACTGTCTCTGCATGTGTAAATAATTTGCTTAAAGTGCTTTTCTGGACTTATTAATTTAAGGAGTCTACTGACTTTCTACAAAGAGAAAGGGAGGGGGCTGCTATTTTCAGGCACTCGGTACCTCCCATGAGACTGAGGTTTCATGTTTTACTTTCTCCTCCTGGTAATGCTTTTATATTCAGATAACATTTTAAAACTGGTCCAGGGATCAGTGTGTTCTGAGATGGTGAGGAAGACAGTGGTACTCCCTCCTCTGTTCCCTTCCTTCTTTTCCATTGTTCACTCAGCCTTCACTATTTTGTTGTCAAGTTGTGACTCTAGACATTTCTCGGTACTTGTCATTTATGACTAATTGGTTTCATGATTCCAAAAAGCTGAGGATTTGTGAGGTTTTTTTTTGTTTTTTTTTAAAGATTTATTCACTATGTATACAGTATACAGAAGAGAGTACCAGATGTCATTACAGATGGTTGTGAGCCACCATGTGGTTGCTGGGAATCGAGCTCAGGACCTCAGGAAGAACAGTCAGTGCTCTTAACCTCTGGGCCATCTCTCCAGCTCCATGATTCCAAAAACCTGAGGATTTGTAAATACATCTTACATCATTAGTACTCTGCAGATCCTGTCCAGTGTGCTTGGATCCTGTCTTGCCTTCTGCTAAATTCAGGTGCATTTTCTGTACTACTCAAAGAAAGATGCTTTTCACTTCAGTCTCAATGGATGCTCTTTTGCTCAGAGCCTACTGTTTTCTTTTATTATAGTGCCTGGACCATCCACCATTCATCTTTGGGACTCACCTCACTCATGTCTTTATCCCATGGAATTAAAGTTGCCTCCAGCCTTTATCATTACCCCAGAGCTACCTGTCTTACTAATTGAATCATTACAAGACACCCTTCATAGTTGTCCTGTGATGGGTCTCTGTTACATTTAGCTTCATTGACTTGAGACCAACAGGGAAGGTGTTTTTAGATTTTTTTTTTTTTTTTTAGTATGTATTTGCCATCACCCCTAACACCAGAAGCATTTATGCTTCCAGACACTTGTCTAGAGCCTTTAAAAAAAACCTAGTATTGGCTTTGTTTCTGCATCTCAGCCTGGCCATAAACTTATACTCTTCCTGTCTCAATGTCCCCAAATACTGGGGTTTAGGCTTTTGTCCTCAGGCCTGACTAGAAAATTCTAGTATTAAAATAAAATGATAAAAACTCAACAAACACATACTTCAGCTTAAACACTGTCAAGGAACTGCCTAAGAAAGCTTGTATGGGAAGTGATTTAAGATTATATTACCTCAAATATCTGGGTGAAATTTGATAATTTGGGGGATGTATACAATTTTTTATATTTTTTAAAAGTTTACCATACAGAACAATGGGTTTCGCTGGCATTGTGTTTTCTTTTGAAGCAAGGTCTCTTGTAACCCAGGCTAGCCTTAAACTTGCTGTGTTGTCAAAGATGATACTGAACTCCTGGTTCTTCTGCATCTACATCCCAAGTGCTAGGATGGCAACTAACACTCTCATTATGACACTTTGATGCCTGTATATTTAGGTGGATGAACTTATGTTCCTGTGTCTCCATGTCAGTGCGCATGCTAGTTCCTCCTACTCACTCTTTCCATTCTCTTTTTCTCTATCTAGTTTCCCATTTGCTTTAATGTCATAGATAGGTTGATTGATTGATTGACAGCTGTCTTGTATATGGGAGAAAACATGCTTTCCTTTCCCTTCCCCCATTACGCTTGACTTTTCCTCTTCACTTTGTCTTCTTCCTTTCTCTCATAATTATAGACCCCTGCTTTCATCATACACACACGCACGCACTCACGCACGCACACACTCAGGCACAACATGAAGATAGAAGGACATCTTGGAGGATTTGGTTCTGCCCTTTCATAATGTGAGTTCTGGGGACCCAGTTCAGGCTGCCAGGCTTAGCAACAAGAGCCTTGCCTGGTGTGCCACATTATCAAACTTTCTTCTACCTTAGTTGTTTGAGGCAAAGTTTCTTAATCAAACTAAGAACTAGCCTACATGGCCAACTTGGCCAACTTCCTCTAGAGACACTCTGTCTGTTCCAAACTCCAAACTCTTTCCTTCTGAGCAAGTTTCTGAGCATCATCACAGTCCTAAAGCTCTATTATCTTTAATTCATCTGTTGAACATCTATGAACATTTATATCAGTTCTATATCTTGGCCATTATAAATATTGTAGCACTAACGTGGATGTGGAAATATCTGTGTGCTGTGCTTACTTAAATTCCTTCAGGTTTATAACAAAGACTGTGCCATGTAGATAGCTGTATTAGATGGTAGTCCTGTTTGCAGATTTTTATCAATTTTGTTTCATCTAGACTGGTGGTTGCATGGTTGCACCAGTATATACTCCCAGCACATTGTATGAGGACCCATGTATCTTCCTACACAGTGTATGAAGACTCCTTTATCTTTACATTCATACAATCTAGACTCCTACTTTCACCATATTTCTGTATCTTTATATGCTTCCCAGAATTTGGTATCAATTGTTCTCCTGGTGTTAACTATTTTGACTGGGTACAATGTTATTTCAATACAGTTTTAATTTGCATTTCTCTGATGGATAAGAATATTACATATCTCTTCATTTGCTTATTGGCTTATTGCCTTCAGTCTTTTGAGAGTTGTTGATTTATGTTATTTGCCTATTTATTGATTGAATGACATAGGGATTTTGTGTATGTTTTGTGTTTAGTATTTTTGGTTGAGTTCTTGAGAAAGTCTGGATATTAACTCTCTAGCACTATGTATTTTAGGCAAAGAGGTTTTCTTGCTCTAGAGGGTGTTTCGTCACTCTAGATATTGTTTCCCTTGATATACAAAAGCCTTTTAATCTCATGCAATTCAGTTTGTCGATTCTTGGAATTATTTCCTGAGTTATTGGAGTAATTTTCATAAATTCCCTGGCTTTGTCTATACCTTGAAATACTTTCCCAGTGATTCAGAGTTTCAGGTCTTAAATTAGATCAATCCATTTTGAATTGGTCCTTTCTAAGATTTGATATACATATATTCTTCCACATGTGAGTATCCAGTTTTTCTGGTGTCATTTGTTGAAAAAAATGCCTTTCCGAGAGAGAGAGAGAGAGAGAGAGAGAGAGAGAGAGAGAGAGAGAGAGAGAGAGAGAGAGAGAGAGTTTCATTGATCTTCACATTTTTTTTCCTATACCTTGTTGTTTCTGTCATTATGGTGCTGTAGTATAATTTCAGATCAGGTATTGTGATAGGTCCAGCATTGCTCTTTCTGCTCAGGACTGCTTTCATTTATTTGTTTATTTTAAATTTTATTTATTCGGGGCTTTTGTGCCTTCATATGCATTATAAAATGGCCTTTCCAAGAATTTTAAAAAGCTATCAAGGTTTTGATAGGGTTTACATTGAATTTGTAAGATTACTTTTGTTAACATATTGATACTTACAATATTAATTCAGCTGATCCATGAGCATGAGGGCATCATTTCATATTCTAGAGCCTTCAGTTTTGACAGTTTTTAATGTAAAGATCTTTTACCTCCTTGATTAGTTTTATTACTCAGTATATTTTTAGTGCTATAGTAAATGGACTTTCCCATCAGTTTAACTATTAAATTCTTTATTATGTTTCTCTTTTAATGTTGATTTTGGATTTGGGGTACATGGCCTATGTTTATCAGATATAAGAATTTTCTGTTAGAGTTTTTAGGATCATTAAAGTGTAGAATTATGTAGTCTATAAGCAGGGATACTTTGACTTTCATTTCCTTTTTTGTATCCTTGTTATTTTATGATCTAGCATTATTTCTCTGGTTAAGACAGGAAACACTACTTGAAAAAAACTAGTGAGTGTGGACAACCTTATCTCTTATCCCAGATTTTATAAATCTTTCCCAGCCAAATGTGTTGCATATAGTCATTACATTGAGGTGTGTTTCCTCTTCCCTGCTCACTTCATGAATTTTTATCATGAGTGGATGCTGAACTTTGTTAAGAATTGTTTTCTCTATTTATGGAAGTTACTATAAGCTTTCTGTCATTAAGTTTAGTTATGTGTGGTGTTTCACTTATTGATTGCATTTATAGAGCCATCTTTGTACATCTGCAATGATATCAACCTGATCTTGATGTATAATCATAATATGTTGATGAATTGGTTTTCTAAATATTTTATTGAGTCTTGTGCCTATGTTCATCAAGAAATTTGCTCCATAGTTTTCTTTTGCTGTGTCCTTTCCTTGTCTCCCTATTAGAATAATATTGACTTCAAAGAATGAGTATGCTAATGTCTGATATCTTTCTAATTTATGAACTATAAGTTTAAAAGAGTTTGAAGAGCATTGGTGCTGGCTTCTTCAAAAGTTGGGGAGAATTTAGCTGTCAGTCTTGAATATTTCTTTGTTGGTAAACTATTACTTCTTTAATCCCATTTCTTATTTGTTGTAGAATATTATTTTAAGGTGTGCTACTTCTGTTTATGCTGCGGACCATTTGTTTAATGATGTAAAGTTGTGTTGTTTTGTTTATGCTGCATTTCTTTAACTCTCAAAGCTATGTTACTTGTCTGTCTAAAGCACCTGATTGCCTAACAAAGAGCTGAATGGCCAATAGTGAGGCAGGAGAGAGAAGTAGGTGGGGCTGGCAGGCAGAGAGGATAAACAGAAGGAGAAATCCAAAAGAAAGAAAAAGGAGGTGCAAGAGAACAAGAAGAAGAGGACTCCAGGCCAGCTACTCAACTACACAACCAGCCATTAGTAGGAATGAAAGTAAGATATACAGAAAAAGTAAAAGGGAAAAGTCAAGAAGCAAAAGATAGATGAGATCACTTAAAATCTGGCAAGACACAAGCCAAACGAAGGGCAGGAATTTGTAACTAAGAATAAGCCTTTGTGAGTAATTTATTGGGGAGTTGGGTGGCAGGCATCCCAAAGCAAACAACAGATATTAAAAATTTACTTCACTTATGGATATCCTCTTGCATTAATGTTAGTGGGTTTTATGTCTCTAGGAATGTATTAATTTCTTTTGGATTTTCCAGTTTCTTTAAAGTGTTAAGTTTTCAAAGTATTCCATAATGATACTTGGATTTCATCAGTATATTTCACAACATCTCCCTTTTAATATTTAATTTTATTTATTTTTATTTTTTCCTATGCTCTCTTTCTTCTGGTTAGTTTGGCTAATTCTGTGTCAATATTACTTAATTCTTCAAAGAGCCAAATTTTTGCTTCATTATCTTTGTGCTTCTGTTTCTGTCTGAACCTCATTAATTTCTACTCTGATCTTTATTACTTCTTTCTACCCACTGCTTTTGGATTCCTCTTGTTTCAGTTTTTCTACGACCCCGAGGTCTGTAATTAAGTTATTTGTTTGAACTCTCCATGGTTGCTTCATATAGGCTTTATATAGGCACTTACAGCTATTAAAGTTCCTCTTATAACTCCCTTTGCTGTATCCCAGAAGATCTGGTCAGTGATTTTCATTTTTACTTGATTCTAAGGATTTTAAAATTTCCTCTCTAATTTTCTCAGTGGTGTATAGTTAAGAGTATACTGCTCAATTGCTCACTGTTCTATGGTTTCTCTATTTATTTGCAGCTTTATTCCCTATTATTTGATAAGATACAAGAAATTATTTTGATTCCTTTGTTATTATGAGGAGTTGCTTTATTCCTTAAAATGTGATGTATTTTAGAGAAAGTTCCATGGGTTGTGAGAGGAATATGAATTTGGTAGCTGCTGTATTGAATGTTCTGTAGATTTCTATTAAGTCCATTGGATCTGTGCTACCATTAAACTAGGCTTTTTGTTGGTTTTTAGACTGGTTAACCTACCTATTAATAGGAGTATGGTACTGAGGTCACCCTCTATTATTGTATCAGGACATATTTATTTCTGTATGACCATTATTGTTCTGTTTATAGAATTGGTTGCTCCAGTTTTTAGCACAGATATATTTGCAATTGTTACATATCTTCTGGGTGTACTATTTTTAATATGTAGTGTTCTTTTTAAACCTCTTTGAATAATTTTGGTTTGAAGCTTACTTTATTAGATAACAGAACAGCCATATAGGCTTAGTTTTGGCTTTCATGTTCTTAGGCAATGGACTTCTCTCCGTCCACTTTCAGTTTATGTGTGCCTTTGCCAATGATATATGTTTCTTTTAGATTTGGGTATTTATTTAATCCAATCAGCTAGTCTCTCTATTTTACTTGAAGAGTTAAAATTACCTATCTTTAAGGGTTATTATTGCCAGAATTTCGGTTAGTCTTTGTTTGTTTGTTTCTTTCCTATTGGCTAGATATTGTTTGTTCTCTATTCTTCTCTATTCATATTACATTTTTTTCCTAGTTTACAGTGCTGAGGATAGTGATTCCTGTCCTAGTTTTCATTTGCTTCTCCATTCTCATGAAATGTACTTTCTTACAGTCTTATGATAGAGGCTTCACTCATTTATGTTCAGGGTTTCTTTAAGTATCTTCTGTCTTGCTAGCTTAGTGGATATACATTTCTGTACTCACCACTGATTTTGAAATGTCTTTATTTCTCTACAGATTTAAAAGATAACTTTATTGTGGGAAGAGTCTAGGTTGAGGGGTCATTTACCTCCAGGGCTTGAAATGCATCATCCATGCTTTCTTGACCTTGAGGTTTCTCTTGGAAGGTCTCATGTTATTCTGATGTTTCCTTTTGTGAGCAAGTAATTTTCCTTACAGTGTTTATTTTGTTTATATTTTTAACATCTTGACTGTGTCAGAGAGAGGTCTTTTGTGGTCATGTCTATTTGGAGTTCTTTGTTTCTTATGCTGGTATGTCCATTTTCCCCCTTAGAGTTATATTTTTTCCCACTGTTGAAGTTTATTGAGTATATTTTTTACATATCTCATATTCAAACTTGGCTCCTTCTAGTCCTTATATTCTTATGTTTGAACTCTTTATCACTTCTCAGAGTTCTTAAATATTGTAGATATATTCATTTAAAAAGTTTTTGATTCACTAATAGGCATTGTATTGATGTCTATTATAGTTATTTTTTGTTGCTATGGTAAACACCATGACCAAAGCACCCAGGGAGGAAAAGGTAGGTTAAAGTCTATTATTTAGGGAAGCCAAGACAGAGGCTCAAGCAAGAACCTTGAGGCAGGAACTGTAGTAGGTACTAGGAAGCAGTGCTACCTGTTAGATTCTCTTCTGGCTTATTCAGATGCCATTCTTAAATAGCCCAGTGTCTGCCCAGGAATGGCAGTGTCCACAGTAGTCTCTCTTTAGCAATGATGAAGACACCCTGACAGCCACATCCACAGTCCAGACTTATAGAAGAAAGTTCTCAATGGACAGCCCCTCATCCCAGATATATGTCGTTTTAGCTCAAGTTGACAAGAATTAACTAGAATGAACCTGAGAAGAACAGTGAAGGCTTGACTCCATGTGCCCTGGCAGTGATGGGGAAAGGACATGCTTCAGAGAAAGGAGATGACAATTAGCATAAGGATCTTTATTTTTAAATGACCAATCTTACCTATTAGTACATGGATTTAAATTGTGTGTATGTATGTGTGTGTATGTTGTAGTATATGCTGTGTGTCTATGGAGACCAGAAGAAGGCACTAGATTCCCTTGCAGCTGGAGGTCCAGGTGGTTGGGAGCCGCCTGACATGGGTGCTGTAACCTAATTCTAGTTTCCTGCAAGACCACAAGCGCCGTCAATGTCTACATCAGCTTCAAAGCCCTGCACCATTTTTGGAGCTTTTCCTCTTTCTGGCTCAGCATTTGGTCTCATTCACTGTGTCATTCCTATGTTGTCTCATTTTTATCTCCACTCTCTTATGAAAACCAGTCATCACTCTGAGATCTACCTAAACACTTGCATGTTGAATCCCTTCTCATTTGATGAGCAAGGACACAGGAACATCAACTTCCTGCTAAAGAAGTGAGAGTGCTTAACACACAGGTCCATTTCCATGACTTGTAATGAACAGCGTGCCTCTCATGAGCTTTAACCACAGAGTTCTTGTATTCTTTGATTTGTGGTAAAGCACAGTCTTTGCCTTCTCACATATTAGTAAGAGAAATGGACTTCATGGTTTTTAAATTTCATGAATTGCTAACATTGCATAATCCTGTGAATCAGAAAATGATATTCATTATAAAGTAATAGATTGTTCATTCAAAGCCAAAATTATTGCAAACTTACTTTTCATATAAAATTTGGAAGCTTGCAGAGCAATTTACATAGATTAAATACTTACATATGAAAACATGCTTCAAAATTCAGGTTGAGTTTATTAATAGAAACTTCATTACAGATTTGTCATCCAATACTATGAAGAACTGTCTCCTAATATGAGAAAATATAAGCAAATAAAATTCCCCATAGAATCTAAAGAAAGAAAAGAAAAGAAACACAAAATTTAAATACAAGTATGTAAAGAAACTATTATAATGTATTGAGGTCAAGGGTGAAGCAAAGTTTTCTAAGTGCTTACCACCAGCTTAGTATAAATCCTATGATTTCTTTCTACAGCTCAAATATTCAGAGGAAACCAAGTCAATGCAGTAGGTATCTTTCCCTTCTTTTCAATTAAAAACTATAAATATGGCATGGGATGAATGCAAGGCGTAGAAATTTTAAAAAATGAAGTTAAGCTATAAAGACAAACAGCTTTTTTCTAATGCAGCCAAATGTTCAGTGATATCTGTTAGATCGTATAAAATGTATGAATGTAGGGACTGTATCCTCAGAGGAAAAATAAATATGTACAGATGGGTACAGTGATTCTGAGTACCGAATGTTTCACAGAATCTAGGAAGAAGGAATGGGTACCTGGTGTTCTAACAAACTAAATGTTACGTGGCTTAGCTGTCCTTTCTACAAATGCACCAGGTCTCAGAAATCAGGCAGAACAAAGAATACACATTCTTCAAACAGCTTCAAGGAAAAAAATACACTGTTCCCTGATCTGGTGGGAAGAGCGTCAGGTATCCCCCATGCTATATATCTTAGCAAATCAAAAGTGTGGAAGGAAGTACATAAGCAGAGCCATGTAGACTAAAGGGAAGAGTGTTGTGGCAATATAAAAGCACACTACAAACAAAAGCAGCAAAGAGAGGGTGTTAAGGGAGAGAGGAAGAAGATGGAACCAGCAAGCAGGGGTACCATGCCAGAAAGTGATTCTACCTAGAGAGAAATATACATTAAAGAAGAGAAGTAAATGATTCACAATCACTTTGCTCTAGAGAACAACGTTGAATGAACAGGTTGATAAAATACAAGTTCAAGGATGAGGCAGCAAAAGAACAGTGTGAGATTAACAGGAACAAAGAGGAAACATATTGTGTACTAGCAAGATTCAAGAGACCTCAAGTAAATTTATGGCAGTGAAAAGAGAAACAAAATTAAAGCACAGCAGAAAAAGATGCATCTGTGGAAAAGTGGAGTGGAGAGTCTCAACAGTACAAGGAAGCAGATGGAAAGGAGATGGGGATGGTGCAGGGAGAGCTATGGAAAGATAAGTGAGGAGAAAAGAAGTCCTGGTCCATGCATACACATATGTGCCATCCACATCCTACAGATGCTATGATGTCACCCATGCACATATCTCATAGCTAACATTGCATTCATTCTAATACATTATAGCACAACATAGACTAAGTTAATGTAATAATGAAAACAAATGTTTTTAAATTGATTATGTCTAAAACATAGTTTAGGGAGTTTTCTGTACAATTTGAGCCCTTATACTTATTATTTCTGATGTACAGATTATGAAGTTAAGACATAGTTAAATGCCTTGCCTGGGGTAACATACCAAGTATATATAGCAAAATTGGGACTCAGAAGAGTGGAATCATGCTACACAGCCCAATTAGAATGGACATTTCTGAAGCAACCTAGTTTTCTGACCTAAAGAAGAGGGTGTTAGCAGCAGCTTTGCTATTTTATTTACCCGTTAGTAATGCATAGCAATGCACCAGAAGACCAACTTCTCCCCATTTACCCAACAATTATTAATTTTTGTCTTTCACAAGATCTCACTTATAAGAAGAAAAATAGATACTATAAGTAGGCATAGCTACATTTTGTGGTGGTGACAAGTGGATCCTAAGAGCTTACTGGCTAGTCATACTAGACAAAAATGGTGAGCTTCCAGTCATCAAGAGAGCCCATCTCAAGGCAACAAAGTGTATGTGGGGTGATAAAGAAGGTATTATCCAATGTCTTGCTCTGGCTGCTGCATAATCACATGTGGATGTACATGCCTGCACACTCACATGCATATACCACACACATCCATATCACAAACACACACACTTAAGAAAAATGTAGAGTATATGAAAATGCCCAGAAACAAAAAATAGATTATTAGTTAGCAGACTTGGGAAGGAAGAGTGTGAAATTGATGCTTAGTGGCTAGAGAATTTCTCTTTGGGGGGCTAAAGACATTTCAGAGGTAGGTAATTCTGAAAGTTGCAGTTTCATGAGAGCGGTGACACAGGATCATTCAACTGAACATGGCTAGGATGGTAAATTTTATGTTATATATTTAAAAAATCATAAGAAAATGTATACTAGCAGAAATTGGTACATAATGCTGGAGAGACAGCCTACTTTAGTTCCTAAATCTTGGGACAAAATTTTGGCCTGTTTTCTAGACACAGAATATTCTGTGAAGAGGGGGTAAGTGGGAAAAAAGTCACCTGCCTTCAGACTTCTCAATGGCACTATTCAGTCTTAGAAGATAAATGTTGTCTAAAAGATTTGAAAAAAAGAAAACACAGTTCAAGAATATCATGGAATATAAGGCTGAGCAGAAACTGTCTTCATGGGTAAGTGTATTTGAGTACTATAACATTCAGGGCATCTTGAAAGAAATAATCACAAGTCCAACTAATTAAGAGTTAGTAAAAATACAAGATTCATGGATGCAGAGCTTAGGGTACAAGGACTGATGGTTCAGAGGGAATCTGAATAAATAAGGAACCAATAGTGATCAACTTTGACAATTATAGTCACAGATCAGGGTATTTAGGTTATAAACCCAGTATTATAACTATAGCACAGCCAGCAACCAACACCCACAGATTTGGAGGAAGCTTTAAGGAATACGAAGTGTAACACTATCACCCTTCACAACATGGAGCCACTAGCCAGTGTCTAAAATTGAAATGGCTAGTTAAGAAAACATTTCTGAAAATTCTCAGTGCTGTTATCTTTTCCATAGTGTATTCTTAACTTGAATGAATCTTTTGGTAAATATCTCTTGGCGAAGGCACTTTCCAAGGTCTACCTTTCCTTCAGTTCTATTTTAATTTCCTCTTTCTTGTGTCCAAACAAATATAATCTTTAAATGTTTTAAAATAGTATATATTAGTTTACCCTCACAAATTTGATATTTACTTCTTTATAGTATTTTGCATCCATCATGTGTCTGTCTGTCTATCTCTGCATCCCTGTATATATCAGAAGGTGTTTTAAATGATGATTGCCATATGCTAATGATGCTATTTTTAGATGATAATACTGAAATCTTTTTTGTGGGGTAACTTTAATTTTTTTACTTCTTTGCATTTTTTGAGTTCTTTAAAATGAATATGTATCATTTTCACAATAACAATAAAGTGATCTTTCTTTAAAAATAAAAAGTCAAAGCAAATATGTCAAGATGTTCACAGTGGTTTAATCCTAGTTGGTAGAACTGTGGGTGTTTATGATTTTATTCTTTGTAGTTTATCTATTTTCTGACAGTTTTAATTTATTAAAATGTATAAAGAATTAAGAGAAAAAGGGAAGCGCAACAGGCTCATCCTAAGTTGTACTGTCAGAGAGTGTTGATGCTGTGATTCAAACATAAATTCAGGCAAGGTAGAAATTAAAGGGGGTTGGGTGGGACACATGCCCAAGCACAAAGTTGTGATGGAGACCAACTGTGGCAGAAGTCCTCCTGATGGAGCTGCAGACACTTTGTAAGAGAGGGCAGTGCTTCGGTGGTGGGAGAGTGTCTTTTAGTATATCTAAGATTCAGAGTATGATTGAAATCCTGAAATGCTCTGAGGGACTCAACCCATGTCAACTGCATATTTGATGAATGAGGGTCTGTATGCAGCAGATACTGTTTCATAGGATCATAGGCTTTGGCTCTGGGAACTACTCGTGAGGCTCTCCAGAGCCTTTCTGAGGATGAGTAAGACTGAATAACATCTTATCCTTGAATGAACTAAGTCAAGAGACTTGATCCTGATTCAAGGGTGGTTAATTCAGGCATCTATGCACTTACAACTGTGCTACGGTCTTTGGCTTGCTCTATAGCATAAAATCATCTCAACATCTAGGTAGGTCAGCATCTCTTCCTACTTGGTCTATGTTTGTAAAGAAGTCATATCTTAACATAATTACTGAGACTTTCTTTCTTTCTCTGAGACATATGCAAACCACACCCCCTGAAACTTATCTCTGTGATCTCATTTGGAGAAAAAAATGTATTTGCAGATATAAGTAAGTTAACTATCTCAAAATGATATTATCCTGGATTTAGAAAGGGGGCCCTAGGTTCTTTGCAAGTGAAAGGCAGAGGAAGAATTGAAACAGAGTAGCAAAAAGAAGGTCAAAAGGAAGGCAGAGGGGGCATCACAAGGTGTATCTGTGAGGAGCACTAGGGCCCACCAGAGATGGGAAAACTTCGGGCATATTTCTCCCATGGAGCTTCTGGAGGTACCACAGTCCTGTAGATACACCTTGAGTTCAGACTTTGGACTTCAAAACAAGGTTGTGTTAATTTTCTGTGACTGTTCCTGGGAGGCCATCTCCCTGCTTGGATTGATAAGAAGAGTCCAAGTTTGGGTTTCTGACTTTTAACATTGGCTTCAGGTCTGGTAAGTTTCTCAGTGGTAAAGAGTTTGTCTTATAAACACAAAGTGGGCATGCCTGTGACCCTAACAATGGGAAGTGAGACCAGAAGCTCTCAAGCCCAGAGTAAGGCCTAGACCAAGCTAAGTTATATAATAAAGGCAATTTAACTTAAAAAAAATAATCACAGAAGCATTATCAACAGTGAAGGGGGAAGAGGAAAAAATATATTTAACTGCACAATATCAAGCCGGCCAAAATCCTAGGATGGGTGCAGGAAGGACTCACAAAATCCCCCATTGATGAGGAGCTCTTAACAGCAGATAGTTGCTGGAGGAGACAGTCCATTTCATTGAGGGATGTGAGCCCTGAGAGGCTATCCATGCTCCAGGAGGTAGTGCATCCAGGAAGCACTAAGTGGATTCAGGATGTTTAAAAAGAGAGCACATGAAGTTTAGAGGGGAAATATGGGGACTATGGGGGAAGACTTGGAGAGGAGATGATGGGAGTGGATTTTGATCGAAATCCCATATATGCATCTATGAACTTCTCAAACAAAAAAACCAATGAAGTCTCTCTGCCCTGACTCATTGCTTCTTTACCCAACAGCCAGGAAGGAAGAAGTAGCAATGTTGATTTGGGGCTAGAGTCCCCTGAATACCACCTGGCAGGATAGTGCTCAGGCTGTCCTTTTGGATAAGTCCCCTTTTGTTCCCAGTTATGCTCAATTTTTACTGTCCAGCTTCAGAGCAGATTTGGGATCCACTGGAAGAAAGAGGAATTGGGTAATGACAATGGCACCATCTCTTGCCTGAGCTTTGTCTTAGCCATGAGTGACTTTTCTACTTCAGGAGCGGCACTGCCCCCACACTGTTCCGCCATATTGTCCCCTATGAGTTGTTTCACATATTAATTTAATTAATCCTGTGCTGCCCCATTGCACAGACACCACTTTAAATATTGGGAGACAAAGAGAAAAAAGTGTCTAAATCATTTATTGAAGGAAGAGCTTGTGGCTATGTCAGCAAAAGGACTTGACTGCCTAAATCTGGCTCCAGAGCCTGTGTTTCAACCACCATGCTGTGCTCACAGCTAACCAATAGGATAAGAGAATTTCTTGAATACCAGGAGTCAGGGGCTGAGACACATGTGTCTACCTGCTTTCCTGGGGAGAACATCCACAGAGAGATTCTGACAAACACGGTGTAAACTTGCTGGCTGTCCTTTTACAAAGCATGAGAGTCACTTAACTGTGTTGTTTAGGAAAGCCTGAAGGAGCTGGAAGATGACTGAGCCTGTAAAGTGCTCCCCACAGGGGCATGGAAACTCGGGAGTTCAGTTCCCCAAAGCCATGTGCCAAAGCTGGGTGTGGAGGAAAACATTTATGATCCCAGTGGTAGGGGAGACAGGGACGGTTCCCCAGTGTAGTGTCTAGCTAGCCTAGCCTAATTTAGGAACCCATGACCAGTGAGCATCCTATCAAAAACATGATAGAGGGTATATGTAGAACAAAACCTGAGATAATCCCATGGCCTCTTCATCTGTGTATGCACACATTCTCTGCCTCTCTCTCTCTCTCTCTCTCTCTCTCTCTCTCTCTCTCTCTCTCTCTCTCTCTCTTTCTCCCATCTCAAAGAATGGGCTGAAATTTAGGAAGTTTATTCACAACCACATGATTTATTTTAGAAAAGTGATGCAGAATCCCAAATGCACAGGCTCAGATAATGCACCATTCACAGATCCTGCCTGGGGAAATAATCTTTGTGAGGTACTTCAGAGCATTGAAAGATGAGCTAAAAATCAAGAACTGAAAATGGGCAAATCATAGAATGAAAATTCTGGTGAGTCTCCCTGGGGTCATCTACAGGAACCCTGTTCAACCTGCTCCAAAGCTCTGAAGGCAAATCATCATCTTGGCAAAAGTGATACTGATTAATTGTCTTGACTAGTTTTGTTCACAGCTGTATTCCCAGGGCCTACAACAGTGCCTGGTCTATCCTTTGAGAAGCTCAGTATATGTTTGTCACAGAAAGCACTGTGTTACTGGTGAGCAGACAGCCCTATAGAAGGGAAAGGATGTCTGCTCCTCCCCAGTGGCACATGGGCATAGCTTCAGTGTGAACCAGACCTCCATAAACTGTTACCCCTCATTAAGCTTTCTCTTCAGGACAAGTTTACTAACTGTAATCACAAGCCCAATTAAATACCAGGAGTCTGTAGAAAGTACCTACCTGTGCCTGGAAACAAGACCATAAGGAGACACCTCAAGGGTGTGTATGTTTTTGGCTGTCTACAGTGGATGCTTCCTTTTTTACACCTAACTCCTTTTCTGTTATTGCTTTTTTTTAATGTACCACTTCATAATTAAAGCAATATCCCATGCCCTCTCTAAATCTAATGCTATGTCATCTTTACAGGAATCATAAGGACTGCCAGAAACCTTTGTGGGGTATGAGCACATACACCTATGGTCTAGCCAGGTGCTTTTATTTGGGTATTGAATCTTTTCTCTCATAATTTTATATATTGAAGTCTTAACTCCCAGTAGTACATAATGTGAGCTTGTTGGAAAATAGTGATTGCATATGTAAATAAGATTTCACCATATTGAAATAGAATAGCCACTGATCTAAAATGGCTGACTTTTACATTTGGAAAGGAAAATAAAAGCACCAGGTAGATTTGAAGGCAAGGACCAAGTCATATATTTTTAAGGCAAAGAACACCAAAAATCTTCCAAGTGTCAGAAATTCAAGATGGAATTATGTTGAAACAGATCTTTTGCCAGAGCCCTGGGAAGGAACTAGCTACAAGAACATGTGATTTCCCACTTCTAGCCTCTAGGACTCTGAGGCAATCCATTTCTGTTTGCCTCCCCTCAGGGTGTTAAGCTTTATTGTGGAGCCCCAGGGACTCTGTCCAGAGCCCTTCACTCAGGTAGTGCTCAGTGTCACAGTCTTCCCCCTTCTTCTCTCATCCCTTCGTCCTTCTTTGTTCTGTATTTCCATCCATATCCAGGCCTTGCCAGGGAGCCTGGGTAGAGCCAGGGGCTCATTCAGTTTTCTTGAGTGTGGAACATGCAGTCCCTTTGGGGCTACCTAGAATGCAGTAGACAGCAGTAAGAGAAAGAGTGGCTGGGGGCATGGCTGGAGTGAAGACATTGAAAAAATTAGGGAATGTAGGGATTTGATTTTAAGAGCCCCAGTTGACAATAATGGAGCAGTGGTGACAGGCTCAAAGACCAGATGACTGTCTGTGTCTGTCAGTTGTTCCCTTTCCCTAGAGTGCTTTTTCTCAATCCTCTGACACATAGTGTAGCCATAGTACCTGCTCACAGCAAAGTGCCTGGCTATCAACTAGATATGCCAGATTACATTGATTTACTCTGGAAATCCTGAGCAATGGATGGTGGGGATGGGGTGGGAGATAGCTGGAAGATGACTGGAAAGAGAAGCAGGGGAACAGTGGTGGGTATGTAATCCTCCCCTAAAGAAAAGTGCCTGGCTAGATAGTAGGGGTAGTAATTGGGTTGTTCTGAAGCAGCCTTTTAAAGGGAGGTGGAGTTAAGTATCAAGAACATAGACTCTGATCACAGCATTTCATCTTGGGAAAGTAGGGAACACTAGGGAGCTGGCATTGGCCACTATCCTGTTGGGTTGCCTTTAGTCTGAAGATTGGTTTACAAATGTGAGTCTCAAAATTGCATATACATCTGTGTTCCCCAGAAGACCTTCTGAGCTCATTGTTGGTTACTCATCTCTCTTGGTTTATGGCTTAATATATGTAGGGCCTGACGGTTTGCATTTATAACCAGTTTTTGGTGATGCTGATGTAGTTGATCAGGGACCATAGTTGGGGTCCCACTGGCAAATAACATGCTTTTTAGAAGTCATTTGTCATGGATGTTCATGGCTTCATGGTGTCTCCCAGGACCCTTGCCTGTCTGAACAGTGAGAATCCTGCTTACTATGCATAGGATCAACTATCTTATGATTGTCACTCCATAGATGCTCATAGATGCTCCCAACAATCATGACAATGACAGTTAATACATTAAATCTTTATAATAAATTCAATTTTTATAACAAAGAACTGAGGTGGAAACTAGTATTACCATCATCATCTCCATTTTACAAGTAAAGAAATTAAAGCTCAGGGAATTTAAAGAGGTTGTCCAAGGAGTTATAGCTGCGAGGTGTCAGGATTGGGACTGGATCTGACAATCTAAATCAAGACTATGTCCCTATATTCCATTATTTCAATGACTTTGTAGAGGAAAGCAGGCAGTAAATGGCCTAGTGATGTTGGCTAAGTTATTTGGATTTTCTTTGCTCTCATTCTTCTCTCAAAAAAGTAAATAGCTTTTCCCATCCTACATGAAAAAAATACCTTTAGATTAAAAGAATAAGCTGTCAGGATTAATTGGATAACAGCTGTCAAACTCTTGTAGCTCCTTAGAGGATGGTGAACGAGGAGGAATAATTATTGTGCTGTTTTCTATGCAGACCCTAGTACATTTAAGGGAGTCGATGAACATCTAATGATAATTCTTGGTAATTAGCAATGATGGAAGAGAGATTGCTCAGGCCAGAGGAGAGGACTTGCTATTTTACACTGGATAACAATTGGCTAGAGACATCTTGCCCTGGTAAGAAGTATGTAGGGCATGGCTCTGGGGTAAAGGGAGTGAGCCTCCTATGGACCCAGGGGAAGAAATGCCCAGGACAGGTTGTTGATTTTAAGTTCATAGGCTCCTGACTTATCAAGCCTGGACAGTTACAGACCAGTTTCTACAGTGGCTTACTAAGTGGGGCGGAAGATCCCCACGTAGCCTCACTTAGAAGCTTATCAGAAATGTAAATTCTTGCACTCTTCCCCAAACTGATTGCAGGTAAAACCCAGAAAGCTTTAGAAAGATTTCCAGGGGCTGGAGAGATGGCTCAGCGGTTAAGAGCACCGTCTGCTCTTCTAGAGGACCCGGGTTCGATTCCCAGCACCCACATGGCAGCTAACAACTGTCTGTAGTTCCAGTTCCAGGCAAACACCAAGGCAAATAAATAAAGTTTTAAAAAAAAAAAAAAAGAAAGAAAGATTTCCAGGTGCTCTGCTTACATTCTACCATTTTGAGGCTTGCTGTTTTAGAGGTAAATAACTCTGATCTTAGTGTCAGACACATACCTAAGATCAAATGCTGGCACTGTCTCTTTAGGCTATGTGGCTTTGGACAACTTGCTACACCTCTGTGACAATCAAATATCTTATCTATAAGCCAAAATGACGAAGGGTAAAGATTATTGGTGATGCTCCACAAGGCTGAGACTCTTCCTTTCTGGCTTTGAAGCAGGAAATTTTATCTGCATGGAACATTCTGTTCCCTTTCACCCGTCTGGCACCTCCTTCATCACCTCAGTCCGTCACATATTTATTTGCTCAAGATAATTACTGTTTTCTTTCTTTTTTAGGCCTCCTCCCTCCAATCAAGTCTAGGTTAGATATTCCACCATACATATACTTTACTTATAAGATTTCCCATATTCTTAGGATTGCTTTTAATTTTGCTTTTGGTTTCCTAGAACGTGACAGTCTGCCCTCCACCCCAGAGTGTCAGACACAAAGCAGCTGGAGGAGGAAAATTTAAAGTTTGTGAATTTTACTAAAATGCTGATTCTAGTGGGTTCCATGAGGAAACTGGCATATGGGTTGGACTGCCATTTGGGGTGAACTGAGGCACGTAAGCACTAGAAATCTTCTGCAAGTTATGGATGAGAGACACAAGATGGAAGAGTAGGATTTGATGTCTGAGGACTGAGGGGCAGGTGCTGTGAAACTGGAGAGCATATAACCCTTAGCAGAACTCCATCAGCTGCAAGACCCATTGGCAGGGGCACATGCTCACGTTCAACCTTCACAATGTGACCTGCTAGATATTGAGCCAGCACTTTTGACAAGAAATCCTCTTTTGGACTTGGAATATAGGTTAGGAACTGAGATTGACCCCCTTGAATGGAGATAGCTGGATTCCTGAGGCTTGCTGCTAGCTAGCCTGCCCTATGTAGGGACTCCCTGGCCAGTGGTGAGAGATCCTGTCTCACAAAAAGTAGATGTGAGACAAAGAACACATGTACCCAGAGTCACAAATACAGCACATGCAAAATTGGGATGGTCAGAGAAGCTTTTAGCCATTGTTTATTTATTATAGACAGGGGTGTGGACCTCCTTTGAAATAGATGTTCTTCCTAGGGGAAAAACAAACAGAAAACACAGCAAATATCCCCCTCTTTTTACCTTGCCAATCACTGGAAATCTGGCCAGGTTGCTTTTAGGCCAGTTATTGTAGGGAACATAAAAGCAGCCACTGAGTGGAGAAGGAGGTGGTGACACTGTGTCTCTCCTAGCTCTGGCTTTGTGAGACCTGGGAGCTAATAGCAATGATCCAGTATAGTAATGGGAGAGTAACACAGTCATCTCTTTGTTCTGTTTTATCTCTCTCCTTCTCCCCCACTGTTTCCCTTTCCCTCTGTCCCTTTCCATTTTTACCTTTCCTACTGCAAGCAATAAGAGGTAATAATTCAGTATTTTCTACATAGTATGGCATCGTTGAAGATTCTATGAGTGTAATTGGAGCATAAATGTAACTAATCAAAATATTATCATGCCAACGGATGTGTGAAGTGTTGGGAGATTTAAATATATATCTATTTTAGTTCCACGTCATTTCAGTTTTGAGTGGGAGACACAAAGGACTTAGCCCAGTGAGTATTAAAAGCAGTTTGGGTCTGACATTGTCTCAGCCACCCTGTTCTCTTTTGTGTTAGTGTGGTAGCAGCTCATATTTTCACTTATTCCCGCCCTTTGCCACACACTTCCTACCTGCACCAGCACCTCAGACTAAGACCAGGTAACACCAGGGAGTTTGTGTTCACTTTTTGTCACCAAATCTAACGTGGTCATGAGTAGCAGGAAGATAGGAGTTGAAATAATAACAAGTGATTAGGTGTTAACTGTGTGGTCTTGAGAAAGGTTCACTGTTCAGTATCTGTTTTCATGTTTTTTTTTTTTTAAAAGCAATGGTGATAACAGTGAGTACTTCATAAAGCTGATTTTAGGTGAACTGCATGGATAAATTGAGTAATATGTGTTTGCTATAGTTACTAAGGAAAGGAATTCTTGAAGAAACAATCACAGAGAAAGAGAGAGAGGGAGAGATGAAGGGGGAGAGAGAAAGAGAGAGAGAGAGAGAGAGAGAGAGAGAGAGAGAGAGAGAGAGAGAGAGAGAAAATATACTATGTTTATCTCAGAATAAATTCATAAAGAATGTCCCTTCCTTCATTTCCTTCCTCACAAGAAGCCCCGGAAAATAGCTAAGTTTTTCCTGTTTTCTGGCTCAGCAGTGACTCATGCTTCTTGTGAAGTTTTGAGTGTGTGTCTCTTTCCGTGCGTGTGTGTGTGTGTGTGTGTGTGTGTGTGTGTGTGTATGTATGTACATATGGACATCTGTATGGGGGGTTGTAAGTTTATTAAAAGGCTCTATATATGTTCTTTGTATTTTGTTCTGCCCAGGGACCTGGTCTTTCTCTTCTTCCTTCAGTCCTGGATCTGTGTCTTTCCTGGGTTTTTTCCTCATGGCTCACACCTGGCTATCTCTCCTTGTCATCCTCCCAGCCCTCTTCCTCTCCTCATCTACATTTCCTTTTTTGCTTTAATTAGTTCCTTTCTTCCTTAATCTTGTCCCAGAGGGATAATGGTAAAGGTATTTAAGTTTTTTGGTGCTTGGGGGAGAGCCAAGTGCCTTTGAATCCCAAGCCTGCTTCTGCTTGAGTCAGGGCACAGAGCATGGGGAGTGGGGAACCCCTCCTGTCACATATCAAATCCAATCACCTAGATGCACTCCATTTTTAAGCATTATCCACACCTACATGGATTATCAGATAACAGTTTCTTAGAAAATTGCCTCAACAAATTTGCATATGAAATGCATAAATCCTAGCTTTCTGGTCTGAATAGATGATTACAGAAATGCTTATAACTTGTTCACACAAACTAACTGACAAAATATTCACAATGTGCAGTTCTTTTGAAATTTCAGGATCTATTTTCCTTGTTTTAAATACATATTATGCTTCCATTAAGCTGTAATTAACACCCTCCCCCCATTTTCTGGTATATTAAAAAAGAAGCCACTGTCTTTTTTTTTTTTTTTTTTTTTTTTAAATTTGACACATGGTAATTAGATTGCTTTCACAGATAATACGGACAATGCTGAATGATACATTTGTTACTGTGGCTATTGGTTTACTGTTATGTTTTTGATCCACTTAATGATGATAAGTTTTTATGGCAATGTTAGTTACATTAAGTGGTTCTCTTGTACATTTGTATCTTTAAGCTTGGTAGGATAGTGTGTCTTTTACTGTTTTTATTTCCCATAACATCCCCTCCCTCCATTGTTTTGTGACCAGATAGCTTCATTTTATCACTATGAACTTTTAGAATCAGTCTCATCCAACAAAACTACAATAGACTCATGTATCATTGTGTGTAGGAGCCATGTTGTGGGAGTAACTGGTCTCTGGGCACTTGAGATAGTCACAAGGGCTAAGTGAGATGTGTGGAGTTGGATGGCTTGGGTAGCAGGGGTTTCTGGGTGGAAATGACCTGAGAAAAACCTATGAACATAAGATGCTTGGGTTTCCACTGTTCTGGCTTCTTCTCTGTTGCTAAGATTAAAACAGTATTGGCAGAAGCAACTTAGGAGAGGAAATGTCTTATTTACCTTGTATTTCCTGTCATAGCCCGTCATCAAAGGAAGTCAGAACAGGAATTCAAGCAGGAATTGGAAGCAGAAATCATGGAAGAATGCTGCTTGCTGGCTGGCCTGCTAGGCAGTGACTAGGGAGATAAGGAGAAAGATGGGTGATCTGAGAAGATGAGGAGCAGATTTTCCCAGACCTTGATGACTGATCAACTGTAGGTGGCAGGGTAGTGTATTTTATTTCTGCTGCTTGCTGTTTTCTTTTTTTTTACAGGTGTATATGTGTGTGTGCAGCCACACAAGCATATATACGAGCGTGTGTGTGTGTGTGTGTGTGTGTGTGTGTGTGTTTGTATGCACATGTGAATGCTGGAGGTCAACATTACATACATTCTTCTATTATCCTATACCTTAGTTTTTAAGGCAGGGTCTCTCATTTAGAGACTGGCTGGCCTGCAAGCTCTCAGGTCCCTACTTTCCCACACTGATACTGCAGGCATACACATAGGAACTGGGATCTAGACCCCAGGCTTTATGATTACACACCAACCATAGTATGCTCCTAGCCTCACTCCTAGCCTCCAGTTCCCCACTAATTTGTCTTCAGTGTGGTATACCCTCCCTGATATATGAAAAAGATCAGTAGGAAAACTAGATTAGAAGCTAAGACTGAAGACCTCAGAAGCCACAGCCCTATCTAAGCACGTGTTTAGCAGCATTTCATGTAGTCCCTGTGAGGACGTTGGGAAATGGGTTTTTATGGCTATTTTGAAAAAGGAAAAATAGAATCTAAGAGAGTTTGAAAGACCCCCTGGACATGGCACAGGGAGAAGAGATGTATATGAGATTTCTGTCCCACCTCCTAATTTTATGAAGTCACATAGTGTGGAGCAAGTGGTTTGTCCACATGATACAATGAAGCCCAAGACTCAGATTTGCTGGCCTCATTCCAGTTTTTACCTTGGATGACTCTGCTACCCATACTGAATCCCGCAGCTCTAGGCCTGATTTCCCAGTCTGCTCTGCAACAGGGGAAAAAAAAAAACATGTTGTGTCCAGGAAGATAAGTGTTCCTGGGTATTCTGTCTTGCAGGGCTGCTGCACCATACACAGAGGTATGTACAACCTTATCTCTAACAACCACTATGAGTTGAGGCCCTGGCCTGGTCTATGCATCAGTATACTTTCTTTTTCTTTAAAACAGGGCTAGCATGATACTGCCTCACTGGAAAGCTGAATTGTGTTTAGACAAACTTGAGGTATGTAGGGCGTTCTCAGAATCCTTCACCAAGTTAATATCATCTGCCCCTTGCTATTTGTGGTCAAACCCACATTCTCATGAGTCAAGGAATGTTTATCATCTAATATTTACCGAAATGAATGTCAAACTTCCACATGCTACTTTCCACATCCTATTTTATAGATGAGAACACTGAGTCTTAGGGATTTTTTTAAAGTCGCATCCCTAACAAACTACAGACATGGAAGGAAAAGTAGATGTCTGGTGAAGAAGATTCAGGACCCTTCTCATCCCGCTACAGCTGCTTGGCTTTGAGCCGCTCCTGGGCCTCTGCTTCTGTTCTTTCTGCCTTCACGGGTCCTGGCACTAGAAACTGGCAGCTCACCTGCCTTCAGGGACCACTCCGTGTTCCTGTTCTTAGAGTTGCGGCCCCTCAGTTGCCAGTCGCCCAAGCACACTCATGTAATCTTAATGAACAATGTGCAAAGCCATTAAAAACTCAATTAGGACTTTCTTTTTACTGCCGACGTGAGGAAATGCAATCCTGAGGTGCTCATGTGTAAACACAATAGCCGCCATCTGCTACCGAGAAGCACATTGCCTTCAAAAAGGGTATCTGTGTGGCAGACACATCAGTAATGGGGTGCTTATCAAGGCGTTATTATGCACTAAGGGGGAAAACACAAAATTTATGGCTAGCCAGAGAGTACTTCCTGGTTTAATTTCATGATTTTCAGTGTTATGTATAATAACTATGAAGAAACTAATGCTGTTTTATAGTCATCACATTGGTACTTTTTTTTTTAAGGGCAAAGGAAAAAACTGTATTTACAGTCTTTCTCTTTCTTGTTTTTGACTGATCTTGGTGTAGTGACTGGCTCATTTTTGATCTCTAGGAAACTGACAGCCTTGGGATGATATTAATTATGCCAACCTGTTGATCAAAGGCCCCACTGAGGCGCGGCAGAAGAGAGCTCTCACACTTGAATAATCTCAGAACTAGCAGGCCTGGACTCAGATGACTTCAACATATAGCTTCTTGCATTGTCAGACGGTGTGGCAAGACTTTCCATGGAGGGGGCTATCAATGTATCATCCCATATCCCCCAAGACACTACACCTGCTTTTCTGACTATTGTGGTTTCCTGCCTCCGTGCCTTTGCACATTCTTTTCTAATTCAAACCACCAGGGTTGCTTCTCTTATTAGCATCCCAATTTACAGCATCTTGTAACTTTGCCTTATACTTTCAATTCTCTTAATAAAGGAGAGAGAGAGAGAGAGAAAGAGAGAGAGAGAGAGAGAGAGAGAGAGAGAGAGAGAGAGAGAGAAACAAAGTCTTCCTGAGGAGCCCAAATAATGACACTTGATATGGAAAGATAAACCTGAAAATTCCATTGGCTTTATAACCTAGTTATAGTTTATTCCTTCAAAAGAATCCTGTGGTGTCCAAAGTGAGACTCCTGAAATGTTGTTGACCTGCAATATAGTCATGGCCACTCTTCCTATTCACTGTGACTCCATCCTCTCTTGGGTTCTTGAAATACTCAGTATTCAATGTAATTGGGAGACGAGAAGGGACCAGTCACCCCAACACTTTTGTCTGTGTGAATTATCACTTGAGGCTCTTGATAGACATGGCAGTGTGGACTGCACAGGAATGCAGGGGTCTGAGATTCTCATGTCTTCTAAGTTATTGGGTGATGCTGAGGCTGTGAATAAGAGACCATCTCTTAGAAAGAAAAGGTAGTAAAGGATGAATGTGAACATGAGAGGGAGCCAGATGTTAAGGACCAAGCATGGAACAGGTGCATACCATACTCTGTATTCCTTCTGAGCAATGTTTCTGTGTCCAGATTTGTATGATGCTGTACTAAGTAGGATTAATGCCACATCCTCTGCAAGCTTGCTCAACTACTGAATCCAGGAAGAACAGAATCAGTGACATGAGCTGTTAGAAGGGCCCTTTTCTAACTTTCTCTGCTGTGTTTTAAAAACCTATGGCTATATGTGTAATGTAAGATTGGCAGGTAGATCAGAGCTGAGTGTATGCAGAAGCTATCAACCTGGGAGTGAGAGGGTAGAGCATATTTCACTTCTTAGGCTGCCTCCCTTCCTGAGAGATGTATGGCTGCTTAATTACAAAGATAGCTCACCAGTCTTTGGGAAGCTTGTGGGCCACCAGCCATTGGTCAAGGAGACCCATCAGGAGCCATCCATATAAAGGGCAGGTATAGATACTGGCTCAGTCTCATCACTGAGCCTCAGTTTCCCTTTTAATGGTTTATTCCTTCCTAGCTTATTGGGGGCTTTTGATAATTAGATAATATCTGTAATAGGGAAAAATCTTTCCACTTCCCTTTAGTTATTACTGGGTCATGAAGGAGGACTCTTTACACTATGGGCTGCTTTTCTTCCACTTCTGCTGGATAGGAACCCAGGAGCTGTGTGAGTTTTCTGATTGGTAGGGTACTGAAAATCTGACTGCAACTTTCTTTTTGGTTGAGATGTGTTTGTTTTAATATGAGTTCATTCTAATCTCTCCCCCCCCCCCCCCCGCCGAGTCATCATTCCTGAAGAATAGCTTTTCCCCTAGGAGTCTGGGTTGAGTTAGGAATGGATTCCAGGACATCAAGTTGTTTTTTTTTTTTTTATGTTTGAATCTGGGGAGTGCTTGAAGCCTAATTTGTCTTCAAGACTGATATTTTCTTTAATCCAGATTTGTGGGCAATTGCATAGAGGCTTTAAATATAATCTGCCTTCTGTGTCCACTTGTAAATTTGTTCAGAACCCAGGAGACAAGGTATAAATGGTCTGTGCTGTCTAAAACCCCAACAAGACATGGATGCCCAGCCCTTATTACCTTGCAGCTCTTCTGGTATCAGGATAAGCGGGGTGATTTATGGCTCCTGAAGTGACTCATTTTGCCTGAGGATAAGGGGTCTTAAGATTACATTCAGAATGAAGATTTTTGTGGCCACAATAAGATTTCAAAGCAATTCTGGTTTTCTAGATAGAAAACATTTATCCCAGCATTACTGGAGTTTATCTACTGTGTTTTATGATGCATTTTATTTAGGAGAATCATAAGACTTTTAAGTTGCAGAGTACAGCCTTCCTCCTCAATTGTGAAATTTTCTTAGATAAATCCTAGTTGGCACAGGCTTTGCAGATCCACCTATAAGAAGAATACTTTCTTGTCTCTGGGCCATAGTGATGTATCTGAGTCTTGTTGGAAAGCTTTACCAATTAGCCAATGTCACAGCAAAGTTGTATGAACACTCAGGAGGGAAGCAGTGGCAAACAAGAGTAAACATTGATTCTTATACGCACTGATCCACGAATTGATTGCAGGTTGACTGATGTAGGTTAGATATGTTGACCACATGGCTGTGCATTTTACTTTCAAGTGGCAGAGTTTGGCTCTTTACCCACAGATTGCTTGTATATGTTAATTCTTGATCTCAGGCCAATTGGAACATCAGCTTTTTTATCACCAAAAAAAAAGGAGTGCCAGAAGACAAAACTAGCTAGAATGTCACCTTTTAATATCTGTGTGGCTTCTATTATCAAGTTAAATAATGGAGCCCAGTATAAAGAGATAGCCTCTGCTTCTACAGAAGGGACTGTAATGCCAGTTTCAAAGGACTGCAATCCAGAGAGGAATATAGGACGAGAAACAATTTCTGTTTGTAACATAACTTGAAAGAGGCTCACTCAGGCCTATGGCATAGCCTTTCGCATGCTTAGAAGCCTTTAGAGCTACTAGAAGTGGTTAAACATTCTACCAATAGATACCTAATGTTAATAGGAGTCTCTAAGTGCTTAGAATGCCACTCACTTTGCACTTATCCTCAAGCATGGCTCTCACAATTTTGGGGTGGATATATTTCTTCATCAGATATATGCTATTTGTATATGATCTTCTTTAATATGGAATCTCCTATGCTGAGTTGTGCCTTTGGAATCTGTCTGTACATAGGACCCTCTCATATTATAGAGGTTCTGTCACAGCTGAAATAAGCCCCAGCTCATGTGATGACTTTCCTGGAGTGGATAGGCCTAGAAAGGTCCTTATTTGTTCCCATCCCATTTCACCTGTAGAGATTGTAGTTGACTCCTCTCTTGGGTTTTTAATAACATGCTTCTTTCAAGATCCTATACATAGTGATAAGCAATCTACCAGGTAGAGATGTTCCTTGTATAAGTATCATCTGTCTCCTCATTCTGCCGGTACCACGATAAGAAGGGATTTTAACCCCAGTTATGGAAGTTCCCCTCAGACTCTGAGAGGGGATGTGGCATCTTCAAAGTCAACTTATCCTGTCACCTCAAGGGACTTCATTTCCAACCTCCTTACTAGGTGCCATGTATGGGTTTTGCAAGTTTTCAGAAGGACATTTTCTCTTTTGTTTCTTTTTGCTACCCACCATGGGTGTCTAGGGTCCTTCATGATGGTGAACAGCTCTGGAAGGGCTTCCGGCCAGAAAGCCCACCTTCTTCTGCCGACCCTAAAGGAGAATGACACCCACTGCATTGACTTCCATTACTACTTCTCCAGCCGAGATCGCTCCAGCCCAGGAGCCTTGAATGTCTACGTGAAAGTGAATGGTGGTCCCCAAGGCAACCCTGTCTGGAACGTGTCTGGAGTTGTCACCGAGGGCTGGGTAAAGGCAGAGCTGGCCATCAGCACCTTCTGGCCTCACTTCTACCAGGTATGACACTTTAACCTTGCTCCTTTTCTTGTAAGTAAAAATTACGTATCTTTACACCTCGTGACTTCCTTGGAGTGGATAGGCCTAGAAAAAAATTCTTATTTGTTTATACTTTCACCTCATGCTGAAGAGGCTTTTCCAGGGATGCAGAGGTGACCCAGTGCAGCCCCCTCCCTCACCAGAGGTCATCAGGAGGGGACCAATGTGTAGATAAACAGCACCGGCATAGCATAATTCACATGGAGAATGCAGACACTGGCGCCTCTTATAAACTAACAACTGGATTGCACACATGCAAAGGTTGAAGTTTGAAGCAATCAACTGACCAGTCAGGAGAGGATAATTAATTGGAGGGGCAATAGGATGTTGTCTAAGGGGAGAAGAAGACATCTGGGTCTAAATTGGAAGGTTGAATTAAGATAGACTGGAAAGGGAGGATAAGACATTTGAGATATCTGGGAAATTGAATCCTGCAGGAGACAGAGCTTGAGAGGTGAGAGATTTTTAGCAATTTTGGAAACTAGATTCTCTCTTTTTTTTGTATTCTTACTGTTGTATTTGGTAGTTTTCCCCTCCCCCATCTCTTAGGACAGGGTCTCACACTGTAGCACAGAGTATCCTAAAACTCAATGCATTCCAGGTTGGCTTTGAACTTATGTCAATCCTCTTGCCTCACTCTCCCAAGTGATAGAATTTTATAAGTATGTAATTATGCCCAGCAGAAACTGAGTCCTTTAAGGATGGTTTGCACAAGAGATCCCAAGGGAAACAAATTTGCAGAGCATTCAGGTGATAGGGGTGTGAAAGCCAGGCTAACAAGCCAGTCCTCGAACAATGATTGAAAAACTGCCAGTTGGGAAGGAAGGACCACTGTTTCCTAATTTATCATGGGCCAACACTTCTATAAGCCACACTAAACTATGTAATTCTGATGTCTGCTTGAACTCCATTGTTACTTGGCATGCTTCTTTTATTGCAGATGACTTTAAATGATACAGACCCACACCATCTACAGAAGGTTTGCAGGGCTACAAGCCCAGACAGGAGTCAGTCAAAATTATTAGGATATTTTCTTTCAAAAGTATTATTTGTTAAAATGTTTATCTCATGGAATTTACCTGTTTTAAAGTGTACAATCTAGTGCTTTTTCTAAATAAAGCTACTGTATTCTGCATTCACCACCATCAGCCATTTTTAGAACATTTCCTTCATCTAATAAGGAACTTTGTACCTAGTTTCGGTTCCTATTCCCACTGATGAAAATTTTCAAATAGGACAGTTCCACAAGTCTATATTTTGGAGATATTTTCTAGAATCTGAAGCAGAAGATAGACCCAAGGGAGGCAGATGAGTAGCAGGGCTCCTTAGATGGCCCTGAGTTTCACACCCAGTTTCTTTCAGTATGTCAATGTTAGAAATGTATTTCTCTACTGAGCTAGCCTACTAACATTAATGAGGCAGTTCCATCCTTATTTCTTTTTTGCTTTGGCAACTAAAAATCAGAATTTAATACTCAATTACCTTCAATAGTTAGCCTAGATTTTTTGCCACATCTATTTCCCATTTTATCTTCAGTGGCTTGTGATTTATTTTCATAATTATTGTATTGTCCTCTGTTAGGCATTTTCTGTAATTCCTCTAGAATTAGAGAAGAGAGAATGAAGATGATCATGATGGTAATGCTGAGGGGATGCTGATGCTGATACCTACCATTTATTGAGTGCTTATATTAAGACAACACAAAATATCCTTTCAGAAATACATAGGTGGGCCAGGCAGAGGATGGCTTTGTGGTAATGAGTGTGGACTACACTCACTTTGTATTAGGTGAAGGACCTACTCACTTTGTGAGAGCAGCAATGTCTTACCAAGAAAAGTGGCTAAAAAGAGAATGTTATAGTTGTAATGTGTGTCATTTAATACTGGGACTTTTTTTATTGTAGATGTTTTGAGAAAGATGCCTTTGGGCTCATTATTTCTTTGTCTTTTCTCCACCTTGTGAAGGCATTTTTAACTAGTAGCAGGTTCATAAACCTTGATCTGGCTTTCACAGTGTCAGATATGTTTCAGAGTTCATAGTATTTGCAATTTACAGGGTGATAACATTTGCACTCACTTTGTACTTTATAAGTAACACTCATCATAGGCTCTTCATGGCATACCAGCATCAAATATACAGATATTCTCACCATAAAATTTATGCATATTCACAAGGTGTGGCATAAATTAAGGCTATATGTGCTGTCTGACCAGCTCAGTTTAGCCTTTATCACCAATTTACAGTATAAAATATGCATGTGACATAGCTTGCCTCAGTGCATGCTGGGTGTCTAGGTTGCTTTTGGGGTACAGCCCCTGTACAGTTTTATGAATCAGGGGAGATCTTTTCACTACCTTGGAAAGAACTGGTGTTGGTTGTTTTATAAGATGCTCTTTGGTGAAGTTGAAGTAGTCCAGGGTTTGGGAAAACTATGAGGTATATTTATTTAAGAAATACAGCCAGCCAAGTAGGGTTCTAGAGAACCAGAAAGAAATCTGTGTATTGGTATTTAATATACTGTCTGCTATGAAAGCTTGACCTTAACCTGCTTTTACCATGTGAATCTCTGAGCATGGAGATAATATTCTAGGGAGTGGTGTCCCAGATTTCTGACTTTTCTGAGATAGCCCTGGTTTACTTCTATTGTCTTGGTGAATTGTTGAGCATCATGAAGACCATTTGGGATTGCTAAATTACACAGTGTCTGTGTCCATAGAGATTCAGAGCATGTTTGTTGGCACAAGTAGTTTTGGCTTATCCTTGTGCACCAGACAGAAAATGCTTTATTTTGGTGGACCTTAAAATGTCTGTTGTCATTACCTAACCCTGATGTTGTACCATAAAAGCAGACATTTACAATATGTAAATGAATAGATGTAGCTGTTCCAATAAAGTTTTATGTGTAGCAATGGCTGTTAGCCCAATTTTGATTTCCAGAACTTAGTTTGCTAAGCTGTGATATAATTGAGACTAAGAGGTATGTTACAAAGTTCAACATCTCATAGAAAAGCATTGACAACTCTCGGGCCACAATTGAAATTTCTGGTCTCCACAGTGTTCCCACTGTACCACTGAGTATAAACATCTAATATCTGTATAAACTCATGAGCACTTCTACTGAGGCGTTAGGCTTCAATCAGTCAACCTATTTTAGAACCTGCTATGAGTACACACAAGATAGAGTCATGGCTTAAGAATCCTACACAGAACAATAGACCCAGAAATATGACTGTCCCTCTATTTGCCCTGCTCTTTGATGGATATTGAGGAAGAAGAACATTTGATGAGCTCCCATACCCCTGGCCCTGTGGTAGGTTTATTTCTTTATCTCATGTATTTGTACAGAAGTTTTTGGTGGTAGCAGATCTAGTCTTCTAATATAGGGTACATTATTGGTAAATCAGATGTCTCATAATTCTGCCCACATTCTCCAGCTCTGAGCTCTATGTTCTGTTTTGAGGAAGCATTTTACCCATATTGAGAATCTGCTGCTCTCTAACTACGTGAGTCACCTGTGTCCTGTCACCTATCATTTAGGATCCCAACTGTCTCACATGTAAGATAGAAAGAGGAACAGGTATCCCTATGTAGGTTAAAGTAGATCACATATGGAAAGGCATGTCAGGCTTGATTGGAAGAAAACAGGAACAGAAATGGAAAGGAAGAGAAGAGAAGAAGCCATCGCTGAATAATGACACTGTACTGTTGGGCTTATCTCCTGTGGCCTCTGTGCTTTTTCTTAGGTAAGCAGCCTTACCAAGAGACTTTCAAACAATTTCCATCATCCTTCCATTCCCTTTTCTCTGAGCTTTGTGAGGGCAAATTACCCATGCTTTGAGAGCAGCACTGTGGAAAAAGCATGTGTTACCTGTGTGCACACTCAGCCATTTCTGGACACTCACATGGCTATAAGCACAGCTGAGCACACACAGACACCTAAATTTCTGTGTATGCCCAGATTCAAACACGTGGATACACACTCATGGGTAGAATAATGAGAAAGGGGACAAGGGGACCCTTCGAAAGACAGGAGCAAAATAGGTTTTGAAATTCACCAGACTTCAAGCTTGAGTCCCTGCATGTATATCCTGTGGACTGGAGTCAAATTTGGTTTTCAGCATTGCTGGACTTTGAACTTTATGGGTTTGTGTATTCATTTATTAAAGTCATATTTCACAGTCCTAAAATTGACTTTAGCTCTGTAATAAACAAAAATGTCATCTTTCATATTATTGGGCTTTTGAATGCTGGGCCTTCAGCAGGGCCCCAGGTGAGAAAAATCCCTCTGTAGCCCACACATTCCACCCCACCCCACCCCTGCCTGCCTCTCCTGGAAAGCCAATTTAATGCCTGGGAAGCCTGTGCTTCTGGTCTATGCCTCTTTCCAAGAGATATCAATTCATTTCATATTTAAGTGGGTCTGAACTTTTTTGCCCCAATATTTAGGGGAGAAAAGCAACACTGTTACTAATTTTTCAGCCCCTGCCTTAGAAAAATGGCCTTTTATTCATCACTGAAAAGTGCTCCAGAGACCCTTGAAATGGACTCACCTGACATTGGTGTACACCTCCACAGAGCTCAGTCTCTTTCTCAAGATCTACTTGGCATCTGGCAGTGAGAGTTCAGGAGATATTTTCACAGCAGCATGCCCTCTATCCACACTTTGGCTCCTACCCTACCTCCAGTCCCACACTCCCATCTATTTCTATCATGCTGCAAATGTTTCTGCTTCTATGGGGGCCTCTGTGGGCTGGAGTGGGAAAAAATGCCCCTTGACTTCACTCTAAGCAATCTTTTCCATAATGCACAATTGTAGAGCACTCTCCCTAAGAGGAACTCTAATCAGCCAACATTTTTCTCTTATCTTTTAAGAAATGTTTGCAGCCCTTTGAATCTTTCGCTCTGTTTTCTGCAGAAGGATTGCAGAAGATCATAGAAAAACCCTGGATCTCTTAAGCTAGCTGTGACCTGATATGTTCACATCCTTCTCCAAACACATACATCATGATTTTTTTTTTTTTTAGTTTAATGTGATCCTTTCTGAACCTTTTATGGAAGTTACTTCCAGGCTTTCACTCTGCACAGAGGCAGGTTCGAACTGGTCTGCACAAGCTCCTGCCCCACACCTGCATCAAAAGGTCTCCAGAAGGGCTTTTAGACACAAGCTAGCTGTAGTTGCCAGTAGGTTCTATGCAGCAGCCTTGAGGCTGTGGAATGACCTTCACACAGCTTGAGATACTGGGATTAGGCCTTCCACCCTGTTCTTTGTATGCAGAGTCCCTGCTTCTATGAGTGTTCTTTGCCCTCTGGGCAAGTGACCTACTTCGGTATTCTACCCAAGTCTACCCCTCCCTTCTTGCTCCTCGAGACATCTCTAGAATATTCTCAGTTCATATATACCTCTATCTTTTCTCTCCGTTTCATGACCAAAGATGGTTATTATCACTCTGTTCATAGCTCCTGTGTGGGCCTTTCTTTCTAGAGGATATTGGCATCCTTTTTTGTGGTGTCTGTCCTATAAGACATGGCAAGTGATCAGCACCTCCCATCCCAGTGCAGAGTGGCTGGACAGTCATTGCCATCCCACACAATAGGAATCTTCTAAGACACCCCCCAGCATCTTCTGTGGCATTTAAAAAATTTGTACTCAGAGATTAATATCATTTCTATTTTATCTTTTGTGATTTTCTTATTAAAATAGCTTGTCATTTTTTTTTGGGGGGGGGGTAACTATTCTTTTCTCTTGTTGGCTGCCATTAAGCTTTTGGAACTACCCAAATAAAAAGGGTATGCATCTGTTGACTGGCATAGATATTACATGTCTTGTTTTCAGGTTAATATTTGACTTTCAGGTTTTTTTTTTTTCTACAGATTATTGTAAACATCGGAGACATACTATGACATCATAGTTATTAATTGGATAACTTTTAAGAACCTGATTTTTAAGACTGTTATTTTTTTTTAGTTTTAGAAAATTTGGTTACAAAAATGTATAAAACCAAACCTATACAAATTTTATTTATTAGGAGGCTTATTGGTGTTACACTGTAATCTAGATTATGATCTCTTTGTAAATCCATGAGCATTTGAGTAGAAATTTTGCTTTCTCAATATATTCTTTAACATATATAGGAAAAAATACCTGTTGTATTGACTTCTTTATTGATTGATTTGTTTGACCAAGAAATAGGTAAATGTCTTTAGATACTATGTTCACCCCATCATCATTTTTTTTTCAAGTTTCCTGTTTGGAAGGACTCTGGATACAATTTTTAGTGGTCAATTTAATCTACTTAATGTTTTATAGTTTTCAGTTTGGTTAAAAAACTACTTTGAAACAATCCCATTATTTTTTGTAACAACTATTTTCTGTTCACTTGCATTTTCCTTATTGTGTCTTTGTTCCATTCTTTATTTGTAAGGTTACTGAGTCATTCTTTCTTAGGTGTTTATCTTACAGCATACAATTAGACTTTGATTATTTAGACAGTCTGGGTGTTTTCTTCTACTTTAACCCCTTTATATTTATTGTCAAAACAGAAACATTTTTCTTGTATTTGTCATTTTTTATTTCACAATATGAATGTTTTCTGCTATTTCTTTTTAAATAGATTTGCTTTATACACTCTATTTTTTAATAATTTTTTTCTATGGACTTTAGTTTTTCCACTGAATTATTTAAACTCTCTCCCCCTCTAGCACACACACACACACACACACACACACACACACACACATACACATACACACACACAAGTGACAACTGATTCTTCACAGAAAGGCTTTCATAAGTTTTCCTTTCTGCAGGAAAGATCATTCTTTTATCTCTGCATCCTTTTTTCAGATGGTGTACAATGCCGTGTATTAATTCTTTCTAGAGGACTGTAATATTTTAGGAAAACACTATTTGAGAGTGGTCATTATGCATTATATTAATGTATATCTGTCAATGTCTTTATCATTTCACAGGACTCTCATATTTCTCTGATGTATCTTACTGTCTCTTTACAGTCATTGCCATCTTTCTGCTCTCTTAGTATAATCATTAAAGCTCTGGGGCCCACTTAGAGCACTAACCTTTGAATCCACTGGCCTGGACAACATGGTTCCATATAAAAAATTCTGTTGATCTCTTCACCTGCTTTATTGTTCAACCACAGGCTTGATCTGCATAGAAGGGACAGGACAGGGGGTTCATTTTGGAGGTCATAATTGTAGTAGATATGAAAAACAATTCCAGGCTGAGTTAAACACTGCCACTGATACTTTCCTGGCTTTGACTCACAAATGGCTGCTTCCTAAGATCTGTCTAATAAAAGAAATGGAAAAATGGAGATAATACAGAAATTCTACTAAAGTAGAATCAAAGAGAATCTGAAGATGAGGGATGAGGTTGAAGCAGAGCCCATATAAGTGCCCAGGTCTCCAGATATGTTGAGTGGAAGGTCACTGCACTGTGTTTTAGGAGAAATAGCACATTGAGAGCACACTTTCTCAGTTCTGTTACAAACAGATTGCATGTGAGGAAGTCTCATGATATATAGACATTCAGAATCATGAGCTGCTTAGATTATGCTGACTAATGTTCAGATGAAAGACATAGGAGCCAGAACTGAACCTGTCATTAGCATTGAATTGGCAATAGCAGAAAGGTGAGGGTATGAAGTCAGATGAGAAGAGGAAACCCAATCTCCAAATGGATGGAGAAGGTGGGCCTATTAACTCATGGCAGAATGCTCTCATATGTACGAGAAAAATCAAATGTGAAGAATCCTCTGAGCTGAAATACAGACTAGAAAGAAGAGAAGCTGTGAATACTGACAATTGCAGAAGCATAGTCAAGTAGTAATAATTATAGCAGGCATTCATTGAGAAGGCTATGTGTCTAACACTCTCAATAGTGTCTTAATTCTCTCCACCTTAAAAGTTACCTAATGGGGTAGATACTGCAATTATAAGTGCAGACAGTAAGGCTCAGAACAGGGAGCTCTTTCTTCTTTTTTAATATAATTTTATTAGTTATGTATATGAATATTTTGTCTACATGTACCAGAAGAAGGCATAGGTCCCATGAGAATACAGTTATAGAAGGTTGTTAGCCACAATATGGTTTCTGGGAACTGAATTCAAATGTCTGGAAGAAGAGCCCATGCTCTTAACTACTGAACCATCTTTCAGCTCCACCATCTTCCTTCTGAGTATAAAAGAGAGATTTCGAGATGTTTCATCAGATTTAGTAATTAAAATAGTAGTATCTGTCATAAAAACAATCTTGAGAGAAATATTTGAAACTTGCTGGGATTTTTATAGTTAACGTTTTGTCGTGGAAGTTAGGATGTAATAAGAATGGCTTTATTAAACTACTAAGAATTGTGTTTGAAATACAAAGGTATTTCATAGAGAAGAACTTGCTACAAAGAGGTCACTTTTTTTAAGAGTATGAAAAGCTAAAACCTTGTATATATGATAAGGTCAGAGGGAAAGTGGGAGGGCCTGGAAATACAGAGCAGCAAAAGAAAGCCAAGAAGAGCCCAAGATTTTAGAAACTTCAGCAGAGATTAGCCTGGTTCAAGGCCACTGACTTACTTTCAGAGATTGTGATTGGTGTAGAGGAAGGATAGGTTTGTGGGTAAGAAGGGAGAAGTCAGGCCAACCCTGATCTTCTTGAAGCTGTGGTGTCTTTCGAAACTGGGTGAGTATAGGATGGAAGGAGAAGAGTAGGTGGAGTTTGTGGATGGAGAAGGAAGGTCCACGATCAGCTTGACAAGGATTAAAGAGGTTAAAGTAATGAATCTTATAGAGGGAACACTTTGGTGATTAGAAGTAACCTGGGCTTGGTGAGAATGTGTGAAATTCTAGGTGAATACACAGTGTCTAGGGAGGTACAGATCCAGGTAGTGTGTGAGTCTGAGAAACACATGAAAGAATAGTGAATGGAAAGAAGGTTGTAGGGTAAGAGTCTAGCAGAGTATTGGAAAGTGGCCTGTCCAAGTGTGAGAAGGCAGCTGATGATGGTAAGTGTTAATTAGCTCTATGAAAGGTTATGCTTTCATGGTACTCATATAGATACTCATTCCTCCTTAGTGAAGAGACAGGGAAGGCAAGGAAAGCTTTAACAAAACAAATCTTTGTAAAAGTAAAATGTTTTGGAGTCAGAGTAGAGAAGGGAAAAGTTCTTGCTTCCTTCCATTTCTGGATACAACCAGATATATTGCTGCTGGTTCCTAAGACGTGGGATGAAGATGTCCAGGAAGCCTTAGGAATGGCTCAGCCAGCCAAGTGCTTTCTGTACAAACACAGGGACTTGAGTTTGGTCCGTAGTGCCCCTGTAAAAAGCAGGCAGGTTTTTAGTGGCATGTTCTTGTAGTCCCAGGGCTGGGAAAGTGTAGATAGGCAATCTTTGGCCCAAAAGTCTGGCTTAATTTGAGAAGTCCAAGCCAAGTGAGAGACACTATCTCAAAATAAAACAAAAGAAAAACCAAAAACAGAAACAACAAGATGGGTAGCACCTGAGGAATGAGAACAGAGGTTGACCTCTGCCTGCAAAAAACACATACAAATATATACATTTACACACACACACACACACACACACACACACACACACACACACTCAGGAAGTCCAAGTTGACTGTAGCTTCACATCAGGATCAACTCTCCTTAGCTTTTCTGGTTTTCAAGACACTAAGGAATTTGAGCTTTTCATAAGTAATTCCTCCTGTAGAAGCCGTAATGAGAGAGATATTGGTGGGGACCCAGGGTCTTGTTAAATTGTTTCTAGTTGTGGCTAAGTGTTATTTCTGAAATCTATTAAAAATGTTCCACATGGATGGCTTTGATTGCTGGTCACCAGGGTACAGACTTTTTTTTTTTTTTTATCCTGCTTGGAAACTCAAGTCAACTGGCAATGAGATGCACTTTCCTAACACGAGGCATTGCTGGCTGAATCTGATAGGAAGCTAACACAGGAAGGGACTGAGGGCTGTGTGGCTTCTTCAGGTAAATGTGGACAACTGCTTCTGTGAAACTGACATCAGCCCTGTGTATTTCAGGTGATATTTGAATCCGTCTCTTTGAAGGGTCATCCTGGTTACATCGCTGTGGACGAGGTCCGGGTCCTTGCTCATCCATGCAGTAAGTCTATCCATTTCTTCCAACACATTCTTTCTCTATGATAGACTGGGGAGTCATAAGAATCCAATGCCCCTATTCATTCAGCTCACAGCCATCTCACTTGCTCTCTTTTAATCCTTTAAAACTGCTTACATACCCAATGCAATCAGTCCTGAATAAATCCATAATTTTGCTGGCCCCTTCAACAGGCAGCACCTCCAGGAATTTGCAGAGACTGGCAAAACAATTCGTCTGAATCTTTCTCCATTATTAAGGGAATCTAAAGTCCTGATTGTTTATTAGTGAGATTCAGACCACTGAAGTAGAAGAATTAGAGGCCTTTGGATAGAATCTTCTGCAGTTGTCTTTTTTAAAAAACAAAACAAAATGAACAACATTAAACATAACGTAAATTAGCCACAAGGAAAAGGACCCCAGAGCTATTAATTCTTTACAAATAATTTTAAATACACTACTCAGCACTGTGTAGGTGTAAGGCAAGATTACCATGGTTAGTACTCATGGTACAGTGTCAAGAGTCCTTGGTGGCATGCCACCCCTCAAGCTCCACTCTTTGTAGCATTAAATAGTCAAAGACACTTGAATGTGTCTCAGCAAAGAGACACACATCTCCTGCAGAGCCAAGTCCTGGGTATAGGCAGTTGTGCTGATATTATGCCTTATAGGTATATGGTTGGAAGGCTATAGTCTGGGGATGCTTAGGGATCATGGGAGCCACCACTAGAGTTGGCAAGGATGCCAGGTCCTTAATTTGGAAGTTCTGTGTCTTAGATTCTGATCAGTTTCTTGGCAGTCATTTAGTTTTAGATGACTCCTGGGGATTTCCAAACTCTCTCATGTAACCATAAGACATTGAGTTAAATATATTTTAGAAGGATGAAATATCCATGGCAGGCTGACATTTTAAAAATCTCAATTTATTCTTTGAAAATCTCATATATGTAATATAGTATATCTTGATCATATCTATGTATTAGTTCTCTTTCAGTTACTCCCAGTATCCCACATTACATCTCCCTTCCAGCTTCATATGCTTTCTTCCCCCACCCCTTGTTTGCTTATTAATTAATTATTTAAAACCCACAAAGTTTAATTAGTGCTTTCCATATATGTGTGGTAATTGAGTTCATCCTTGGGGTATAGGAGAGTGCAGTGGTCACACACCTAAAGAAAAGAGACACTGCCTGCTCCCACAACACATGACAACCATCACCTGCCAATAGTTCCTCAATTAGAAGTGAGTCTCTAGCAAACCCTTAACTTTTTCTTGCTAGAATTTTTAAATGGGGAGATTTTTATGCAGGTCATACATAGGGAACTACAGATGTTATGAATTCACATGTACAATGCCGTGTATGTCATGTCCAAAGGATAGTAGTACACATTCTCTCTCTCTCTCTCTCTCTCTCTCTCTCTCTCTCTCTCTCACACACACACACACACACACACACACACATACGACCCCCCTTATTCTCTTGCTCTTCCATTCACTCTCCTTTTCTACTATGTTTTCTGAGACTAGAGAAGCACACTAACACAGACATCACATCTGCAGCTGTGCATGTTCCTTTCTGAAGGTTTTATAGAATTCTGCAGTGAACTCACCCAGTGTTGGTCTTATTTTTAGTTGGGAGACTTTTGATTACTATTTCAATCTTGTTGCTAGTTATGGGCCTGTTTAACTTTTTTATTCTATATTGATTTAATTTTGGTATGTTTTCTGCATCTAGATTTTCCCCATTTCCTTTAGAATTTTTCAATTTAATGGAGCAAGGACTTTAAATGTTCTTATGACTTATCTGTTCTAATGACTCCAAAAGTCATTTCTAATTCACTAATTTGTGTTTTTTCTGTATGTATTGTAGTAAATTTGGCTAGGGGCTTGCCAATCTTATTGATCTTTTCCAAGAACCATCTCATTGTTCTATTGATTATTTGTAGTATTTTTATAACTCCATTAATTTCAGCCCTGGTTTGATTATCTCTTTCCATCTACTATTTTGGCATTTGGCTTATTCTTACTTGTCTGAAGCTCATCATTAAGTTATTTATTTGAGACTTGTCAAATTGTTTTGACACAGGTTATAAACAGTCCTCTTAGTACAAACAAACTAGCTTCACAAAAAAAGAGGTTTATTAACTCACAGTTGGGGGGTTGTCAAGGGCATAACACTGTCAGGTCTATTAATAGTTTTCTATCTCATGGAGTCTGGGAGCCTAGCAGAGCATCGTATGAAGACAAAGAGGGAGTGCACACATGACTGTCAAATCTATATTTCCTAAGACCGGATTGAGTTGTTAGTACTGAGCTGGGAAGAACTTCTCCAAGCCCTATCACATTGGGAAACAGACAAATCTCAATGTCATTGTCACATTCTTTTTGTGTCATTGACCTTGGAGATTCTACTTTGGTGTGAGTTTGGAAGAATAAAAAAAATCATTCAAACCACAGTAGTTACAAGAAGCATCATGTGTCCCTACTTTTCTGTGTGTCCTTTAATAGCCCCTCAGCATCTGGACATGTGTTTCACATCAGCCCTAGCATGTTGTTGCCACTGAGATAGATCTTTTGAATTCTGTTTCTATCAACAGAATTCAATTGTCATTTCATTCCCACTTCCGGGGATAAGACCACCACTGTCTGACTCATTAGCTTAAAACACCTTTTCTGGAAAAATCTTTCAAGTTCTAAGACAATATTTTGGGAAACTGCATCTTATGTCTATGTAAGAGAGATTCTCCTTGTCAAGAATAAACCAGCCATTTAGACACATGAGGGAGACTGGATTCACTGCTGTTCCCACTATCTGCTGGATTATGTCTCAAGTCTTACAGAGTGTCTTAGATGGTTCTGTCCACTTAATCATGTTTGGGAAATGTCTCCACTGAAGTAAACTTCATGTGAAGAGGATCTAAAGTTCTTGGCACTGCAGGGTTTTTACAGCAGGCATGCAGATGGGTTCTCCTTGCCCGTACTAACTATCTCTATTTCTTGATTCTCATGAGTTTTGTCAATGTCAGATGCTCGTTGGGTAATGATCTGTATTCTATGACTAAACAATGGTATCAGGAACACCTCTTCTCACTTCTATTTATCTGCACATTCAACCATGTACATTCTTCAGTGTTGAAAAGTCTCCCCAATAAACCTTTTTATCTTCCTTATATCATGCACACATCTATCCCCATAGAGCATGCCTACCTTTGCTACCTAAGTTCATTACTTTTATGCCTGGACTTGGTCTTTCTCGATTCTGTACTTAGGTCCCAATGCTCTGTGCTCCTGTAGGAAACTTCACTTTCACCCTAAACCTTGATGTTCATGTCTTGTCCTAGCCTCACTTTCTTAGTTATCCAAGTCGTGCCCATCACCAACAAATATTCCCCTTTCTTTGTTGTATCTCTGGAGGAGAGGATCCATAGAGAGCATTTGGATTGCTTTCTATCCATAAAACCAAAGGATCATTGGGAATCTTCCCTGTTTTCACTGGGATGTCTGTGAATTTAAGATTCTCCTGATAGCCTCATCCTCCTCCTGCTGAGAAGTGTAGATTGCATGGTTATAGAATTGCTGAGAGTCTGTTACCCAGCAAATGGGCCATGGGATATAACTCCAGAAGACATGACCTTGGCTTTATTTCTGCTTGGTGTATTATGGCTATGTTCAACCCAGTACTTAGGAGACTTAAGCAATCCTTGCCAGAAAACAAACTGTGGGGCCCATGAAAGAGTAGCTGGATTGGAGAAATTTACATTAAGGATATGTGCAAACACTACCAGTGTGTATAGTCCTCTGAGGTATACCCACAGTTCATATGTTCGTTTCATTGCTAGCCCAGGGTTTTACCCATTTTTTACTTCAACAAATAAATTATTGATTGTGAGCTGTATGCTCAAGAACTTTTCTGGGCATAGCAGATAATTAAGTAAGAAAGGGTTGGCTCCTACACTTGTGATATTTGATTATCAGGGGGTAAAAAGTAAGAAAGAAATTGAGCATTTAATGCTAGAAAGCAATGGATAATTTTGGACAAGGGAAAGTGTCATGAATATGATAAATATGGGAAATGGGATTTTGTAGGACTCCTTAAGAAGTTTGCTTGTGGAATGTGTCTTCAAAGAGGTAGACAGAGTTGAGACTCTAATTATGGAAAGGAGTATGTTTTCTAAGAGTTTGGGAAGGGGACTTCTAAGGAGAGAAAACAGCAAGTGCAGAAGCCCTGCCTTGGAACACATCTTCATGCCAAAAATGTGTCCTGATAGGTGAAGCACAGCAGACAATGTCCCAGGTGAATTTTGGGCAGATGACATGACACCCCAGTACTCAGGGCCTCAGCCATCATTGTGAGTGGATGACAGTCATAAGTGCAGGGAGATGATGCTAGAAAAGGCTTATTTGAGGACCGAATGGCTTCAGTTAACTCATGAAGGGGGCTGTATGATGTATGAATGTAAACCCCATAGGAAGGATGGGGAAACCATAAGGAAGAACATTCTGAAGCTATATATGAAACAGTAATGACCTGGAGCAGGGTAGTGAGGAGTCAGCCACTCATCACACAAGAAGTGATTACGGAGCTTGTACTCAGTGTTAGGCACTGTTCTGGGATTGCAGAACTACAGAAAACAAATGCATTGTTTGTCCTCACAGGCCTCTAGTAGAGTGCATGAGACTTGACTGAAAACAAACTACTGTGATTCTATTAGATGTAACAGATGGTTTACTGCTTCTCAAGGGCTGTCATCCAGACAAGTCAGAGACTAGGTAGCTTAAGTGATCCATACTTCATTTTCTAGTAGCCCTTGTGCATAGAAATTCAAGGTTGAAGTGTTGAAAAATTGGCTTTAGAGATGGTCTTCCTAGGTTGATTTTTTTTTTCTCAATGCAACCTCTTGTGGTCTTGTCTCTCTGTGTAAAGTCATTGGTGATTGTTGTGTGTCCACATTTCCTCTTCCTGAAAGGACACTATTTGGATTAGACAGGGGTCTACCCAAGAGCCTCATTTTGGCTTAATCAGTTCTTATGAGGGAGTATCGCTAGATGCAGACACATTTCAGCTTCCAGGAGACACCAGTGCCATGGAGAAGCATAGACTGGGGCAGTGGTGGCTAGACTGGCATTGTATTTGGAGTTGGAACTAACTAGTCTTATTTGATTGGTTACGCTGAGAGACAGATGCCCCAAAGATGTCTGCTTCCAGGTCTCTGAGCATTCCTGCTACCCCTCAGGTGAGGAATCACAGTCCTTGAAACTGCTCATGGGATTACACATCATGTGACCTATATGCCTCCTTAGCTGTCTGTTGCACTACAGTGCTTTCCTCAAATCCTCAGCCTTAGAATTAATTTTACCCAGAAGTTTGTAAGATTTTGACTACACTAAATGCATTTCTTTCTATCTTCAAATTTTAATGAGTCTCCGCTTATGTTCTTCAAAACATTTTCTATTGACATATGACCATAGTTATCAATAAAGGATTTAATTAATTATTCTAAAAGTTGTGGACAGAGGAATCATTGCTGGTTTGCAATTTTATCCTTTACCCACTGAAGCTGGCCTTACATGTTTGCCTCAAAGCTTTCAAAACAGTGACTCAAAGTCGAGCATAATCCTCCAAAGAAATTATTGTCCTTTATAATGCTCAACTTTCCACCCATACTTTATAGCCCATTTAGCTTGTTGTTGTTGTTGTTATTCCAAAATTATTTTGGCCATAGCTACCATCCGCTGCTGGGTCTTGGTGTCAGCCATTAGCAGGGCCACTGCAGTTACAACTTTGATAAATGTCAGCACACTGTTCCACTAAATTTCAAACTTTCTAACTCCCAAGTTGACTTTTAGATTTTTTTTTTCAAACCTATTTTCCCCCCATCACAGGGCCATGTCCCTCAGTCCACAGAGCAACAGAAACACATTGCTAATGTATGTAGGAGCTTTCACTTCAATTGTGTGGCTTCCCGCTGAGCATTGTCAGGTTTAAAGAGCGGGATAAAGGGCACAATAATATGTCTTCAGATGCTGCCCTGACATCCGCAGAAGTTTAAATGTCACCCGTATCAAGGCATTTTGCCCCAAATGCACAGCTAGTTTCCTCCTAACCATGTTCACCAGAATCTCCCATTTTTAGGAGAATTGGTCTCAGTGAGTAATGAGAGGGTGTGTCTCAAGTCTAGCTGATGGCTGCTTGGGAAACTTAAGGTCAGCTGTGTTTGGCTAAAGGTTGGTAAGTTGACGTTGGTACAGTAATTTCATTTTCTAAAGTGCAGAGACAGGGAAGATAATGAAGGCAAGAGTGACTGACAGGAGACTGGAGGTGGGGGTGGAAGGAAGATCAGAGAAGCCCCGAGCCCAGAGAAGACCAAACTCAAGGAACATCCCAACCAAAATACACCCGATCATGTGTCAGGGGAGATGCAGGCCTCACAGTAGAGATTAGAGTGAGGGCCTGTGGGGAGACTGCAGAATGAGAAGATAATTAAGAAAAGTTTTTGCAGTTTGTTGGTTCGCACAGTGTGTGGAGGGTCAGTCACTGTGGGAGTTCTGAGTTTTGATAGGGAACAACTGGCCAGCGGGAATTGTTTCAAGAGACTGAACATAAGAGCAACTTATGAGAGGCCACAAACTGGTGGGACCTGACTAATAAGAGGAACAATAGAGTTTGGGGCTCAGATGTGACTAGTCTGAATTCTTTGTGTCTCTCTGTGATTCTTTGCAGCTTTGGTAACTATTCTAGATTCATCTCTTTTAACTGATTAAATACCTGATAAACAGCAACTTAGGAGAAAAAGAATTTATTTGGCTTAAAATACTAGGTTACAATCTATCATTGTTGGGAACTCAAAGCAGAGGAGTTTGAAGCAGATAGTTACACTCACAGCCAAGAATAGAGGGAACACACGCATGCGTTCTTGCTTGCTTATTTATTTGTTCTCAGCTCCATTTCTCCAGTTACAAAGTTTAGGGTCCCCTGCCTAGAAAATGGTACCTTAGCCACACTGAGCTGTTTCTTCTTCTATCAGTCAACTTAATTAAGATATTTCTTAACAAAAATGGAATACGTATTTACAGCTGATGGGAATGCAAACTGGGACAACCACTATTAAAATCAGTATGGAGGAAAATCCATCCTCAGATGATGGAAATAGATGGACCACAGGATCCAGCTATAACACCCGTGGGAATGTGCCCAAAGGAGTCCATATCTTATAGAGAGGTACTAGCTCTTTCATGCTCATTGCTGCTCTGTTTACAATAACTAGAGCCTTAGATGTCCATCAACTGATGGATGGATAATAACAATGTGGTACACTTACACAATGAAATATTAAACTATTAAGAAAATGAACATATGAAATATTAAGCTGTTAAAAATGAAATTCTCAGGTAAATGGGTAAAGCTAGAGAAAATGATTCTGAGTAAGATAACCCAGTCTCAGAGAGACAAACATCACATATTTTCTCTCCTTTTTAGATATGAGCTATAAGTCAGATGATGTGTGTGTTCTATTTGGAATATTCACGGAGATCAGTCAATCATTAAGGAACCCAGGGAGGAGGGGAGTTTCTAGGGGAGGAGAGATAGACCACAGTACAGTGGAGGATTAAAAAGAAGGGCAGAATAGGAATGGTTAAATTTGGGTGGAGCATGGAGGACAGTGTAGTAGGAATTTTGTTTGGGCCACCAGCTCACAAATAATGACATGAAGACTTATTAATTATGAAAGCTCGGTCTTAGCTTAGACTTGTCCCACTAGCTCTTATAACTTAAATTAATCCATATTTTTATTAGTCTACATCCTACCTCATGACTTTTACCTCTACTCCATTCTGTAAATCTGTATATCTGACTCATTCAGTGTAAAGGAGAGAATATAGGGAGAGAAAACTAACAGTGAAGGACTTTTGGGAAAAGTCATATGGAAACCTATGGAGCTTTATGAAATATACACATCAGCATAAAATAAAAGAGTGTAATAGAGTTGCCTGCAAGAGGAAGACAATACCCTAACTAGAGACCAAATGTTAGCAAATAAATCCCCAATCAAGGAAAGGGCTGCATCTTTTTGAGTTGTTGGCCAATAGAGTCCTGTAGACAGACTTTTCAGCATTATAAACTATTGTCAATATAGTTGTTTACCATCCAGAACTTGATGATAAGATCATATTTCTTAAGAGACCACATACTTGAGTCACAGAAATCAAGCGGGCATTACCCTGAAACCTCTATCTCTGTGGGGAATGAAGCAATGTGCAGATGAAACCTCTATCTCTACTGACTAGCTTGTGCAGTGCTGGAAAGTGCTATGGAGATACAGAAGGAAAAAGATTAATTAAAACAAAAATGTAATAAAAATAGAAAAAACTGAAACAGTAATCATCAGCTTTGCATAGTGCTGAACCTGAATCCTGTAACAAGTGACATAATAAGATATGTCTGTTGGTACAATAGTGGCACAAAAGTTCTAAGAGTATTTAATCACTTTTTGATTGTACCTAATGCTCTATCCATGGGATAGAACCATACCTGGCATTATTAATAGGGACAAGAATGTGTGTCTAGATAGGTCATAGGACCTAGGGAAGGACCTAACAATGCTATTCTGATAAATGATGATATAGTGTTAAAATGATTACTTAGTGACTTATTACTGTAGATCAGCAAATCTCAAACACCACCAGAGAAGCTTCTCTTACAGCAGATAACATTCAACACAAAGACTCTTAACTGGACAATAGGCAGAAAATAAGAGATGCTAGAGTGCCCCACCCTAAATGGTACATACCTTCACACCTTTCCCAGAGGGCTCAGGAGTCATTGTGGAAGAGGAGATGAAAGTATTGTCAGAGCCAGAGACCATGTATAACATCAAAAACATCTGGACACAACAGAGAAGTTTCACATGTGAATTCTTACTAATTGTAACAGCATGGATATGATCTGTACAAACTCAAGTCAAATAATATCCTAGGATGATGATAGGAGATGGAGTGAGATTCTACCAAAAGCTTAGGAGCCATTGGCATTTGATAGGTGGGGTGACGAAGAGTCAATTTTCTTCCATACTGTGACCATGAAGGTGGACCACATCCTAGGGAAGACTTTATTCCCGAAAGATGGAAAAGTAAACTACACTTAGTATAGAGAGGTGAGAAAACTCACAGTTGTGTGGGTAGAGATGGGAAGGTGAAGAGAGAAGGTAGAGAAGGGATTGATGTTGAATATGATCAAAGTATATTGTAGGAAAGTATCATAAAATTCACAATTAAAATTACTTTATAAAAAGATAATCCCTGTAGACACAGCCAGAGATTAGCCTGATGTAAACAGTCTCTGTTCTTTGAGACCCTCTTTCCAGGAGATTCTGGGTTATGTCATGTTGGCAATTAAAGCTAGATTTCACAACAGTCTTGGACTTGCTGATGCTAATTTCTATCCTTTATCATATGCTTCACAGGGATGCCATGAAATTAGATAAAACATGCAAAGTGAGTTTTTTTTTCTGGCTATTTTTATGTCACCTTGACACAAGATTTCAGTCATTCAGGAGGAGGGATTCTCAGTTGAGAAAATGCTCCCACCAAATTGGTATTGGGAAGGCCTATTGGGCACAGCAGAGAAATTTTCTTTATTAATTATAGACGTGAAGGGCCTAGCCCATTACTGGTGGGGTCACATCTAGGCAGGTGATCCTGGAGTGTATAAGAAAACAGGCTGAGCAAGCCACAGAGAGTAAGCCCGTAGTCAGCCTTACTCCAGGGTCACTGCTCTATTCCAAGCATCATGCATCTGTCCTAAGTTCTTGCCCTGAGTTTCCTGGACAATGAATTACACGCTGTAAGATTAAATAAGCCCTTCCCTCCCCAAGTTGTTTGTAGTGTTTTGCCATGACAACAGAAGCCTCAACTAACACTACTGCTTAGCAATGGTGGGAGTTTCAGTATATGTTATTCTTCTTACTTTTCTTGATGTCCTTTGTCTTTTAAGGCCCTCCATTTAGCACCACTTGGGATAAGGTGTTTATGGCCAGTTTATCACTGATTTTATTAATGGTAGTAGGAAATCGTCATTTTACTCAATGACAAAGCTCATTCATTCTTCTTGTCATTAGTTATCAGCTGATGGAAACCAGATATTGCTGTTTTATTGGGAGGGGCTTATGTAAAGGAGCATTTGACCCCATAAACAAGAAAAGATATAAACATAAGCTATCCAATATAAAACCCAGGCTTAATTATAGAGCTGATTATCTCACATGTTGATTTTCATTTGAAAACCATATTATTCTCAAGTCTCAGAATTCATGTTCTACATCCCTCTCATGCTTAGGAGGTACCCCAGTGTCAAGTATGCACCTTTGTGAACATGGGCAGTTTTCTAGAATTCCATAGGGACAGTTGGACTGTATTGAGTAAATTGTAGATTCTGAGCATGGTACCTTTTACAAAGAATACTCAGTAAATGACTGCTTGCATAGTTTCCTTCCTACTTCATTCTTAGTCCTTAACCCTTACCATCATCAGCATCATTACCAGAGTCAAGGGAGGAGCTTTGGGTTCCATGATTCTGCCATTAATCTACTATCATTCCCAGGAGGAACATGCACATTGGACCATTCCAGAGATGTGTGGGCTAAATTGTTCTAGGAACTTTGAAGGTCTCAAAGGATAGGATTCACATCTTATCTCCCCTGTTTTCTGGATGCCCAATTGTGCCAAACTATGCAATGCTTATAGTTTTAGATCTGTGATCTGTGAACTGAGGATGCTTTCCTCTGTGCTCCATGAGGCTTAAGTGGGATAATGTATGGAATTCACAGAACAGGCCTCAGTCTGTAGTGGTCCATCAACTCTTATCAGAGTCTGGCATCTTCTCAGGCACATGGCCTGGGCTGCTGTCCCTGATGAGAAATGGTGTGGGCAACTGCATCTTGTACTCATGAGTTTTTTGGTTTTATCTCTTAGGAAAAGCACCTCACTTCCTGCGACTCCAAAACGTTGAGGTGAATGTTGGGCAGAATGCCACATTTCAGTGCATTGCTGGTGGAAAGTGGTCTCAGCATGACAAGCTTTGGCTCCAGGTAAGAATGGGAGAAAATCTTGTTCATAATTTTCCCCTCCCCTTGCAAATATCTCTGCTCCTTGGATATTGCTCTCCACCCATGCTCTTGTAAAACCTTATCTACTCTTGCACTAGATTGGCATTGTGTAGATGAGAAGCTGATGGCAAACTAACAGTTCTAGGTCTAGAATTTGGGAACATGATTTTCCCCCCACTTGCCACCAAGTGCTGTCTGACAAACTTTGTTATTAAAGTCACAATTACTAAGGCTAAGGCAAACTGTCTATCTTAATATCTGGGTTTGTGATGACATTCATCTTTGGCTAAAAGGTACTTGGAAACTGTTGTTCTTTTCTTAGAAAATGCTCTTGAGATAAACAGTTTGTGCTCTGGCTAAATGAGTCCATCAGGGCAGTGTTTTAAGCTTGGATACACTTGTCTTGCCTTCCTGCTCATTAATCCTACTTCCCTAGCAAGATGAGAGAACATTCGGGGGAGCTAGAGGATGGGACACAGAATAAGAACACTCATGGAGATGACACTGTAGTGTTCCCTTCACTGAAAACACAAGGACCAGGGTCTGAGACAGCAAGGAACGTAGAGCAGAGCTAAGCTTCTCCCCCAACTCTCCTCTCATATCTCTCTGTCTCTCTCTCTTCTCTCTCCCCATGCACACACACACACACACACACACAAATGCACACACTTTTATTTTGCCCATGTCTTACTATGTAGCCCAGGCTGGCCCAAAATTATTTCTCTTTCTACCTCAGCCCCCTAAGTGCTGGGATTATAGGTGTGAGCCGCTGTATTCAGCTTCCATTTAATTTCAAATATTTTCAAACAGCTTTATTGAAGACGATTGAGATGAATGTTTAAGACATACAACTTGACAAATTTAATGTATTTATATGTGAAGAGTTTCACAATCAAGATAATCAGCATTGGTGTCACCTGCCAAGGTGTCCTTGTTCCCTTTTTAATCTCTCTCTACTGCAGTGTGTAATAAAGCCCCATTGATGTGTTTCCTGATAGTATAGATTAGTTCACATGCATAGTGTATATGGTATACATGCATAGTTTATAATTTTAAATCAGTGTAGGGCCTGAGGGAATGGGTCAGTGCATGAGGCCCTTGCTGTATAAGCAGAGGGACTGGATTTAAGATTCCCAGAATGCATGAAAGTCCCTGTGTGGTAGCCCAGCATCTGTAGTCCCAGGGTGCCTGTGGTGAGACAAGAGATGGAGAAAAGAGCATCCCTGAAAGCTTAGGGGCCAGCTAGCCTGGTGCACACACAGTGGGCATGAGAGGCAGACCATGTCGCATACAAGGTGGAAGGTGAGGACCTATACCTGGGGTTGTCCTCTGACAGTCACATGCCTGCTGTGATACTTGCATGCTTGTCTTCATACACACGTGAACACACACACACACACACACACACACACACACACACACACACACGCACAGTGAAATCAAGAAGTATTAAGCTCTTTTGTTCAATAATTCTAAGGTGAGCTCCATTTACATAATTGCATATATTGATATTTTATTTATTATGTTCTTAGGAATAATCTATTCTAACAATAGACTATTAATATTATGCCGTATATCATAATGTTTTATCGAATAACTTGCTATTGACTGCCTATTGCACTGGTCTCAATTAACAATGGAATTTTATTTATTCATTTACTTTTTGGCTTTTACATCCTGACAACAGTGTCCTCTCCTTCCTCTCCTTTCATTCCTTACCCCAATCTCCCCTCCGCCCACCTCATCCATTCCTTTATTTCTCTTTAGAGAAGGTCAGGCTTCCCATGGTTATAAGCCAGCCTTAGTATATCAAGTTGCAGCGAGACTAAGCACCCCCTCTTTTATTAAGGCTAACCAAGGTCATCCAGGAGGAGCAAAGTGACCCAAAAGCAGGCAACAGTCAGAGACAGCCTCTGATCTCACTATTATCTGCTAATAATCTGCTGTAAACATTAACATACAAATCTAAGTGTGTGTCTGTGTGTGTATGCGTGCATGCAGTGGGATTACTACATATACATGTAGTTATATATATAACTACATATATACTGTCATATATATACTGCTAATATATGTATATATATTGTCGTTTCTCTTCAGTTCATGTCTAGTAGTGAAATGATCAGGAGATCTTGTGTAGATATGAGTTTAATTTCCTGAAAAACTAGGAGCTATTTTTAAACATGGTATCACCCCTAGCAGTACCCTCAAGTTCACTTATCCTGCATCCTCATTAACACCCACTGTAAGCAGTCTTTTCAGTTCCAATAGGTATTCATTTATACAGCAATGTGATTTGAAGGGTTATTTCCCCAATGACCAAGGGTGTTGAACAAGTTCCCATGTGTCATTGGCCAAGGTGGACTCTAGACACATTTCAATGGCATTTCATATTGTCCTCTTTTCCTAAACGTGAACCTTATTTTCTTGCAGTTAAAACTCCCTGGGAAGACAAAGTCCATCTAGACACTAACAATTGTTCCTTGATACTTATGTCCCTCCACTGTGTTGCTCAATATTAAGTAGTGCTATTGACTCTTTAATCATAATTAAAGTACATTTTGTTCCAAAGAAGGATTGTCAGTTCAATAGCATTGACTGCACTGGGTCATGAGAATGAGGTAAGAAAATGACAATATTTTCAGACACTTTATTTGGGTATTCTGATTATTGTAAGGTCAGTGTTGCTACAGTACTGATTTGTATGCACTAAGCCTCAGGTCTGTAAACAGGCAGAAGTGAAGAAAACAGACAGCAGCAAACACTGTGAGGCTCTTCACATCCTGTTTATTTATCTACTTTTCAACATTTTTCAGGTGGCTTACAATAGGATACAAAGCAAGACAAGATAATGTAAATTAAACACAAAGATAGAAAGAGTACATGAGAGCTGCTTCTCAGGCTAGGACTCCATTTCTGCATTGCCATTGCTGGCTTGTGGGTCACAAGTGGGACGCCTGAGCACCACAGTCACCAGCGGGATGAAGAAAGCTTGTCAGATATACAGTTTACAACGTCTGCGAAATAAACACAAACCAATTGCTCAGGAAAATTCTAACTGTTGTGCACACAGAGGCCAGACAGGAATAGTTCCCAGGAGCCCTCATAAAGCAAAGACTGTGTGATGTAATGAACAGCGGCCCCATCACAGTCTTATTGAGGGCACACAAGTGGCTTTTGTGGGACTGCTTCAAATCATAATAATACTCTGTGTGAGGGCAGGCTGAGGAGGTGGAAGGAAACGGGGGGGGGGGGGGCAACAGCTCAAGCAGGGGTCCTCAGCTTTGTGCTAATCTATCTCTACCCAGGGAGGCTTTAAACTTAATGCAGTGAGTGTGTAGATACCAGCAAGGCTCCTTGAGTATTGGCTACCTCCTCCATATTTCAGGAAATATTAGGAAGGAGAGCTTGAATATTGGGCTCTGTGTCAAAGGCCTGTGTGACTAGTGAAGCTCCAGGCATGTGTGAAACACTGTGGTTGGAAGCTGTTGATCATAGTAGTCACAGGGAAACACAAACAAGAGCACACACATGTACACACAGTGTATGTAGTATATAAACAGCTCTATCATTTCTGGAAGATAATTAGGCATGTAAAATCTGAAACCATCAGAGCACATATTTTTCCAAACAGCTCCATTTATGGCAGCTTTCTAAGGAAATAACCAGAAATGGGGACAGAGTTGTACCTGCAACTACATGCAATTGGACAGAAAACTAGAAAGAACTGGAATGTTCTGCAAGAGAGATTAATTAAGTAAATGCTGGAATGTAATAATTAAATATCAGACGGTGGACAGATACTTAGTGACATTCTCATAGTATGTAATTAGGTGAAAAGTACAAGCTATAAAACAGTTAATATATTTAATATTTTAATGAAAAAACACATGTACATATAAATATGTGCAGTTATATACTATAAATATGTGTAGTTATATACTTGCTTATTAATATACGTACACCCCTGGATACCATGCATATATTTATGCACTTACAATACTATAATGCATACATCAATATTATTTATTGTGATAGATTATACATATTTATTCTTTTCTTTTTTATTGAAATATTAAAAGAAATGCAAGAAACTAACATAAACAAAAGTAAATGCCATTAAAAGTGAGAAAAATGGTCACTTTTCTTTAGATATCGGTACTCTAGGGAAGGTAGGAAGTGTCTCCTAGGGTCAAATGGCCAAATTCAGTAGAAAGTGGAAAGGCTGGCTTCCTGGTGAAGACAGGTACCAGATTCCTTCATGCCCACTGTTCATTCAAGTGGGTGTTTAGAATATTCTTCTTTCTCGTTGTAAAACATGGCTGATGGGAATCTACCCTCACCTCATTTTCCAGGAGCTCTAAAGCAGGACCACCTGTCAGGACCAACACAGAGCTGACCTTTGAGGCCTCTCTACGAGGAATATGCTCCACTGGAAGTCCGTAAAACCAATGACACTTGCTGCCTCAGAAATGAGGCCATTTGTGTAGAAGCTCTGTATGGGTCTCAGCAGGGTTGGTGTACGTTTTGAGACAATCACAGGTACCAGGAAGGGTCTGACAGGAAAAGGCTCTCCTTCTGGGAGCCTATGGCTCCATATCAGTTGCACCTGGCTGTAAGATAAAAGAGCAAGTCTGTCAGTCCTCATGGTAGTTATTCTTCACATTAGCTTCTTATCTTGGTTCTGTGGGGAAGCACTGGCTAGCAATGCAGAGAGTGCTGACTGTAGAATCTCGTCCTGCCAGTGGCTCTGAACATTATGTTCCTCTGTGTCGGGCTTCTGCATGATGGCCAGAAAAATTCAACAATGATGGTAAAGCATACACTTACAAGTTGACATTTCCTGAGGGCCTACACACAAAATACTTTTGGTGCTCACCTTGATCTTCCAAAGAGCTGACAGTAGCAGCCCCAAAGAGGTTGAACATTGGAGTTGTTGGGGGAATATATGAGGACTTCAGGGACAAACTGGAATTGAGCAGGAGAGTCAGGATAAGGATGCACATTGCATCCTGAAATTTTGGGTTCATTCATGTTGTTTTGCCACATGAAATCTAATTATTCTTTGCAGATAGATCCTTATTAAAAAATATAACTTCAAGCTGGGAAAGCGGTTCAAGGGGTAAAGCATTTGCTATGCAAGCATGAGGACCTAATTTCAATTCTCAGCACCGATGATGCATGTGCAACCTCAGTGTTTGGGTGTCAGAGGAAAGAGAATCCCTGTGTTTACTGGCCAGTCACCTTAGTTCATCCAGACAACTGTAGATTCAATAGGGAGCTTGTCTCAAAAAATTGGGGAGCAGTTGAGAAAGATATTCAGTGTCAGCCTCTGTCCTCTCACAACACACACACACACATGTGCACACACATGTATACACATGCACACATTCCTTTATTATACATTCATGCCTCTAATTTTTTGTCTACTGTACTAGATACTTGCTGTATTTAAATTTCTCAAATCTGTAAGAAAGTCAGTAAAATAAAAATACACTTGAAATGTTACTCAAACTGACCTCTCTGGATGCTTTTGGGCTTTATCATCATCTCCTTAGCCATGTTTCGTAAATATAAGGTTGATATTTGCAATGTGGTTTTCTTCAGCATCCGTCTCTTTTTAAAAGCCACCCTTGTAAATATCAGCAGTGTGTTCCTTGTTAAAACCAAGGGATGCTTATCAGTCCTTATACAGATGTTCCTTGGCTTAGGGATGGAGTCGCATCCTGATTAACCCATACTGAGTGTGAGTGGCATTTAAAATACTTTTAGTACACTCAAGCTAAGGGTCAGCATAGCTAAGCAATGTAGTGTATTGTGGAATTTCAGTCATTCCCCCCCTTCATTGGTGACTGACAGGAAGCTGGGGCTCCTGACTTCTCTTCATCATCTTCATAGTAGTGTGGCACTTAATGCTAAACAAAGTACAAATGAAAATTAAAATTTAAAGTGCTTAGTATATATCACTTTCGCACTGCTGTGGAGTTGGAGATGTTCTCAGTCAAACCCCCATCAGAGGGGTCATTGTCTGTACCTAATTGATCTTTCAGCCGTGGATAACACTGAGTATCCTTTCCATGAACATCTATCTGCCTGCCCTCTTGGATCCCTCAGGCCATAGGCCAATCACTGTTATGGATTTGTTTTGGTGATTTGCAGGTTAACAAGATTGCTTACTAGAGTTTCATAAATACTGGCAGAAGATGCAGGATTCCTGGTTCAGAGATGAGGGGGCCTTGTTATTTATGATTCTACAGTCAGGGTGGGCTTCATGCTTATGTTCTGTGGGGATGAAGGGGCTGAGTATAAAATGATGTTCCAACATGTGAGTTCTGTGTCATAGCTGTTAAGAAAATTATACGTTAATATTTATTAGTGGACATTATTATATAAGCTATAAATCATAAACCCATTTTTTAGTTGTGGCCCCAACATCTCATGCTTTATATTTTTTGCTACTCTTCATTAAAAGGGTCACTCCAGGTCAACAAATAGCTCCAGGATATTCATCAAGTTCCTGGTAGGGTGTTTCCCTAAGGTTTGTTGCATCCCAGGATTCCATATCTAGCACTATGAAAAATAAATAAAAAACACCTTCACCTACACCTAATGCCTGGGCTTCCTTTCTCCTGTTCTGGGCAGCTCCCTTATGAGGACCCTGGCTACTCTGACCTAGAACTTTCCCCTCAGATAATTCTCTCTCTTACGCTGTTTCTTTGTGTCTCTTCTCAAACTAGCTCCAGCCTATACTTTCACCATTTATCCCTGCTCATCTGGCTTCCTGCTTGGCAAGGTGCTGGGATAGGACAGAGAACACTCAGAATGGATCTTTGCAACCCCTGACCCCCACCCCCTCCTGGGCGAATTCACCTTCCATTGGTGAAGACAGACTCTTAAGTGACACTGTTAATTACTTCATCACAAAGTGGGAAGGCTCCTTGGGAAATCTGGGGCTGGTGGCCATAAGGAAGGGAAAGCAGGGAAGAGTTCAATATGGGCAGTAACTTAGGAGGAAGTGGGCCTCCAGGGTGCTTGGAGGGTGAGCAGTCACAAACAAAGGAAGCTGTCACTGGGAGATGGCAAATGTGCATGCTTTTTCCCACTTGCTTGTCCAGTCTACTTTGCTGCAAGCTTCTGGCCCCCTGTGGGGCCTATACCAGTCTTCTTCTGGGTCTGTAGGAGCTTTGGACACAGGCATCAAACCCAAATGTGCCGAATGTAGTGGGCCTTTGGAAGGGTTTCAGAACAGCTAATCAAAAATGATTTATGTCTACTTCTATTTCTTTTAACTTTTAATAAAGAATAATCAAAAGCTATTCTTTAGAGACTGCCAAAAAGGTACAAATGTGCTCTTAAGAGAATCGATGGGCGCGATTCTAGTAAGTTTCCAAATGTCATACTGTTGCAGAGAGGACTGGGGGTGAAAAGAATATTCATTACGAATGGATTGCAGGAATGTCACCTAAATATTTGCTGGCTGGGAGACTCCTGGAGCAATCAGACCATTTCAGCTGGAAATGTTGGACCTGATTATTTATTTGCTTGGTTTATTTATTTATTTTATTTTATTTTTTTGGATTCCTGAAGCTCAAACTAGCTTGCAAGATTACCAGACACTGTATTAGAATATCCTGTATTCAGTGAGTGTCCAATTTGTAGTGTAGAACCAGCAACAGTTTCCTTTTTATTAAGGACAGCATTGTCCTCATTTCTGCCAATTACAAATCAATTGCAAGCCTGAGTCCTCTCTCTGAAATAATGACAGCCTTTTTTTCTTCTTCTCTCACTATATCTAATCTCTTTGTGACAGGAATAATGTCATGACATGAGAGGCGAGTGGAGAGGGAACAGCAAAACAGTGAGGCAATGACAGATGCCTTGATAGATAATTAGAAAGTGGGCAAATAGACCATGTGCCGTGCATTAGGCATTAGGCACACCATTTCTCTAGGTGGCTCCCAAGACAGACAGAGTCTACTTGAGGTGGAATGGTGTGATGTGGTGTGTGTGTGTGTGTGTGTGTGTGTGTGTGTGTGTGTATGTATGTGTGTGTGTATGTGTGTGTGTTTGTATCTTCTAGGGAATAACAGAGTGTAACTATTTCTAAGTCATTTTCTTCAATGGATAAGTTAGCTTGCCCATATAAAATAATGCAAGTCTAGAAGTAGAATACAAGTGATTATTATTTCATGGGCAACTGTTAACCTGTGAGAAACATTGGTAAGATTGAACGAGAGGCTATTGGCTGTAAGACCCCTTTGTTCTGTTTAGAGCATGTATTCCATCCCTGGGTGAATTGGAATATCTTTTGCTCTCCATTCAGATGCAGCTCCATTGACCTTGATAAGCATAGAGAGCCTCTGGTATCCATCTGTGAGCAGGACTCAGTCATCCTGAGGTCAAGACTGTGGCTCTGTATATACATTCTGGGCTGGGTTTAGCCTTCCCCTGGGATTGGGTACCTTTGGTGCAGTAAAAAATTTTCAGACCCAGGAAGTTGTCTGGGAGATAAGGCAGCTTTTAATTTGTATGTTCTGGGGTGTTATTTGCCTACTTGCTTTCCCCTGAGGACTGATGATTGAGATTAGCCTTCAAAGTTGTTGAACCTACACCAAGGTAAACATCATTGGCATCATTCAGGAAGCTGTGAGAAATGAGAGTTATTTGCCTTCACCCCAAACCTCTGGAACCACTATGTATGTGATTCTGATGAACACTGAAAACTGAAAACTGTGAATCTAGACTGATGGAGATAGGTTCAGAAAACCTTATGCACCTATTGGTCTTTCAGCTACTATAATCTGATACTGTGGGGCATTTGTACATATATACAACTCTCTTTTTTATATACCTGCTTCTGACTTATAGACTCCCACTGTTTCCAGAGAACTGGGTGTGTACTTTGACAGATCAGTCATTTCATGCAAGGTGAAGTGAGCAAAAATGTTTGGAACCTTGCAGGTTCTACCTTCTGATACAGAGCTATCGAGTCTGCCTGTGCCTATTACACACTGGACAGCAAATGAGTGCTGGTGGTGAATGGCCTGTTTCTGGAATAGATCATGTAGGTATAGTTTCTCCCTCAGCAATGCCACATAAAGCTGTGCTCTGATGGGGCTCACTCACTAACCAACTTCAATATACCTGGGAACTTGCTAAAGATGAAGAATCCCAGGCATTGCCCACTAAACCAGACAATCCTAATCTGCAGTTTTAACAAGGTCTCTAAGATATATTTCTTGACTTCTCCTCCATCTTTATTCCAGCGTGGTTTCAATTGTTTAGAGACAGGGTCTTACTATATAGCCCAGGCTAGCCTCAAACATTCCACCTTCTTGTGTCTGCCTTCCAAGTGTTAGGGTCAGAAATGTTCACCATCATACATGTTTAATTAGGACAATTATTATGGCTCACAGCATACATTACCAAGCATCAGTTTGTTAAGATAAAAATAGTCTGATTGATTAGGGTCAATCTGAGTTCCCAACTGATGAAGGAGCTAATGTAATCCATCTTGAGTACCGGCCTTGCAAATCACTGTTGTAGACTATTCTAAGAACGGGCCTTTTCTATACCTACCCTGTTTTCCTCTGTGAAGTAGGCTATTTCAATGCTCTACTTCATGTTTATGTTTTTGCCTTTTTCTTGTTTTGCTAGAATCTTTACTCAGCCTGTAAATTCCTCTGGGCAGAAATTATACCTTCCACACTCCACAGTCTCTCATTTTCTGTTTTGTCAAATAATGAGTACATTTCCAGAGTGATTAATAATAGAATAGAGAAAGAGGAGAAAACTCAGAGTCCAAGCTCCAATAAACAACATCTACAAATGGTTATCAGCTGCAGTTCTGCTAAAAGCTTACACTGCTAACAAGTTCCCCAGAGCTGCTGAGGTGACTGGTCCAAAGACCACCCTTTGAGAACTTCCTGGGGGGTTTAAAAGGATGAAGTAATCCCTAGTGTGCTAGCCAGTGAGCACAGTGCTGACTGGAAATGAAGCACTCAAAAATACCAGTTAGCAACAGGTGTGATAACACAGCTATATTCCAGGGATTCCAGACTCATGAGATTGAGACTGGTTTGGGCTATCCAGTAAGTTAAGAGGCTAACCTGGGCAATAGATTAGATGGTTCTAAGACTTGAAAACACAATGATATTAGCTTGACTTTTATTCAATGCTCATATTATTCCTAAACTAAACAAAAATATTTTTTCAGTTCAGTTATGCAGTTCTTTAGTGTGTGTGTGTATATATATATGTGTGTTTGTTTCTGTGTGTTTTATTGTAGAAAACTGGAGCTTTCTGTATGCTCAGTATTTCTACCACAGTCAGTTCTCATTAAAAAGAACACCACAAACTATGGAAACAAATTATTCAGAACCAATACTCATAGATTTCAAGGTAATGCTTGTTGAAACCAGGGGCACCCTGTGTGATTTACTGTAGAAGAACATAGAGATAGAAAAATGCCACACAGCAGGGATTCTTTATTGTCCTTAAAAGAATCTCTTTAGAAGTCAGAGTTCTCATTTCTTGAGCCTATGCATGAAGGTGCCTAAGGCTCTAACTCTCCTTTTTAGGAACCAACACCAACCAATGGTATAAGGTTCCCCATCTTGCTAGTACTACAGCTGGCCACAGTGGTGGTTCAGTGTTGGCCCCTGGTTCCTAGACAGTGACTTCTCTTTATATTAGTGACATCCCTTTTAACCATAAAACATTTTACCCTGGTTATATAGGATATATGACAGGCATGTAAAGCAAACATTCACTGGCAATAAATTATAAATAAATATTTTATTTCTCGATATATATGTATATATAATTTTCTATTGATCATCAAAGTATGCTTGAATATTAATCAAATATGGCTATGCTTACTTTTTTGCATAAAGAATTAAATTTTGAATAAATGTTTGATATTACAGGACAGAGAGCCTCTTGAACACTTTAGAGTTGATCACCATTTTAATTTTGTAACTGTCCATAATGAAACTCTTGTTTAGGGACATTTTAGAAACTGTTGGATGTAATAATTTAAAACAATCTCAAGTCAGCTACTCAGAAACAGTTGTCATAATAAAACATGGCATGAACAGTCAAACAGCATGGTGACATGCACAGTACCAAGTTTTCAGGCTACAACCTAGAGTCTCAATGAAGGATTGTCTGAGATGTTGGCTCATTAGCACATCTGTAGGGGATTGTCTTGATTGCCTATCTAGGATACTGGTGAAAGTGGAAGGCATCATTCCTTGGTTTTATACCCTGGATTCCAGAAGAACACACAAAGCTGGCTCAGTAATAAACATGTATGCATTCAGTTTTCACTGCTTTTGACTGTGGATGTGACCAGCTGCCTTAAGCTTCTGCCCTGTGACTCCCTGATAGGATGGATTAATACAAGATTATGAGCCAGATAACTCTCTTTCTCCTCTAAGTTGCTTCATGTCAAGGGATTTCATCACAGCAAAAGAAATGAAAGTAGGTTGTTCCCTGTGTCACTGAAGCCCATAAATCCAGATTTCAGGTCCTTTCTTTGTTTATCCAAACTCTCTAATTTTCTCCCTTGCATTTCCCATTCTGCCTTTATCTGGGACTGGAATAGTAGCAACGACATGTGCTTCTATACTCACTGGGTTTAAATCCCATCACGTAGACATTGCATGCAGACATCCAAGTCTCTTCCTCTCAGAGCATCCATGTCCTGGTTCTTTCTCTGAATCCTAAGTTCCTGCTCATCCGTCCAACTTGACCTTCAGCCTTTACTTGCTCTTTCTTGCCTTGTTTAAGCCAGTCCCAATCACAGGCTGTTCCCATCAGTGCCCATCTTTCTGAACTTCACCTCCATTTCTCCTTGCCCACAGTCCATCACTGCACTATTTCTGCCTTGACTCTGGACCCTCCTGCTTGTTCCTGCCCTGCTGTTACCTGCTCCCAATATGACAAGTATGATTATCAAAAGGCCTGTTTTCCAGAGATTCTATAAGACAACCTGCAATTTTCTATCCTTCAGTGAGAGAAAGGTTCTCAGTTCAGGAGCTGAATAGAAAAAAAAAAAAATGTGAACAGTTCAGGGGAAGGCACTTAATCCTCTTCAGTTCTGCCAGAATCTGACATCATTAAGAAGATAAGTAAATAATACTGGAGGCAACATCAAGATAACATGTAAATGTTCACAATGCAGCTTTTGTACTTAACCAGCCCTTTCTCTTAGTATTGGTTCCTTATTGCTACTGAAATAAATTCTACAAACCTAACGGCTCAGAGCAAATTTATTTCTCTGCCATTGTTGAGATGAGCAGTCAGAAAGGGACTGCAGTGAGCTCTGCATATGACATCCAGATGCTGGGAGGCTATGGTCCTTGAGAGTATGTCCAGCCTATGACCCAGAGACCACATGTGGCCAAGGACAGGCATGGATGCAACCCACCACAGAAATGTAAATGTGAAAGTTGTGAAATCTTGGTATTGTTTTTGTATTTGGTTGCACAATCCTTTTGTTAATTGAAAAATATGTTTATTTTTATTTTATATGTATGAGTATTTTGCCTTCATGTGTGTTTGTGTACCATGTGCACACAGTGCCTGACGTGGCCAGAAAAGGCATTGGTTGCCCTGTAAGTGGAGTTACAGATAGTTCTGATCTGCCATATGAGTGCTGCGAATTGAACCTAAGTTCCCAAAGAGCAGACAGTTCTCTTAGCTGCTGAGTAATCTTCTCTAGCCTTGATTGCAGTTTGTTTGATTGTGAACTTCGTAGATGGTGATGTTGTTTTACAATGACAAAACATGCTTGTAAGTATCTGGGGAGAATGCGTTCCCAGTTATAAATGATACCATGGCCTCTGCTTTAACTGCAGACTCTCTCTTTCAGGTCCAAGTGAGCAACTGACTCCCTCTGATCTGTCCTATCCATATCTTCTCTGCCTCTCACTCTCCTCAACCACTTTAACATGAGAACCTGTGTGATGCATTGTTATCCAACATCACATTCCAATCTGAAAATCCTTAATTGAATGCTGTCTTCCAATTCTCTCTTGCCCAGTCCAAATATGACTATATATGTGACCATACATATTCACAGGTTCTGGGTATTAAGGCATGAGCATCCTTAAGTGAGGGGCTATTATTCCACTGACAACATTTTTCTTTGATAATTTCATGGTTAATTTGCAAATCTCTTGTAACACCAGAATTTCCTTTACATTAAGAGTTTTCAGTACTTTTTCATTTATTCCTCACAGTGACTCCACAGGTGGGCAGTTTTTGACAAATCTATTGTATGTGGGAAGAAAGAGGGGGAATAGGAGAGGAAAAGAAATGAAAGCATTATAAATAAATTGGGTTGGACAATATCTAAGTAATCCTCTATTAGTGACTTATTTGTATGTATTGTATAGTGTTCTTGCATTGCTGTGTTAAGAACTAGTAGAATGGGACCCTTTGTGTGACCCTGTATCTTTTGAAGCACTCTTTCCTATCTATTCTATACCTTTTACAAATCAGGGTTCACTTTGGATATTTTCCAGAATCTTTTCTACCTCCTTATCACACTATTGTAAAGGGAGAAGGTTCTTTAGTATCTGGTAACTTTTTATTCCTGGGTCTCAGTTGTATTATCTCTTGGAAAGACACCCCAAGCACACACAGGTGGTCAGGATCTACAGTCCAGTGACTCAGATCCCTTCCATGGCTTCATTCTGGCCATGCTGGATCATTTTTGCCATGGGGAGCAGGGTCTATGGTTACCTCTCTTGCTGTCCTGACTTTTGAAAATGCCATTTGCTTTAGTATTTGGAAATGTAGAGATAATCCAGTCTGAGGTAGAAAAATCCTAAGAATATTAAAACAGTAATGTGAAAATGACCCTTTGGCTTCCCTGACTAGTTTGAAGCAGGACTCTTTTCTGGTTGGAGCTTTAGTTTCTCATCTCTTAGTCTACTATCCTCATGGGGTTGATACTGTCTCATCAGCTGCCCTGCCTATTCCTGTTTCCTCATTTTAAACTGTCGCTGGTGGGAAAAGGATTGGGAAATGACATGAAAACAATGGTTATCACATAGAGAGTGTGTTTACTTCATGAAAGAAGCCACAGAGAGGTCTAGAAAGACTTGGGGACTGGGAATCATAAATAGCCAGGTTTCTTTCAATCTAACCAGACAATTAACACCCTCCATTTCCCTTTAGAGGTAAAAATTACATTAAAGCAGGCAATGGGGATAGAGTCTTCGGAAAAAATGTTTGAATTGATGCTGGCAAGCCTGGATGAGGGATGTGTTTGCTCTACATATTTATTTAACCTCTCTGACATTTGGTTCTTCCAAGAGGAGCAGCAATAATACACACCTCAACAGGGTTGTGAAGATTAAAATGGAGAATTATACAAAAGCACCCAGCTCAGGATCTACCACATGCTAGGTGCTTAGTAAATACCACTCAAAATAAATCCACTTGCAGGCCTTACCAGCTATTACAGCTTCCTACTGTGAAAGAAGCTATTTAACCCAAAACATCACACCTAAAATTCAGGTTGCTGAAGACAAACGTTTATGTATATGTTCCCCAATATTGCAAATCTCTGTAGAGTTAGTATAGGAAAATGAATGTAATTTTGTCTCTTGGATACTCATAGTCTCAAGTGGTGAACAGTCATGGAGCAGGATCTATGGAATGTTAGCACAATACAGAGAGGCACAGCTGCCTTTCAGATGGCAGTGTGATTGATGAGGGAAATAGTGGAGATAGTGGTAGGCTGAACATGGATTAATGGGTAAGGGACTATTCCCAGGGACATAGAACATTCTAGATAGAGGAATAAGAATGTGCAAAGAGAAGAGTTAGAACCACCCCTATCCATAGTGACAACCTGGTGGAGATGGGGGTCAAAGCTTATGGGTGAGTGAGACACTGATCACCAGCTGATTTGCTGAGAGCAAGGCTGATTACTAATGCTCTATGTGGGCTTGATTTTTGTTAATCTGCTGAAGCCTGTCTTTGGGGGAATACTGTAGATCCTGTTTATGAGATGAAGGAAGAAGAAAGGTTAAGGAGAGATAGCCAACTCTAAATGTGTGCCGAACCAGGAACTAAGGCACTTAGGAGAAGCTTTTGTCCCAGTTCCTTCCGTCTGGGCATGCCTCTTCTTGAATCATCTTTTCTTGTGCACATTCTCTTCCTTCCTTCATAGTTTTTGAGAAAGGGGTTATTATGTAGGTTGGCCTCAAACCTATAAGCCTCCTGTCTGAGCTTCTAGAGTGCTAGATTGACAGACATGTGCTAGTGCATTCAGTGGATTGAGTTTATCTTTAAGTCAGGACCATAGTTCAGACTAGAGAGAAACAGTTTGCCATTATTCTTCAAGGAAGTCCTGGGTTCCTGGAGCATGCTAGGGTCATGGGGTCTATGTTGGAGTTTGCCAGGAAGTCACTGATGCTTATTTCTTCTCTCCTTCTCTTCTTGTGTCTTCAGCAATGGAATGGCAGAGACACAGCCCTCATGGTCACTCGTGTGGTCAACCACAGGCGCTTCTCAGCCACAGTCAGTGTGGCTGACACCTCTCAACGTAGTGTCTCCAAATATCGCTGTGTAATTCGCTCAGATGGTGGGTCTGGTGTGTCCAACTATGCAGAGCTGATCGTGAAAGGTGAGTACTGCCATGCCATAACTTTACCTCTTGCCTGTTACTTCTTCCTCTTCCCATTGGTACAAGACAGGTTTCCAGTCACCTCTATCCCAAACATTCTCCCATATGGGATACCTACATGTGGGATATATATATCACAGAAGCAACCTCCAAATTTGACTTGCATTTGTATTTTAAAACAAGATGATCACTTGTCCTTTGTGGTGTAGGGATGCCCTATTTACATGTTCTCATAAAACCACTGGTGAGAGTTTTTAAAATGGAAGTTCCAACTAATGGCAATATTTCAGTAAGGCTGTTGAAATGGTGCGTCTATTTCCCAAATGATCTTGAGTCAATCATTGTCAGTTTATTGTGCTTGCTGAGGTACTGTGTCTATTTGTTCCATTGCAATATGCACATGGTTCTCTCTCTTGATTACTTTTCTGTTTCTAAAACAAAACACCACGACTGAGGCAACTTATAAAAAATAAACCATTTAATTTGAGGCTCATAGTTCCAGAAGGTTTGAGTCCATGATTATCATTGTGGGAAACATGGCTGCAGACAGGTGGACATGGGGATGGAGCAGTAGTGGAGGGCTCACATCTTGATCTACAAGCACAAGGCAAAGAGAGAACTGACTAGGAATCACCTTGGCTTTTGAAACCTCCCAGACTAATAAGGCCACACCTCCTAATCCTTCCCCAAAAGTTCTATCAACTGGGGACCAAATATTCAAATGTATGAGCCTCTGGGGACAGTTCTTGTTCAAACTACCACATTCTCATTTCTGCCTCTTTGGAGAGTTTGCAAATCCCACTCCTGCCCAATCATGCTCTTCAGACGTATGCCATTTGTGCTGGTTTAAATGAGCAATGTCACTCATAGGCTAACATATTTGAACACTTGGCTTCAAGTTTCTGGTCTTGTTTGAGAAAGTCATGGGATCTTTAAGAGGTGGGACCTTGTTGGAGGAAGTACTGTGCTGGGGCCCAGGATTTAAGAGGTCACAGCTTCTTACCCAGATTCTACCTTGCTCTCTTCTGCTTTGTATCTGTGACTGAAGATGTGATTCCCTCCTCTTCCCATTCTGGCTGGCTGCTCTTAGGTCTCCTTCACTATGTGGACTCCTCTATTACAACCCCAAGCCCAATAAACTGCCTTTCTTCATTAACCTCTGGTCAGTGTTATCACATCAATAGAGAAGTAACCAATGCATTCTGCTCAACACATTTTTCTTTTTTTAAAAAAAATCTTCATATTCACAATCCTGTAAGTATTTCCAGGTGTTTTTGTTTTTATTATTCCTTCCTTTGAATGTGTAAGAATTTACATCTCAGCACAGTTTTTCCAAAACAACAACTAATAATAACTTTAATTTTTTTATTATATAGAACCAGATTCTTTCCTTAGATAAATTCTCTGAAAGTTGAATTGGTAGACCAAAGCATATGAATATCTTTATGGATTTTCTTCTATGTATTATAATATTGCTTTTGCAAAGAATAGTTTGGTGGATTACACAGGCAACGGTGGTGTATGAATGTATTCATTTTATCACTGCTATGTTCACTGATTAAAATTTCAATATAGCAATATTTAGTGAATGAAATAATGAACCTCTTCATATTATGCCAGCTGTAGAATAATAGCTCCTGTGTTTGAAGGAAGAAAATATTTGCTTGATTTTTAGAAAGCTCTGGCTGTTTGTTGTTGCTGGTTCTGCTACTTTGATTTACTTAAGCAAGGATTGGTGTAAAAACTCTGATTTCTCTTTGCTGGCTCTGTGGGACTTTGGTGGCTTCAATGGGACCAGAATGGAGATTATTGTCTGGACTCTCTATTCTGAACTATCCTGATCCCAGGAGGATAGTCACATGGAGGATGATATATTATCATTTCCATCACCTCATCTCCTTTCCTACTGTGATGGTCAATAGCAATTGTCAATTTGACATGGTCTAGATTCACCTATGGGACAAGCCTATGGCTGTGCCTATCAGAAGTAACTATGGGCAGCATTGTTACATGAACTTTGGCCATGGACTGATATAACAAATTGGGCCTAGTACCAGCATTCATTTTTCTTTGCTGTGGATGGAATGTAACCAGCTGTCTCAAGGTGCTATTGCCATGACCATCTACTGTGATGGACTTTACTCTGGAACTGTGAGCCAAATTAAACCTTATCTTCGTTTGCTTTTGCCACACATCTTACCCCAGCTCAGCAATATGGAAAGTAAACGATGGAGCTACATGGCTCTTATTACACTCACAGGAATGTCTTTCCTTTGCTTGTGCTTCATTTAGTCTCTGTTTTCAAACATGAGCTCTGGGAGTGTCAGGGTGTCATCTGGGCTCTTTTAAGTCCCCTCATTCAAGGCTTATTTCTAGTACAAGTTCTGTGTTCACTGAACCACAGAAGTTGCTAGTGTTTCACTGCTTTCATCGGCCTGGCCCATCATCTCAAGAGTCTCAACCTTCAGATTTCTGTGGACTGATTGATGTATGAGTGAATTATTGGTTCTAGCAGACATTTATTTCATCAGCAAAATGTCATGAACCTTTAAGCTCAAGATCAATAAATTAGGTGGCCATGGACAAAATAATACAAAAAAACATTTTTAAGATCTTTCACATGAAGTACCATTAATATATAAAAGAAACCATCATTTTGATCACATTAGGCTCAGATCTTAGCTTTTCTGGTCCCATAAGATTGATTCATATGACATAGTGGCCTTTGCATGCCTTTCAAATATCCAGTGAATGTGTAATTTCCTGAGCTGTCTCCTGAAACATTCATTGTGCTTTTCAATAGTTGATTTCCCACTCTGCTTTGGGAGTCCCACAGTAGAATGCCCCATGCTCTTATGCTTTCTACTGCTATGGGACTATGCATTTGTACACTATATTTGTCACTGTAATTATTGGCTTAATAAAATGCTGATTTTCTAGAAGCTAGGTAGACTGGAAGTATACGCAGGGTAACCAGACAGGGAGAATTCTAGGAAGAGGAGGAGCAGAGAGACGCCAGCCAGATGCAGAGGAAGCAAGATGAGAATGCTGCAGTAAGAAAAGGTACCAAGCCTTGTGGTTAAACATGGAGAAGAATCATGGGTTAGTTTAAAAGAGTAAGAGTTAGCAAGTAATAAACCTAAGCCATAGACCAAACAGTTTATAATTAATTGTGTGATTATTTGGGACTAAATGGCTGTGGGACTGGCCAGGCAGAACAGAGAAACTTCTGACTATACTGTCTTTTTGGTATATATTTTTGACTTTTCTTTGCTTGCTCTGTGTGACTGGTGGCTTCAATGGGACCAGAATGGAAATCACTGTGTGGAGTCTCTCTATTCTAAACTATCCTGACTCTGAGAAGATAGTCACATGGAGGATGATGTATTTAACATTCCCATTACCTCATCCCCTTTCCCACTCAATTAGACATGGTCTAGATTCACCTATGAGACAAGCCTCGGGCTGTGCTTGTCAGAAGTTGTCTAGATTTGGTTGACCTTAGGACATACCTGTGGGGCGCCTTGCTTGTACTTGACTGGCATGAAGTGGTGATGAGGTGATGGGAAGGACCACAGGAGTCAGTGCTGTACCTTAAAAAATTTGTACTCACAGAAAAATGGGGCCAGAAAATGCTTGCCTTGTTCTTTCCCTGTGCCTTCTACTCAGTTCATGATAAAGAGGTGTGAAAATGATGATATATAGGCTACTGGGGTAGGAAGATTGCTGAAGCAATGCTTCCATGGTTTAGAGAGATAGCCACTGGGACAGTGCTGTGTCATTTGTTAGCTTTGCTGACTGAGGCCTAGTTAAGGCAAATGGCAGAGTGTAAATTCTGGTCCCAGGTGCATTAGTTCAGTGTGTCACTGTGACCCAGTGGCTATTGCTGCCCCATAACCCCTTCCCCTACAGCCCATGCTCTCTCCTTTCAGAGGTGTGCTGAGAGGTTCTGTGGCTTCTCCACAGCAGGCAATGGTGCACAGGTACTTTCTGTAACGTGGTCCAGTTTTATGACTCCTTGATGAAATTTATTCCATGTTTTTAGCACAGGATTTCACTTTTTAAGTACCCCTTTCTGCTGCATTTTAATATGAGTGGGTGATAAGCTATTTGCTTGGTCCCTTGAATATAGATTTATCCCCTCACATATGTTGTCTCAATTTATCTTAATTGCAGCTATGCACATTGGTTTTATTTCAACTTCTTTTATAACCGAGAGAGCCAGTATAGCAGGGTTGAAGAGCTGGGGTCATGCTAAGGGGAAAGCTGAGGGTTGTATCTGAGTCTGAGATGTGCTATGTTGTAGCTATGTTTCGAGTAGGGTGGGGCTGGGGATTAGGGTTTTGCTATAATAGTGCCAAAGGGGGACAGAACACAGACAAATAGGTAGAGACCAATGCCCCATACAATAAGGCAGTGAGTGAGAGGCAGAGTTACTCACAAGTACTTGAAGGAAGCCTTTCAGCTCGCAGTGTGTGCCCAGTGGCCATTTGAAGGCAGATGAAAGGAGCGTTTTTAGGGCAAGGTTTTATGAAGAAAGACTCTCCCTACTAAAAGCTCTTCGCTTTGGCTGATTCAGTGGTTTATATGATTCCATACTGAACTGTTTGAATTTAAAATGAAAAGAAGAATAGTAGTCATCCTTTTATCAAGCAAAGGAGAAATATCTAAAAAGCAATAGAAATCGACTTATTAAGAGGCCACTTGCTGTTGGAGCAGTGGTCCACATTGTTATTCCTTCCCCTGAGTAATGATGGAGTTTGCTTATCACACAGATTGTGTGGCCTGAGGAGTCAGACATAAACATCCAGCTGACTTTGGGGCACTTGGGAAAGAAAATGTTCCTGGTGTGGTTTGTCTATCATGCACACAATAGTGCCTGAGTCAAGGTATAGGGCATGTAATTCTGGAGCTACCTTGATTCATTTCGGTGACTTTGAATATGGTGTTAACCTCTCAGAGCTTTGGCAGATACATCTGGAAACAGGGTTAGAGGGGTTTGTCCATGGGAGGGTATTGTGAGTGTGAAATGGGATGACCAATACAGGAGTGTTCAGAGCTGTATCTGAGACACATATTCTAAGATGTCAGCAAATGAATGGCACAGCAGGTAAGTGGATCCCAACATCTCACCCAGCACCTATGTGGACTTGGAGCAATCATTTAATCCCCATGTAGAAAGGTTTGAGCATAAGAAAAGAGACATGTATAAAATGTAGCTTGGGAGCATCATAACTATGGGGGTCGTGTGGACAGAGTTCTCTGAGTCCTCTCCTAATGTCTACTTTTGATGAGTCATAGAAGCTCAGTAGATGGTTCTGCTATCATCAGCACCACCTAGTTCCATGAGCTACCTTTTATAATTTGTGTCATTTATTCAAATTGTCACTTCTCTATGACTGAGTATCTGAGGTGCCAGGGCTGGAGGAAGGCCTGTGCAATGGCTACCATAGCAAGTATGCACACTGAAATGAGGGGAGCAAACCCAGACTGAGTACCCGTGTCTCTGCACACTGACACACTTTCATGTTGTTTGGTTTGCCAGCATCCTAGCCTAGTAAAACACAGGGCTTTAGAGGATACAGCCTAATCTTAGCTGTTGGTAGCATCAACATTCTTTAGGCAGCTCAGACTGTAGTGAAAGCAAATTGGAATTACTTAATTCTGAAGAGCTGTTTATTGAGTTGTGATAATGTACTGGCTATATGTTAGATTACTCTGTAATTGAGGTTTCATTCATTTGACAGCCCACCCCCTGCCTACCTGTTCCAGGCCAGTGCTTATAAATGTTCTTATTCTCTCTACTTATTTCTGATCTTTCTGGTATCTTCAATTTTAGAGTGTTTTGCTTGGCTAAAGGCCATGAATATCCTCAACTTTCATTGCTCAGCTGCATTCTAGGATTCACAAATTGATGATTTTAAAAATTGTTGTTACCTGGGCATTGAAGGCATACTCAGGAGGCTGAGACAGGTGAATCTCTGTGAATTTGAAGCCAACTTGGTCTACAAAGTGAGTTTGAAGACAGCCAGAGCTGTTACACACACACACACACACACACACACACACACACACACACACACACACACACACAAATTGTTGTCCAAGTTTGTTTCCAACCATATATGTACTCAGAACTTGTCAATGTGGAGTTAGTATCTATGCGAAATGTGATGACTGTGTTGCTCATCATATGAGCCCAACTGAGGCATGGCACTTGAGCTAAAAGTATGGATTGTAGATTAGAACACACCTGAATTTCAGTCTTGGCCTTGATCTCTGCAACCTGTGTGACTTCAGGTAAAGCACACATTTACTACTGGTCCCATTCCCCTTATTTTATACATATTAATATATGTGTCTGATGTGTTTTCTCTTACTGAGTGTCCTATTGTTGTGAAGAGAAACCATAACCATGGTAACTCTTATAAAAGAAAGCAATTTATTGGGGCTTGCTTACAGTTTCAGAGGTTTAGTTTATGGTGATGAGCAAATTGGCTTGCAGGCAGACATGGTTTTGGAGAAGTAGTTGAAAGTTTTGTACCTAGTTCGGCAAGCAGCAGAAAGAGAGAGACTCTGTATTTGGCTTGGGCTTTTGAAAGACTAAAAGCCCAAATCCAGGACACACTTTCTCCAACAAGGCCACACCTTTTAATTTTTTCAAATAGTGCCACTCCCTCATAACCAAGCATTCAAATCTATGAGCTCATGGATGGCATTCTCATTCAACCACAGGTTCCTTGGACAGAGAGATAGTGTAATATGTGTAGACCCTAAAATGTGGTACGAATTATGTCTATTATTATCAACAGTTTTGTTTCTCTCATTTTTATTAGGGGATTTTGCCCAAAGGCTTTGTCTATTATCTCTTGTCCTGGCTTAAGGGATGCTGTTCCTCAGTGTGAATACTTTATGTTAGATTTAGGACTTACCCTTCTGAAAGAGAGAGGACTGAGGTCATTAGGTCCAGCTCATATGTTGATGTCAGTTGCAGATTGCTTTACTTACACTGTTAGGTATTGTCTTTTTATTTTTTTCTTTAAATATTGTGTTTTGTGCTGAAAAGCTTCTTGAAGTTGTATAAGGATAGGTCACATGGATCATTCTGTATCCTAGGCTGGTGATAGAGGGCTGCATGTTTTGATTTATCTACAGTTGACCACTCTCCTATCTTGCTCATTCACTACCCTGATTCTGTGTCTTGGTTCCTGTTGCATTGCTGTGAAAAGACATCATGACCCATGGCAACTCTTACAAAGGAAAATATTTAATTGGGGCTTGCTTAAGGTTTCAGAGGCTTAGTCCATTATCATCTCGGTGGGGAGCATGGCAGAGTTGAAGAAATAGTTGGGAGTCTACACCTGTATCTACATGCAGCAAGAAGAGAGAGACTGATCCTATCCTCTCCAGCTTGAAACCCTGAAGCTCACTTCCAGTGACACACTCCCTCTAACAAGGCCACACCTCCTAATCCTTCTCAAATAATGCCACTCCCTGGTGACTAAGCATTCAATCATATGAGCCCATGAGGACCATTCTTATTCAAACCACGTTAGTTCACTTGAGTTCATTTAAACACTTGAATTCAGTCATAACTTGAAATCTAGAATGACTGAAGCCAATTGAATCCTTCTTATGTTTGTCTTATTTGTCTTATGCATTGAGTCCAAGAGGGTGTGGTCTGGCTAGAGAGTACATACAAACCTACAGCACATGCCATGGAGTTGGCATCAAGCACCTACTACATGAGCTCAGGAATCTTAACAAATATATTCTGAAGTAGGCTGATAATCATCCTGTTTTACAAATAAAAGAATATAGCTCTCAAGTGTCAAATGTAAGCCTTCTATCTCTGCCTTCCTATTTCATATTTCTGCAGTGGGTTCTACGAAACAATGTAAAGTAAGCAATTCAGTCTTGAAACAGGTGGGGAGGTTGCTCTGAGCCATCTCATAAGTGACTGGTACCGTGACCTTGGTGGGTATATGAACAAGGATAGCTTGGGTCAGCTTTGAAACAAGATAAGCAAGGATCTGAGAAAGAGATATACTATGGTGACATGTTTGGGTGTGACAGTGTAGGCAGGGCTACCTTTACAGTCTTTATATCAGTATAGGAGCTGGAACTTTATTCTAAAGGAGTCACAGGACTCCAGGACACCCCTATGCAAGGTTCTCAGATAGTATGTTGCCATGAGTTCAGATCTCTATGCGTAGCTTTGCATCTATCCCTGGACCTGCCTGTGCACAGCAGCTAGCACTTGTCAGGTAGGTGCACTCATGGCATAACCTAGTTTTGGATGGCTAGTGAGACAATACAGGGAGTTGAACTGTCTTAAAGCAGAATGTGTGAATATAAGAGGTTAATTGATTTAGCATGTGAACAGAGAAGTGCCAGCCAATAAAGGGGGCATTGGCCACTCTAGACATCTGGCTCTCAGTTTCCCTGAGAGAGTGTGGGCTTTAAAGTTAAAATCCTGCTAATCTGGAACATTGATATTCTTCCCAATATCACTTTTTGAGGACTTTGGTAGGTGCTGATGTCCCAGACACCGGGCCCTTCTGCATTTTTGAGGAAGTCCATTGCTAATGAAACATGAGAGTGGCAAGCAACCCAGTACACACTAAAAGGTCTGAGATATGGGAGTAGCCCACAGACTTTTTCCAGGGACTCCACAGTATCTTCATACTTTTGCAATGACCACAGCTTTTGGCTGTTGCCTCCTCAAGAGAGAGCAGCTGTGGAGGATACATGAAGAGGTAACACCAAATGCTTCCAGGAGCATGGCTCTTGGAGCCAATGACATACAAAATAATATCCATTAACTCTAGACACTTTTCTCCTGGGGTAGTACTCAGAGGTGGTGGTGGTGATGATGATGATGATGATGATGATGATGATCATAGTCGTGATCATGATGATCATAATGATAATAAAGTAGCAAGGGTCTGTGTGACACAGGCCCGCCAATCTTGGGGCAAAAGAACATGGTCTGGGCTCTGGCTTCATTCCTGTGTGAACCAGTTTCCGAAGTCAGTATAGAATCCACCACCTTCTACCTCCATTCTTCCACATTCTAGAACAGATTGGCAGGCTTCTTGCCTAGGCCCCATGCTGACTATCCTTAGTTTCTTGGGGCATCCATGCTCTGTTGCAACTCTTTCTTTATAGTAAAAGCAGCTACAGGAAATATGCATGCCTGTGAGTCCCAAAGCATGATGGCTAGAGACAGGATGAGGGCTTGGTTTGTCACACCCCATTCTGTTCATCTGGATAATTATTCCAACTGCCTTCTTGTCTGAATCTTGCCCAGCTGATGTCTGCTTTTCTTGTAGCATTCTGAGTGATAATTAGAAAGGAAATTTTACATCCTGGCATTTTCTTGTAAAGCCTTCAGAGCTGGGAGATGACTTATCCAATACAGTGCTTGCCATGCAGCAGCAGGGACCTAAGTTCATCTCCCCACCACATGGATAAAAGCCTGCAATAACGACATGTGTCTGTAATCCCTGAGTTTGGGAGGCAGAGACAAGAGGATCCATGGAGCTCACTAGCCAGCTCACTAGCTGAACTGGGGAAGCTCCAGGTGGAGTGAGAGACCCTGTCTCAGAAAATAAGATGGAGAGCAATAGAGGAAGATATCAGATGCTGACCAGTTGCACACACTAATATGTGAATATCATACACAAACACACACACACACACACACACACACACACACACTCTTCAGTACTTTATATCATACTCAGAGTACAATTCACACTCTTTGCCATGGCCCCTGGTTCTATCTTCTGTCTCTTTGATTCCTTTCTCCCTAGTCACATAGTGGCCTGTCATCTCTTTAAACAGATCCTTCTCCTCTATGAAAGATACCATGCTGGTTCTGACCTCAGAACCTTTGTACTTGCTTTTTCTCTTTGTCAGAGTAGTTTTCTTTCTGGTAATTAGATAACTCACTCGCTTTTTCACCTCTGACCTCTACCTTAACACCAGCTTCTCAGAGAGGCCTTGTCTGATGGCCTCAGCTAACAGAGCACTCACTGGGTTCCAGCTCTACCTTCTGTAGCTTCAATCCTCTGTGCTAGTCTCTGGTTTCCTGACTAGGTCTTGTCATTTTTAGGTTCTGTCACTTTTATCTCTGTAGATGTGAGAGTCACTGCTAAAACAAAGTACCTGAGATAACTAACACATGAAAAGAAGAAGAAGAAAAAGCCTTTATTTGGCTCACAGTCTGTTGCCTGTGAGAATACTGAAAGGCAATGGTGGGGGCATAGCATGGTAGCGCAAACCACTAAGTTCATGAACAGAAAACATAAGCAGAAGAGACCAAGGTTCTGTAGTTCCCTCAAAGTACCTCAGATGGCTTGACAGCCGGATTTAGTTAATTTTGTATGACCATGACCAAAGGTCCAACAACATAAGTTAAGAAAAGAAGGAAGAAAAGAAAGAAGGAAAGAAAGGGAAGAAGGAAGGAAGGATGGATTTACTTTGGCTCATACTTTTAAAAGACTTAGTCCCTGATTTCTTGTTTCCATGTTCTTGAGCAAAATACCATGGTAGTGGCAGAAGTATGTGATTGAGGGAATTTTTTATGATAGACAAGAAGCAGAAAGAGGAGGCTACAGGAAGTGGCCATAGAAAGCTAAAGTCCCAAGGTCATGCTTCCCTTTACTACTTCCTCCAAAGGCCCAGCTTCCTATTCTCTACCGCCGCTTGATAGATGCTGCAATTGTACTATGAAGCCATCAAAGTTTTAATCCATTCAGTAGGTTAGAGATCTCTGATATAATTGTCTAAACTGGGGTCCCATTATAAACACACCCAAAAGAAGGCTTTACTTACCTCTCGTGGACACTTCATTTTTAGACCAACTTGGCAGTAGTAACCATTACAGGTACCCCTGTAGGTCTCCATTTCTAATGGTCTCACCACCTCCCAACAGAAACATCCTAGGGACCACACTGGCTGTAGGGCAAATTTAACATAAAAATGTAGTTGTGTGCTGTTCAGATGTTCTTCTAGAGTCCCTAACGTGAGAAGCTTTGTGAGTTCAGTTTCTTGCTGGGTTCACAAGACTGAGACGGTGTCTGAACACATATGGCCCAGACTATACCTATATATCCAAATGTTTTTTTTTCACCTGAATAATAAGTTATAATATGGGAAATTATGGGTGGAAGGGGCACTCACACATCTGCAGATGAAGAGTTTCAGGTCGTCCTGTATAAGCATGTAGCTCTACCAGAGGCCCTTCACCATTCCTTCCTTACTTGGTTATTATTTTTATTAAAGTTTTATCTTAGTTATGAACTGCATATTTCATAGCTGAGTGCCCTCACCATGTGTGTGTGTATGGGGGCAGAGAGGTGGCAGGGTGCTCATTACTTCATCTCCTTCCTTGTGGAGGCTCTCCTTATTTAAACACAATTTTTTTTTTAACCCCTGATAGGGTCACATCTCTTTTGCAGCTACCTGCTTCTCTATTCCTTTTCCTTTAAGCATGCATTTTTATCATCATTTTCTTCTTCCAGTGGTGCCTGCAAGCATTGTAATGTCCTGTGTTGTTCTTACGGCCTTGATCTATGTTGGCTGTGATTTAGAGCTTGAGCCCACCTTCTGCAGTCATGCTAACTATGCGGCCTGCCATACAGCTATGAGATCATTATTTTTTTAAAACATGCTCTGGGTCCTCATTTGTCCCTTTCAGTGTAGGACTCCTGTATCATGACAAACCCTTCCTGCTTCCTTGGCAGTGCTTCCAGTGCAAGTATGTGCATCCATCCACTTAGGCCTGAAATTGAACAACTTTTCACATTAACCCAACTCTTCCCTGTCCCCATTCCTGCTAGTCCTCAGAGAAGCTCAGTCACGTCATGTTCTCTGCAGATTTTGTTCTCTATAGAATAGTATTCTCATGTGTCCATGCTATCATTGAATGAGGCTTACATGATCTTTTACCATAGCTGTGATTAACAAGAACACATACATAAAGAGTCTGAGTTCTTAGTTTCAGATTATGATTCAACTCTGTTTTGGCTATATTAATTGGGAATTTAATTCCATGACTCCCTAAACATAAAAATGAAATATTCTTTACTAACTGTCTTAGATTTGGGAGAGTGGTCACATATGGGCAGAGCCTAGACAAACATGTTTCTCTCTCTCTCTCTCTCTCTCTCTCTCTCTCTCTCTCTCTCTCTCTCTCTCTCTCGTGTGTGTGTGCGTGTGTGTGTATGTGCGTGTGCCTGTGTGTGTGCTTGTGTGTGTGATGTGATGCTTGTCTCTGTCAGTTTCATCATCCCTACATTTGCCAACTACTCCACCTCAGCCTCTCACTTTCTCGCTCTTGATAACATCTCCATTAGCTTTCCGTGGAAAGGGAGAAATGACAGATGGAAAAGGGGTGAAAAACTTAACTTGAACATATGTGTGTGGGGGAAGCTAACAGGGAGATATCTATGTATATTGTACTTTATACAGGCACAGAGACCAGCTTATTTTAAAGAAGTGAAAATGTGGATAAATAAAACCTGACAAGTATTGGTTCCCTTGAATTATTTTGACTACTTCATCAGCTGCATGCTGATGTGTTGAATTAACAGTTTTAACGCATTTGGAAATTAAATCAAATGGCAATTGCATTAAATCCTCATTCACTTGGAACATTACCATCCCGTGTTCAAATGGAAGAATGATGAGCCTGGGGAATGGGCTGCAGAGACTGTAGTCAGCTGGCATTGTGGACCATCTAGTGCTCACCATCCATGAGATCTCATTTAACCTTAACTGACCCCTTGGGCTGCCTGTGAAGATACTGAATCCCTGATAGTCATTCTCATGGGTCACATCAGCTAGGCCTGCCCTGTTCTCTAAATAAAGGACATCATTTTTTCTACTGTGCCTACTGCCAACCTTCCATGATATCTACTTTTCTTCCAGACTTAGGTGGAATATTGACCTACAGAGCCAAATGTGGGTCTCCACTAAGCTTAGATAAGCCACAGGCTCCAGCTTTGGAAGAATGTTGTGGCTTCTACCTCTGTCCCCTTGCTGAAGACCAATTAATTCCCTTCTGAAACTTGTAACCTCTCCTTTGACCACTGCTTCTTATCTGAGGTTGATTCCTTTTGCCCAGAATGAACATATGGTGATGTGATGATATCATAGACAGATTTGATTTCCACACCTGGGAAGGAGGAGTCCTAGCATCTATGAGTAAAATTCATATATGTTGTCAAACATCTACCTTATAGTACACAGCATTGCTCTTCAGGAAGGAATGGTTCAGCTCCATAAGTCCAGGAGACATAGGGGAACACTCTGGCCCATATGATCTCTATGGGGAGACTTCTTTATCCCTGATGTCCTAGTACTGAGTATTTCAATCCTGTGACCTCTGGCCAGGTGGGTTTTAGAATGTGGTGAAAAGATGGTAGAGTTGTTTACTTAGCTGTGAAGAAGTAATTCATCTTGCTTGAGCCAAAGTCTTTCTTTTTACTTTGACTGGAGACCTTGGCCTTCCTTTTCTCTTTTTTTTCACTAAATATCCATGGAGACCCAGTAAAAAAAATAGATGACCTCCCCAGTGCTGAGATTTATGAAAAATTCCTAGTAAGTTTCAAGTCAATACAATTGACTAGATGATAATCATTTGAACCTGAAACTTAGCTCATTGAAATAGTACTTCACCTAAGTCTGGAAGAGAACAAGGTAAGTGCCTTCCCTTTCTCTAAGAAGGGGGCAGTCTATATAACCTAGGACTACATTTCTTAGAATGACTCATTCTCATTAGGGCTGCAAATATATATATTTGGCTGCAGTCAAAGCAGAATACATTCTAAGAACTGAAGGTTCTCTTGGGCTCTAACAGTTTAAAAGTGGGATCACTAGATTTCACATTCATGCTTCAGATTTTAGCTGGGTGATAATAAGTCCAAGCTCCCAGGAGATGGTAGAATCAAAATATTCAAGAAACCTTGGTCCATGAATCACCTGCTGAAGAATTGTTGCTAAGAAAAGCTGTTATTGAATCAATAAAATTGTGTGTGTGTATGTGTCTGTGTGTGTTCAACTACAACAATCTAGGGTTAATTTGTTACAGTAGCTAACAGCATCCTAATAACACAAGTTAGACCACGAAAAGCCATTAACAATACTCTTAAGCTCAACCAAAACTTTAGAACCTGCTCAGAAACAGACGAGAAGATACATCTTCCTCTGTCCACAGATACTGGACTCCAAAGATCAAGCTATATACAACTCAAAACCTGAACAATACCTTCCTTTGGGAGAGATGGAGTGCTGAATTTTCCAACTACTATTTATTGATATAGACTCTACAAATTCAAGGACATGAGGACAAATACTATATCATTATATTGGTGACAGGGCCTAGAGATAGGCTAGGCTGTCACTCATGAAACTCAGGTAGAGGATGTCCTAATGAGATATGTTGATAGCTCAGTCAGCAGGACGGGTCTTGCACTAAAATTTCAAGAACTAGTGGTACCTTCTTAGAGCAGGACCTGGTACATTAGATAAGGTGTGCACCCATTTCAGCTGGTCATAGTAGCTGTCCTTGTGTTCAGACTCACACAACATGCTCAATCTACAGCCCAATGTGACTGTCTTACCAATGAAGCACAGTGACTCCACAGAGTGAATACAGTGGGGAGGGGACCTGGAGTCAAATGCTTTGCACCTCCCACTACCAACCATCTAGCAATGATCCCCATGAATTGCCAACACATGTACATGTCAGCCAAGCAACACTGGAACAGTCAGTAGGAGGCAATGTTCCAGCAACTGAGGTGACCCTGCTAGCTTATCTAGTTGCCAGAAAGGTCTGTTGTACTCATGTTACATTTTTCTCAAAATCCATACTATGACTTCTGCCCAAAATATGCTCATTCTCATCCAGGGAGCCCAGGACCCAGATTATCTGAGGAGAGGTGCAGTTCTCATCTTAATGTTGATTGGACTTGGGTGACCATATCTTGGGTCCCCAGTCTCCTATTTGTTGAAAGTGAGGGTAGATTAAAATGGTGTCCTTTACTTATTCTCCTTGAATAACAAAATGTCTTCCTAAAACAGTTCGAGAAACAAATGAGTCAAGTTTGTGGAATTGCAGGCTCCTGGACTACTATAATATTCATGCATCTCTGTCACCTGGGCAGGTGGAATTCTTTGCTTCTTTAAAGTCCTTTTTAAAAGAAAATTCCCCAATTCTCATGATTGTCCTCTTATTTCATGCCTTCCTAATCCTGATAGGAAAAGAAGCTAGTATTTGCACCCCCTCTCCTTCACAGTGAAATGTGCTTGTACCCAGCCTTTTATTATTAATCACAGTAGTATGCCTGTTGCTTCTATCTGTATCCAGGGTCAGATGTGACTTGCTTCCCAACCAGTAACTAGAGTAGTATTTTTTTCTGATGGAATGCAGTCTGGTGACAGGGAGCAGGCAGTTGCTGACTGAGCTACTGATGGTCTGTTCTCAGCAAGGGAGAGAAGCTAGGCAGCAGCAGGATAAACTCTATACTTCTTTCTTATGCTCTTATAAATTGTGAGCGAGGAGCTGCTGGGCCTGGCAGACCTGCAATGTCCTATGTCTTGTAAGAACATGAATATGCTCTTCTTTCTTATTGGGAGTGGAGAGGCTGCTTTTTTGAAACCAACTGGTCTGTTTCAGTCTTTGCTCTAACATCTTGCTGTTTGGTTAATCTCTATAACTGTCTGAGCCTCAGTTTCTCTACTTGTAAAGAGGGACGAATGATGTTATCTCAACTTTCTTGAAGTAGTGTGGGAACCCTACAGTGTGGGTTCCACTTTTTATAAGCTAGGAAAGTTCAAAGACTTCTGTGACAGCACCTTCCATTCAGGATGCCATTGATTTTGTTTTCATTTTGCATAGGCAAGCAGGCCTCCCCAAACTTCTGCATTTCGATGAGGCCAGAGCAATTTCAGGCAAGTATATGCAAAGTCCTTCATGCATGGTCTCCCTCTTCTCACCTCTTTGGTAGAGGAGCAGTATAGATGGAAGTTAGGTTACTGAGCGCTGTTGGAGTTGATCATCACAGCTCTTCATGGTACAACAGCAGCAAGCTTGACAATGTGAATGCACAACAATGTCCAGTCATAGCTCATCTAATTCCCCAGGACAGTGCAGATGGGACTCTCACAGGGAGGGATTTGCCCTTTGTGTAGCCTGACCTATCTCAATGTCTGAGAAACGTCTCCTGGTTCCCTGTGCAGTAGACAGATACCTGTGGCATTGGGAAAGAGCCATTGTCCCATCTTAGCCTGCTATGAACACTAACAGCGAGAAGGGAGCTAGCTGGCGCTTCTGTCCTTTGCTGTACGTAACTGTCCTTATCTCTGTGACAGTGTACCTGACAGAAGTAGCTACAGGTGAGAGAGAGGTTTGCTTTGCCTCATTGTTTATAGTTCATCATGATGATGGAATTATGGTGGCCCAAGTGGCTCAGTCCATGGTCATGTGAGCTTACATCTCTCTCTCACATGAAGCAGAAACAAAGAATTCAGTTTGGAAACAGGGCCACACTATAAACAAGTCCTGCCTCCTGTGTCTCTTGCATCTTGACAGCCAATTTCTTTCAGCTAGTCCTTACCTTCTGAAAGTTCCACAACTGGCCAATGCAGTGGTACCATCTGGGGACCAAGCGTTCAAAAGGGAGCTTGTATGGGCCATTTCACACTCATGCCCTAACACTTGGCAGAGAGCCTGGTTGCCAAGATGGCTACCTCAGGCAATTTTGTACTCACCCCCAAGGCTTTCTTCTGTGACTCTCTTGTGAACTAGCTACCCACTTTTATCCTTCATCATTTTTTCTTCTGCTCAACTAATACTCTCTTAAGTGACCAGCCACACTTGCAGGCCTGGAAACAAGGGGGATTCTTTACATGGGACTGTTGAATTCTGGTCTCTGCTGACATTATTCCTTCATTTTTGTAATATGTAGAGATGATGTGAAATGTAGGTTCCTCTTCATAACTTGAGCCTCATCCAGCAGTTGACTGTGCCTTGCCTATCTGTGGGCTCTGTCTTTACTATTCCAGCCCAAGTCACCACTCTTCCCATTCCCCTTATCCTGACATGACCCAGTGTTTCAGACTGCCTCTAGTTCCTTTATTTCATTGATGGTTTGCTATAGTTGGACTATGTTCTGATACATTGTAAATAGTTGCCCCTCCTAATGGTTTAATAAAAAACTGATTGGCCATAAGGCAGACTGGAAATGTGAGCAGGGCTACCAGACTAAGAAAACTCTGGGAACAGGAAGAGCTGAGAAGAGACTCCAGAGACACACCAGCAGAGATGCTAGCAGATACAGAGGAAAGAAGACAACCATGCTGTTCTGAGAAAAGGTACCAAGGCACATGGCTAAACATATTAATGGAAATAGATTGAGTTAAGATGCAAGAGTAAGCTAGCAGTGTGTCTGAGCCACAGGTCAATTAACATAAAATTAATATAAGTGTCTGTGTGTTTCTGTGGGATTACAGATCTGTGGGGCTGAACTACAGGCTGGATAGGCCAGAAACTCTGTATTACAGTTTGTCCCACTGTATCTGGAAATCATGGAGTGTGCCTTTTGGTTACACTAATAATAACCATTGTAGATGGGAGCCTGTGCCAAGAGCTCTTGTTCCAAAGGAAGTCCACCAGAAATCATTCTGGTTGTTAAGGGTGGGAATAGTTAGCTTTCTTTTATATTTTAGTACATTTCCCTTCTTTGGTTTCTATTCTTGGTGATCTCAATTAAATCTCATGTCTCAGACTTCCTCTCCACTCTGCACCATCAAATTTGGAACACAGCTCCATTTCCTTCTGCTTTGCTTATCCTTTTACACACACACACACATTTTCATATTGTATCAAGTTTTTATTATATACGTATATATGCTTATTTATTTATTTATGTATTACTTGGTACATTTCCATCATGCACCCCATCCAACTCAGTTATCAGACCTCTCAGAGTCATGTCCACTCTTATGATCTCCCCCATTTATAAAAATGTCCATTCATGCTGCTCTTTTACTTACTGGAGCATAATTAAACTCCCTGTATCCAGACCCTTAAAGAAAACAAGTCTTTCCTCACCATACCCCTGCCAGAGACCATCAATGCAGAAGTGAGGCACTGTGTCATTTAGCTATGTTCTAGCCTTGAGTTCTTGTATACAATGACATCTCTCCCTCTCTCCCTCCCTCCCCCCCTCTCTCAAGTTCATTTGGACATGCTTAGCTTGTTTAAAGTCCACCAATGAGTGAGTACATCCCCTGCTTCTCTTTCTGGGATTGTGATACCTCGCTCAGGAGGATATTCTCCAAATCCATCCATTTGCCTGCAAATTTTAGAACATCATTTTTTCTTACTGCTGAGTAGTACTCCATTGTGTAGATGGAGTAGATGTGCTGCAGTTTGTTAATCTATTCCTCAGTTGAGGGACATCTAGGTTGTTTCCAGGTTCTTGCTATTACGAATAATGGTAGTATGAACATTGTTGAGCTACTGCTTTTGGGATGCAGATGTGCATCTTTAGGGTATATGCCTAAAGTGGTATTGCTGGGTCCTTGGGGAGAGTGATTCCCAGTAGCTTTTAAAGCTTTAAGGCAATTGGAGAAGTTGACAGCAGAGAAGTATCAAGCACATGAAATGGTTTTTGAAGAATCTGTGCTTTGCCAGGGGCCTCAGTCACTAGCTACTGCCCGAGTTTGCCTTCCATTGCTGTGGCAAAAACATCATTACCAAAAGCAACTTTGGGAGGAAAGGGTAATTTCTTTTAAATTTTCACATCACAGTTTACCATAGAAGAAAATTAGTTCAGGAACTCAAGGCAGGAACCTGGAGTCAAGAACTGAATCAGTCATCACAGAAGAACTCTGCTTACTGGCTTGTTCCTGCTTTCTTATATCATCCAGCACCACCAGCGCATGGGTGACATCACTCACAATGGGCAAGGCTCTTCCACATCAATCACTAGTTAAGAAAATGCACCAGAGGCTTATCTACAGTCCCATCTGGTAGGGGCATTTTCTCAGCTGTGGTTCCCTCTGCTCAAATGTCTCTAACTTGTGTCAAGTTGACATAAAACTATCCAGCACAGTCACCCCAGCAATAAGATCTCAGTGGCCATATAAGTGTGCTGCTGTGTCGCTGTGGTTCCTTACCTCTTCCTTCCTTAGAGCAGTTTGGCACAGACAGTTGCCTTGGGCCCTGTTTGCACAGCTCATTTCTGCCAGCCCCACTTGCCAGTTCCTCTCTCTGGCTTTGGATTAATTCCCTCTGGCAGATGCACAGCTCTCCTCTGCCTTTTTTTTTTTTTTTTTTTTTTTTGCATTTCAGAATCAGGGCCCAATATTATTGCCAGGATGCGTCCATCCAAGCCTCAATCCGTCATACCTCCCGAGTTTGCCCAACTCTGCCCCACTTTCATTGCCATCCTGCTAAAGTAACACAGTTGTTGACATAGTTGGGAAAGGGAAACCACCTTGTCTGCATCTGTAGTGTGAGGGACAGCAACCCAAGTCTAACTGGATAGCACCCAAGAGGTTATTGCATAGGTTTCTAGCTTTGTCAAGTTTCATTCCAAAGCTCTGGTGCTGGATCTTGCAACTGATTTTCTTTCTTCATTTGTAGCTCTGCTCCTCAGTGATGTGTCCTTACTCCATGGCCATAGAGCTAGACAGTGGTGAGTTGGGGGTGATAGTTTGGTGTCTATACTTCCTACTTATTGACCTCAAAGGTAATAAAGCCTATCTGTTCATCCCAGAATCTTAGTCTTAGGAGAGGTTCCTGCCCATCTTGCCTAGACTGTGCATCTCAGATTAGCACAGCCCTTCTGCCCTGTGGTCTTTGGAGCTTAGAGTTTTGTAGCCAATTCTGTACTCAGAGTTGAAGGATCCAGGTTGTCCAAGGGGTTGGAAATAGGATGCAAGAGCCCTTCCTCTACAGGAAGGATCCTAGTCAGTCAGACAGAAAGAGACAGATATAGGAGGCTACAGGGTTGTAAGGGGAAGAATTCCCCTTAGAAGAGAAAACCACAGAGAGAATGAGAACAGATGGGTAGTTGGAAATCTACAAGTTGTATTCTCTGGACTCAGACTTAAATACTATTGGAAATGATCTGTGTTAAATTTCTGCTATAATATATTGCACAAATTTCACTCTTGTGGTAGGCCATTTTAGAGCTGAATGTCATTAAATATTTCATTTATTTATTTTGTATGTGTGTTTGTACAGGCTTTCTGAAAAGTGCCTTTTCTTGCTGAATCATCTCACTGTCCCAAGACTAGTGTTTACAAATGAGTGACACATTCCTCTTTGACTCTAAGAGTGTGAGTCTCTGTCTCTTATAGTTTATGCCTGGACAGAAATGACTTGAAGAGAGAGATCATTTTAGAGAGTGAGAAAAATGTGGGTTTTCACACTGAATAGCATGTGGCTTGTAGACATACAGTTCTGTAGTCTAAAAGTAAGCTATAGGATGTCTTGGATGTCCTCTATTTAAATCCCAACACTGCCCCTACTGATTTGTGCTGAGCATATCACCACTCCTTAACAAACCTCTTGTCATATCTGCAAGGTGACCACAATGAGGCTGTCCTTTTTGGTCAGTCATGAGGTAACATGGGTACTACAGTAGCTGTCAGCTCTCCATCTTCTGGCCTTGTCTTACAGGTGAAGTTTAGTTAACCAGAATGCACCTGTTGGTAACTTCCACTTCTGACCTGTAAGATGCATGTGCTCATCTAATGTACTGTCATATTAGTATTTGGTTTCCCTTTCTTTCTGGGATTTACCCTTGGCTGTAAATCTCTGAGTGGCCAAACATGTAGCTGATGTTATGGGCAGTCATTGGGACTTCTTAGCTTGTGGGCCAATTCATTTAATTTTTATATCTAGCACCATAGACTTCTCTACGTGTGTCACTGTGTCCAAATGTCCTCTGCTGGCATTGAAAGTTGTCATTGAATTGGGTCCCTTCTACATTCTTATCCATGTACCTTCTCCAGCAAGCACTTCCAAATATGGTCTTCTTACCATATTTCTAATACACTAAAGGATTAGAATTCAAACATCTTTTCTTGGGAGCACAGTTCAACTCATGGCATCTATATGTTTTATTGATTTTAAACCCTCTCAGCTGCTCCTGAATGATTCTTGTATGTCTTTGCATCTGTAGGGTCCAAACACCTTCTCTTATGATGAATGCCAGTGTATGCCTTCAGGTTTATGCAGTAGCCACAGAGCATCTTGGAGAGGTGAACAGTTAGGAGTGTGATTGCTTGTGCCTGGAGACTAGTTTTTTCAGTTTTTTCTTCCAGCCTGTAGGTCTTAACCTCCTTCTGCTCTTTCAGATTCTTTCTCCCTGGCAGAACCTGGCCCTTCTTTAACAGTGGCTGCCACAGAAGAGGGCTCATCTGTAAGATGGACCTTGTGTCTCTCCAGCTTTAGTTCTTATGAACCTTACCCAGGGCCTCCCTTTAACAGCCAGACTGACTCTAGTCCTCCCAATTTACACTGCTAGATAGTGGCATTGCTTCTCATAGGACCTAGGACCTCAGGCTGCTTCTTGGCTTTTTGAGGCTTCCTAATCCACTCTTGTAATCCAAGGGAATCTCTGTGCACTGCACATTGTGTTGTTAATGTATGAAGTTCCTTAAGTTATGGGTTTCATAATGACAGGCATTGGGTCTGTGCTTCCTCATTATCTATTCCTGTGCAGAACACACTGGTTATAATCAGAGGATATGTTCTGTATAAATGCAAGAGATGGGGACTAGAGATATTGTTCAGTCACTAAGATGCCTGCCACACAAGCATGTAGACCTGTATTCAAGGCTTATTACCCAGGAATAAGCTGGCACATTGTTATATGCCTCTAAATTGAGTACTGGGGAGTCAGGAGTGGGAGGGTCCTTGGAGCATGCTAGCCAGCTGAATCAGTGATCTTCAGCACCAGAAAGAGTCTCTGTCTCAAAGAAGTAAACTAAAGAGAGACACCAGTAAAAGCAAGATGGTTGTGTATCACTGACTATATTTTGTGGAAGGCAAGCAAGGCTCCTCATAGTTCTTTTTTAGACCTGCACATTATCCACCCAGGCTGAAAGCCAGTCACATCAATTCTGCTTAGCCTCCAGGGCTTTGACCTAGAACATCCTTCCCTGTGATAGTTCAGCAAGGCACTTGGTGTCAAGAGAGGACTTCCTCTTGGCAGCCTTCTCCACCATCACAAACTATATGTGTGCCCAAATCTCTGGCCATCTGCCAGGAACCCTTTCCTACTAGCCTCTAATTTCTAGACAAAGCCCAGGCTATGACCATTTTATAAATCTTTTATAAGAGCATTGTTTATAAAGAACTCTGCTGGTGATCTCTCTTGAAATACAGTGGTTGTTCTGTGTGTGAAACTTGGACACTGATGCTCTGAATAGTTTACAGTTTTGATATTCACTCCTTAGTGCAGAAACCAGAGAGATGATGTGACCTGGGTTAAGGACACACAGTTGAGTTTGGGGAGTTGGTGAGTTGAGAGGCTTCAGGTCCCCCTAGAGTTAGTGCACACTCACATCGAAGGCTGGACTGGCTTCCAGGCAAACCCTTGGGGGTTGTAGCACCAAGAGCTTCAGCTACTACAGTCACTGAATCCCAGGAGATTTCTGTTTTAATTGCTCTTTTCAAGTGATGTTCTTATATTTCTCCATGGGGGGTGGGGGGGGACATAGTGTTTGTAGCAACTGCTAATGACAGGGCTACTGAAAAATACTGTCTATTTTTGGAGTGAGGCTTCAGCCTAAAAGAAATAAAAATTAACACCCAGAAGATTTATATGTGTGTGTGTGTGTGTGTATGTGTATGTATGTTGCAAGAAATCAATTCCAACTCAAAAGTATTCACTCTCCTTGTGAAAGTGGAGTGGAGATTTATCTGGGGTTGAAGGTCAAGATGTCTGAGGTTAAGTCCTGGCTTAGCCATAGATTGGTGTTTCCCAGGATGGCAGCTCCTCCACCTTCTATTCATCTGAGGACAGCTTGGGTGGAACCTAGCATGGCCTAAGCTTTTTCTTTCTTATAATCTGATTGGCTTCATGGGCTCTGGAGCCAGCTCTGTCTAGCCAATTTGACTATGTTTTCCTGGTGAAAGTTCCCAGGAGGGTCCCTGAAGAGTGTTCCTTGGTGTTCATCTCTTTTCAGGCCACAATAAATCCTTGGCAAATGCTGTTACTAATGATGACAATCATCATAATGTCAATAATACCAGACAGTTGTTGAGACATTATTGTCTGCCTAGTCCTTGCTGGGCAATTGAGGAACACTTGTGTTTTGATTCTATAAAAGTTTGCTCTTGTGATCCCACCCCAGAGGCAGAAATGTGTCCTATTTGATTTTGACAAAGTCCAATCGACTGAGAGCTTGGTTTCATGGCTTCACTGTGGCAGAAAGTTCCCAGAAGCATTTTTAGCTGCTGTCACATGTTTCTGATTCCTGCCTCACCTGCTGCTAATCCTTAGGAGAACTGACTATCAGCTGCGTCTTTAGCCCCATTCCTGGAAAGGGCAGATGGGAAAGCTTTTAAACCAATCCAAACCAAACCTTGGTCATCACAGCTAAGGCATAACTGATCCATAAACTTGAAAGCCAGAAATGAGAGCCTGGGTCTGTCATTAAGATTTGTGATCATTTTTGTAGCAAAAATAACTAATAGAACACTCTGAAAGGATGGTATTATATAAGGGGAAATGGATCACTGGGAAAATCACTTGGAAATGTGAGGACCTGAGTTCAGATGGCCAGAACTATGCAAAGCTGAATGCAATGATGTGCATGTCTATATAATATCAGCAGTGCTGTGAAGAAATTGGGACAGAGAGACAATAAGAATCTCTGCAATTTCTAGGGCCAGGTAGGCTAGTGGATACAGCAGCAGACAAAGGCACTGTCTCAAAACAAGGTGGAAGGTGAAAACCACACCCAGGGTTATCCTCTGACTTATACAAGCCATAGCACACCCATACCTGTGCACGTACACACACACACACACACACACACACACACACATACACACACACACACACAGACAATTTTTCTTAGATTCTAAAAAAAAGAAAAACAACTTCAGGTAGCTCTCAAAATAAATATTATCAAAACCTCATTATGCCCATGAAGTTGTGTTCAATATTCTCCTTCTAGAATCTTGCCAAGTTTTGACCTTCTGACCTCCTTAACCTGTGGAACCTGGCACCTCAGTGCTCTATGAGATTGTGGTCGATAGGCTTTGTGAATAGCATCACTTTATTGGGCTGGGAAATTAGAAGTGATGTTGTTGGAGATGTTCTGGAGTCAGGCAGGGGCTCCATTTCCTGTGTTCCCATTGGTACACAGAAGGGATAAATTCACTTTTTGCATGGCTGCATTTTAAAGAGAAGACCTGGCTTTTGGAAGGTCCATCTGCAGAATTGCTGGTGACTACTTTCCACCAGATTTACTGTCCCAGAGCTCCATGAGGACCAGTGTCCTAGAGCCTTATGGCTCAATTATTGTGAGGACTTCTCAGGGCCTTGGGACCTAATGGAGTATATCTAAGGTGAGGATTCTCCTGGGTCCTGCTGGCCATTCATGATAACTAAAAGGCAGCCAGGCACCAAAAGACTCATTTAAATAATCTCATCTTAGACTTAGCATTTTTTCTATTGATTACATTTGTTCTTTGACAATTAACATATGGTGTGTCCTGTTTACTCTTCTCTCCCACCATCTTTTATGTACTCACCTTTCTGTCATCCCCTCTCCTTCCCATAGGTCCATCTCCTAAATTCGTGGATTTTTTTGCTTTTGTTCTGTGGTCCATTAGTTATATCCAGGGCCATCTTTGTGGCCATGGGTTTGAAACTATCCTTTGGAGCCTGATGGGCATGTCATTTGGTACCCAACTAAAGGCAATAACTATCCCTTCCCTAGAACTCATAAGTTGCCAATAGTTCAGCAAAAAAAGTCAGGTCCCTATGAACCACTCCTCAGTCCATGATTGGATATTGATTGGCCCAGTCTTATGCAGGTCCAGCAATTGAAACTGCTGTGAGATTATATTTGCAATTGGTAGATTTTTGCAACCATTTTCTCTGTCTTCCAGCTCTACATTCTTTTCATTCCCTGTTCTGTTCTCTTTTCTGCCTTAGAAAGAGTGGTATAAATTGCCTGTTTGGGGCTGAGTATTTAGTTATCATTGGGTTTAAGCATCATGATCAGCCATAATGACTACCTACCCATAGATGAACATGGCTCTCATCCTTCATCAGAGTAGCTCCTGCTTGAGTGAATGGCAATAAACACAGATCTCACATTCTCAGTCCTGTGACTGTATTAGGTGCTGATTCAGGATCTAGATGCCATCCAGGAGTCCTAAGGTATTCTCTAGGCCTGGGGGAAGGATCAATCTATGTAAACTCTGCTACTTCTGAGCCTATTTGCCACCCATATTAACTCAGCATCTGCCTGAGGCCTGGATCCCTGCTCTTATTCCATCCTCTGCAACCATGCTTCTCCTTAGAGCTAAATTCTGCCCTGTTAACTGCTTGGAAGGCCTGATTTGAAAGACAACTCAGTGAGTGAGGTGTCTGCCTGGAAGTGTGGAGACCCAATGGTTTGTGTGCCTGGAAGTATGGAGACCCATGGGTTTGACCCGTGTAAAAGAGGTAGGTGTGGTGTCTATAACCACAACACTGGGAGATAGAGACAGATTGATTCCTTGGGTATTCTGCCCAGCCTAATTAAATCCCCATTTCTAAATAAATAAATAATAAATACCCTAACAACAAGAAAAACCCACAAAAAAATAATGATACGTAGTATTTTTTGAGAAAAAGACACTCAACATTATACTCTGTCCTCCACATGCACACACATATAAGTCTATAGCAACACATGCACACTTTACATACACACTCCCAGGCACAGAGTCCAGAGGACCACTGTGCAAGAATGTAACAAAGACATATGTATTGATAAACCCTAAAGATGGTTTTCCTTAGAAGTCTGAAATCTCCATTGGCAGCAAAAGCAGTTGATGGAGCCACAGAAAACACATTTGTATTGATTTCAAACAAGCAACCAAAGTGAGAGTTCAAAACGCCTTCTGGAAGGCAGGCAGCCCTTGGCTCTGGTGAAGTGCTAATGAGCTCCCCAGCCAGCTCCAGCTGACCTGCATCTTCTCAGAGAAAGACCCAGGGCCCAGTATCAAGAGGGGCACCAGCAAGAGGGCTACAGAGGCCAGGAATGCAGAGAGGCTTTCTGGGCTCCTACCACCTCCATGCTCCAAAGTCTTTTGTTTCTCTTTCTTTTATCTTCACAAGGGGAAGCAAAGAGCTAGCATGCAGTGGGAATTCCTCCCTGTATCCTGTTCTGATCTGTTTGCTTGTATAAATGAGCTCATCTTTCAGAAGAATGAACCTGCTCCTTTCGAAGGGGCAACGACAAGAGGATTTGCTTATTCTTCTCCGGTCCCCTTCTGGCATCCTGACGCAAGTCATCTCTTCCATGTGAATAGCAAGAGGCACAGGCCACATAGAAGGCAGAGAATGAAACCTTGTATCTGAGGTGGTGGGTGACATGTTGTTGCATTATAAGATAGGTACATATTTTCACTTGTGGCTGAGGTTGTGTTTTCATTCCACGCCCAGAAACCTTCTCAAGAGCGATTACCTTTCCTGAATATGCATTCTGAGATGGGTGCTTGAAGCTTTATGCGACCTGTTATGTTCAGGACAGATGCCAGGAGATTAGAGACACCCGGAAGGGTGTGAGCTTCTTTCCTGTTAACTGTAATGTGGACACCTACTTTTTTTTATTCACCTTGCATTTTGAAATTGATTTATTTTTCTAACTTTTGCAAGATATGCTTTGCTAGCACATGGTTAAAGCCGTATAGCCTGAAGCAGATATTTCTGCCAAGAGACCCTAAATATCTGACTTTAAATCATAGGAATCCTGACTTCTACTCCCAGTTCTGAGACATAGGAAACTTACCAAACAGCTACCCATTCATGAGAGTGATCATTCACCTTTCTATGCTTTCCCCATCTACTGTGCTCTGTGTCCCTTCACCTTCCTCTCAGGGTCATACTTTAAAGGTCTCATTAGCTACAACCTTCCCTCTGTAGGTTCTTTGGTCTTTACAAGGCAAGTGAGGACATTCCCTCTTCTGAGCTTTCCCACAATACCCTATTCAAATTGTGTATTATGTGTTACTTATGTGCTCAAGTATTTATTGAATGACTACTATATGTCCAGACACTCTTTAGGTACCCAGTGATACAAAAGTTGGTTGCCACATATATCATAGCCCAATACTGTCCAGTAGAACTTTCTGCTATGATGAAAATGCTCTAGGACTACAGTGCATGAGAGTTGTAGGTTGATGGTCATATATGGCTAGTGAGTGCTTGAAATATGATTATGAGAAAGGAATTTTATTTTAAACTTTATTCACTTTCAGTTACATTTTTGTTTAAGTAGCCATGTATCTAACATATTAGACAATATTATTCTATGGGACTCAATGGACTCAGAAAGAGTTAACTGACCCGTGTTCTATTACAAACTGCATTGAGGGCTTTGTGGGAATGGTAGATTGACTTTGGACATGAGAGTCTTCTTAGAGGAAGTTTCTTGGATCAAAGATGTCAGCCATTGGAACAGCAGGAAGACAACCCTTCTAGAATAGAGGTTGAGTGAGTAGGAACCCTCCAGCTTGCCATGAGTACAGACAGTTAAGGAACTGAAGGTGTGCAGCATGGCTTGAGCAAATGGGTAAATGAAGGGACTAGCACATGACTTATGTTCCTAGAATAGGGCAGACAGTGACTTGCTGGGAATTCTCACACCAGGCAGAGAAAGAGCCAGACATTAGGTCTGTTTGCTGACTGGCAGCTCTATTCTTCTGTGACACATGATGCCCAAGCAGTGTGGGTTCCCAGTTTTTATAGACAGTGTTGGATCTGGTCTGAGCCTCATTAATGTTCCACTTCCACCCTGTCTCAGGCCTAGCTTTTTAGACTTATCTAATTTATGGGGCTTCTGTAGATGTCGGGCAGGAGTCATGTTTGTCTCTGTGAAAAAGAAATATTACCATCTCTGCTAGAGATACCTTTTCTGATTTTGCCTTCTTGGTAGTTAAGATTTTAGAAGCATTTAACACAAAGAAGAATGCTGTAATGACAAGTGGATTCTTTCGTAACCTTGGCTTAATTGAATGAAGTGGCAGACCCAGCAAAGACACAAAGTTTGAGCAATTAGAATGTGTTAAACCCCTGGTGCCAGACCAATGTGGAAATCATACAGCTGGTTTGTGAGTCTGGTTTGTACCTAGACAGGTGCACTTTCAGGCCAGGTGGAGATGTTTGTGACATCTTTCCATCCTTCCTGTCTTCCCCTAAATGATACTTTCTCTTCAGAATTTTCTTTGAAGGAAAGGATGGACATCATTGAATAGAGGTTCCCTAGGAGCAGAGTCTGAGATCCATGTTCTACCACTTCCTAGATGCAGCATGGAATCAGCTGACTAGACTAGGTCTCTTCTTTGTTACCATTAGGGAAACAGACATGGCTTTGTGCCTCCTTTTATGCCCTTCTTATCTGTGGAATTGGATATATCTACCAATATAACAGAACATTTGGTAAAACTAGATATTGCATGGCAAGTCCCCCAGCCTAATACTCAGCATTTTGTAAGTATTATAGTCTTCATTGTTATCTGTTGCACGAGGTTTCTGACCCCATATGCGCCAGAGGTTCAATCTGCCCATGACAGCTTACCCCCCCAAATGACTCAGACGCTTTTATTAATTTTATTCTGTTTTGTCTATATCTCAGGCACATTGGCAGCTACAACGTTCTACAAGTTCTTTCATCTTAATTTAACCCATTTCTATTAACCTGTTTTTCATGTGGCCCATGGTTCACCTGGGTCTCTGGTGGTTGGATGGATGGAGTCTCTCTGACTCCACCCTTCCTCTGCCTATCTGCTGATTCCTCCACCTACTTCTACGGTACCCCACACAGGCCAAAACAGTTCCTTTATTTACAGAATGATATTCACTGCATACAGACAAACATGCCCACCACAGTTATCATTGAAAGGTCATATCAACTTGGCTGAGAGGTTCTGGCAAAATGTTGTAATTCAGTCCTAAGTATAGCACAGGATAAGTTTTTTTTTTTTGTATGTGTTTATATGTATGATGTATATTTATTATACCTATTTGTGCAAATGAGTATGTGTGATGATCAGAGGCAGTGGATTTGACCAGACTAGCTAGACACCAGGTTCCCAGGATTTATTCCACTGGAGCTATATACTGTCACTGCTCCAAATCTACCTTTTTACATGGGTTCTGGGTATCCAAACTCAGGCCTTCATGTTTGCACTGTAACTACTCTCCCCACTGAGCCGTGTGTCTAGCCCTTAGCACAGAATCTTGATCTGAGAGGAGACAGTCATGGTGAACATCATTGTGTTAGTTACTTTTCTGTTGCTGTCATAAAAGGCGATGACAAAAAGCAATTTCTTTTGCCTTATGGTTTTAAAGGGGTAAGAGTCCATCATAGCTAAATGCATGGCAGCCTGAGAAAGAATTTACGAGCTTGAATCTCGAACCACAGACAGGAAGCCGGAAGGCTGAACTGGAAGGGGAGCAAGGCTTTTAATCTCAAAGCTCATACTCTCTCCCCCATCCTCCACCCCATGAGATACACATCCTCCAGCAAGATGCACTCCCCTGACCTCCAGAAATAGTACCACTGACACTTGAGTGATAAGCATTCAAAAGTTTGGAACTAGAGAGGACCTTTCTCATTCAAACCATCCCAGTCATATTATCCAAAATTTAATTAGGTGATCTGTCATCTTGTCTAAACCTTGAGATCTGAATGAGTGAATGGCTAAGGTCTACTTCCAGAACTAGTCTTCACCTCTTAGCTAAGGACCAAGCAGCAGCATCCCATCCACTCATGGTTCATTCCCTTCACCTGCCCCCCCCCACCCTCCCAGTTTTGTGTGGGAGAAGGAGCTGCTAGGCTTTGGCTCATGGGAGGTGTCTTTCTGTCCTTGTATGCAAAGATAGCTGATGTGGAATCCCACACATTTCTGTCCTGATCTTTACTCATTGTTGGACACACAGCAGGACTCCACAGGCAAAAGGAAAAGAAAAGGCTTGATCACTGTTTATTTTCCTTAATTTTCATTGTGCCTCTTTTATTTTTACTCTTGATTATAAGCAACAGAAAAGTTCCTTTCTGTTTGTCTTTTCTACCCTCTTTGCAGCTGTTGGTTTGAATAGCATCCACCAGACTAACCCCTCCCCCACTCCTTAGACTCAGAAAGGAAGAAAATTAGTTACAAGGGAAACATTTTAGTTCAGGGCAGGCGCCTTATGCCTTATTTTGCTAAACCTGTGTCCTACTGCATGACAACCCACGGATTCCAGGGACAAAGAGACTTATCATCATAATTGTTGTTTTTAATTCTTTTTTAAATTTGAAGACAAACTTGATTGTTCCATAATCCAGTTTTAGATTTATTGAGAAGCCAATGGACTGGTCAGGTGGTTAAGACTTTGCTTATTCTCATATCCTTTATTTACTCCCTCAGTCCTGCACATCTATTAATTTATCAAACAATTGTATACCTGTTAATTGCCTGTATTTTGCCAGTGGCTAAGGATGCAATTTGCCCAAATGAATGAATGTCCAAGGGCACTCACTGCCTTGCTTGGGAGACTTCTTTGTGAATCAAGGATTATAAGGAAGGATAAATAACATGGTAGTAAGAAAGTGCTCCTGGTCAATGCACAGGCATACTGACCCTGTCCCTCACTCAGCTTCCCACTCTATAAAGTACTGAGTGTGGCCTTTGTTAGAGTATCCCTTCTCCACTTGATTCCTCATCTGTTATAATTTAGTAATGGTGGGCTTGGCCTCAGAAAGAGCCTGGTGATTAAATGAGGTATGTCCAGGGTGCCTGGTAGAATGTCATGTGTCAAGGGAACCTTGAACAAATGCTGTCACTTTCATTGTTGAGTAAGGCAACCAAAGATGGTGGGGTTCCAGTGATGGTGGTTCAGGACTTCATCACTAACCCAACAGATCTATAGCCATTTGCCTAATTTCTCTTCCTTACAATGTGCCATAGCTATGTTAAGACAGTGCTACTCTTACTGGGCTGAGGGGTCACAGTCCAACAAAATATGTGTGGCTACTTGTTCTTAATAAGCCAATTAACAGTGAATAACAGAGATGAGGAGGGGAAAGGAGGGGAGGAGAGATTGGCTTAATGTAGCTACATCGAGAAGAAGGACTTAAACCCTTCTTTGTCCTGACATGAGGGTGTGATTTAAATAGTCCACAATAGAAACACATAACTAAGCAGCTCAGAAAGATGTCCCACACTTCATGATCTCACTTCCAAGGCCAACTTATAAGTTGGAAGTGTCTAGCGAGGAGACAAGTTCCTCTTCTGGCTGCTTCTAGGCCTTCTTTACTTCAGCAGGATAGTCCTAGGGAAATTCTAACTTTTGAGGAGTAGATTTTTTCAGGCATCTGATAGGCAAAGAGTGAAGCATAGGTCTTTTTGGAATACATTTACTCCAGCCAGGAAGGCTGGTTCTACTACTTAAGGAAGAGCTGCATTGGCAGTGCCTACAACTTGTTAGAAATAGATAGATATTCTCTGGTCCACATATTTTTCATGAATCAGAATCTTAGGCAGGGTCCTGGAATCTGCTGTAAAAAGCCTTCCAGATTATTTGGATACATGCTAAAATTTGAGATGCACATGGTTAGAGGTAAATGCTGAGGTCCAACACTGAATCTATCCAAATATCAATGCTCGATGAAGATATTTACAGTTGTTATCCCAGTGAGAGCAAAAATAGCAAGCAGTGAATAACTCTTCCAAGATGCAGTGGCTTTATTGGAAGGTTCAATTTGAGCCATCTCCAGGAAGATGGTTATGGGTTTTGAAGAAAGAAGAGATTGAATGGCAACACTATGTGAGTAGAGGCGTAGTGGTGTTTGTGGTTTATAAAGTGTAGTGCTTTTCAATCATAGAATTCTAGGAGAGAAAGATGCCTGAACATAGAGTCATGGGCATGGAGGTCGGAGGACAAGGGTCATGAGATCTGACTTCATCACATTCGTTAACCTTGTATCAAGAGAAAATTGAAGACTATTAAACATAAGTCTCAAGATCAAATTTGTGGTAAGATCTGTCATTAAGGTGAAAATACAGCAGTAAATATATTTAGTTGGCAAATAGAAATGAGACCCTACACTTGCCAAACTAAAATTTCTACTCAAATTGAGCACTTACTGGTAGACCAGTTCTTTTCTGACACATTCTTCCATTTGCTTTTCTATAAACATTTGCTAATACGCTAAGTGTTCAAGACACCCAACAGTATGCACATGAGACTAGAGAAGCAATATCTTTACCCTCTCTTGGTCTCCAGTCTTCTAAAAAAGATGGCAAGTGTGACTTCTAGATGATATGTTAAGGAAAGGGTGTAACAAATAGTAAGCATCTGACATGCCTTAAATTTTGTCTCTAATGTAATCTGTGTCATTTCTTAACTGTTGACATGGTGATCAGGGTGTCCCAAGCATCATCTTAGCCAGCAAGCAGATTCAGAGATGCTCTGTAATATCAGGAATATAACAAAGATACGATGTCAGGTTAAAGATACTTTCCTTCCCTGATAGAAACTTACCATTATAGGACAAATCCAGAAAAACAGATTCAAGAGTGAAGAGACAGGCTCTGAGATAACTGAGGTTTCAGACAAAGCCAGCTTCATATTGTGCTGCCAACATCAGGATAGTATTCAAAAGACATTAAGAAGGATGGATATCCAGATCAGTGGATGCTTTATCTTATGGTATTTGCAGTAAAAAAGTGATGCCATCAGGGAATAGGTGGGTACCACCCTGAGAAGGGAATTCACAGAATTTCTCCTTTGCCCAACTCTCTTAGGATCAGTGTCTATCACATTATCAGTGAGATGAATATGGCCTTTTGTTCTTCAGTGTGTGCTTATCCTCAAAACCCAATCAGCAGCTCATAGTAGAGCCATGACAGCTTCAAATGCCTTGACCATGGGCTGCATGTGTTTTCATAAGGATGGAAGATAAAAGGTATTAAAAGACATGTGGATGAGCAAGGAGACATATTAGGTCATAAGATATCCACATTCTGGCACATATAGTTCCACCAGCATAGAGAATAGTGATTGTTCCCATTTTACAATAGGCTAAGTGATGCTTAGGAAGGTCCCTAACTAGGAATGACAGCACATTCCTATAATTCTGACCACTGAAAGGTGAGTGTAGGAGGATCAAGATTAAAGACCAACTTTGACTATAGTGAGTTTAGGGCCAGCCTGGTCTACATGAAACATTGTCTCCAAAAAACAAAAAATTAAGAAAATAAGAATAAATTTAAAAAGCCTATTTAAAAAATAAAAAGAAATAAAAAGAACTTATGAGCTTGAGCTTCATGTACTTGGCAGATAAGTGGCCCCCAGAGGAGTTTGGGCCTACATCCTAATCCCCAGGAAATGTGGACACATTTGCTCACATGGCAAAGGGGATTTGGCAGACATGGGTTATTTGGAACTGTGGAGATTATATTGAGTTTTCTAGACTTCCTATAATCACAGGTAGTTAATAAGTGAGAACCAGAGCTGGATTAAGAGAGGGGATGTGGCAAGAGAAAGATTGGAAAAGGCTACATTGGTGTCTTAAAGATGGAAAAAGGGGCTACAGGCTGTTTCTCAAATATGAAAATGAAAAGTTAAGGATTAGATTCCCGCCAGTAAACACTGCCTTCCTAATACCTTGAGTTTAGGACTTTTCATTGTTTAGAATGGCAGGATGATGTCTTTGCTTTGTGTTAAGTCCATAAATGTGCAATAATTTGTTATAATTGAAGAGCTATCAGTAAAGATTCTACAAACTGCCTTGCAGAAACAGACAGGGTTGGGCTGGAGAGATGGCTCAGAGGTTAAGAGCACTGACTGTTCTTCCAGAGGTCCTGAGTTCAATTCCCAGCAAAATCACATGGTGGCTCACAACCATCTATAATGAGATCTGGCACCTTCTTCTGTATACTGTATGTATAATAAATAAATGAATAATTTTTTTCTTTTTTTAATTATGGATAAAAAAGCCATATTTTCTATCCTTGTATATCCTTAATCAAGGTCCTGTCCCCCTCCCACCACATCAGGTCATTCTTTCTTCTTTACATCTCCCCATCCCATGGGGCAGGTGATCCCAAGGGCCCAAGGTCCCAATATTGCTTAGTTCAGCCTCCATTCCTAGCAAATCCAGATTTCTCCCCCCAACATCAAGACTGAGTCAGGTGTTCCTCTAGGGGGAGTGGGATCCAAGGTGTCAGTCCAAGGTGTTTCCAATCCCAAGCTGTTCAGTGGTTGTGGTTTACAGCTTGGGCATGCTTTGCTTTGTGTTTGTTTCTTTGTTTGTTTAGAGTCCACTAATGAGTGAGTACATCCCCTGCTTATCTTTCTGGGTTTGCAACACCTTGCTCAGGAGGATATTCTCCAAATCCATCCATTTGCCTGAAACTTTTAGGATATCATTTTTTCTTACTGCTGAGTAGTACTCCATTGTGTAGATGTACCACATTTTGTTAATGCATTCTTCAGTTGAGAGGCATCTAGGCTGTTTCCAGGTTCTCACTATTACAAATAATGCTGCTATGAACATAGTTGAGCTAATGCCATTGGAGTGCAACTGTGTGTTTTTTGGACTGGAGAAGGTCAGAGTTAATCTAACATTGCCCAGCCTGGCTTCTCTGAGACTCATTTTTTTTTTTTAAATCAGGAAGGTGGAGGTGCTTGATTCCCATCAGGCCTGTCACAGCTACATGTCCCTAATCCTCAGGTTTCCTGCAGAGCAGATGTATTTTCTATGAGGATCCCACCCCTATCATAAATGCTATTTGCAATGTACTCATTCTTTAGGCCGCTGCCTCTTTCCTCAGCTTATGTTTGCTTTTGGCAAGAGCTCCATGGAAAGACTGGAGATGCTGGCAAAGGGAAAGGAACAGAGCACGGAGGATGCAGCCTGATGGAGCAGCAGAGGAAGCTACCTGCTACTCTCCCAGGATGGAGGAGTAGAAGAGCAAGCAGTGGCTCTAAGACCAGCAGGAGCTTGATTAGCCAGTGAGGGATAGCATACAAAAAATACGCTGAATCCTCCCCAACACATTTGCTGTGGTACCCTTTCCTGGGCTTACCCTCACCAAGAGATACAAGCCAAGGGATCTCAGAGTTGCAGAGAGAGGTTTAGAGCATCATATAATGAAGGCAAAACAAACTGAATTAGGAACCAAACAGAAATCAGCAACAAGGTATAACTGGTATGAAGGCCTTTTCATTGCTGCTTAATATTCCCCTACTAGTTTAATCTCAGTGGTAATGTGCTTAGGTAATTAGATTGCACGTGGCATTTTGAAGAGAGTAACTTTGCCTGTTATTATCTCTTTAGGGGTAGAGCACACAGTACAAATCCCATAAGTATTTTGTTTAATGAATCAATGAAAACCTTGAAAGTCACAGGTTTCTGTACATAATTTCATTTCTACTTTCTTAGGTTCTGCCTCAGAAATATCAACTAGTCTTTGTAAGACAAAACAGTATTATCAGGACTAGGACTAAAATTCTAGTCTCCTAGGTCTAAACCCAGTGGTACTTTCAGCCCAACCCAGGTAATTAAGCCACCCATGGAAGCTTTATGGTTGGCCCCTTGGTGTGATGGATTCTCCCTTTAAGATCTAGCTGTCCAGACTGGGTGCTTTCTACAGGGAGATACAACAAATGCATCTAAACAGAAGCAAGTGGCATCTTCCTGGGGACCACACTGCACTTAGATGCACATAGCTTGATTTCAGTGAGTTGGAAGGAAAGGAAGCATGCCCCCTAATTATAGAGCCAATGAGAGATTAATATAACTCTTGAGTATCTATAAAGTGAAGGAGCACTTGTCAGGCTCCCAAAAGAGAATACAGACATAACTGCAGGAATATGGTACCTTCACTGCTGTATTCTGTCTATTTGCCCTTGGGCAGGGTGTCATAAGATAGGGTATAGCCAATGATCTCCAGCCCAGGTGGCTTCTGTGTTCTACACTTGCCATGGTCTACAGTGATAGCTACCTGAATAGTGTCACTGTAGTCTCTAGGGACAGCAGTCCATGGCAGACCTGTCTGACACCTGAGCTGCAAATTCAAGTCCAGTTTTCTGTGTTACTTTTGCTTTTATATTAGTTAAATGGAGATAGGAGGCAGTAATTCCTTCTTTGCAAGATAATGTGAAGTCTAAATAATCCAACATGATAATAATAAGATAACATTAGGGCTGTCTCAAACAAGGTGGGAGGTGACATCCAGCACCCAAATTGTCTTCTGACTTCCACACACATGCTGTACATGTGTGTGCCTTTATTAACACATATAAATATATGTATTTGAATGCACATACACACAAATGAAAATAGGATAAGCATTATTATACTTATTACATATTTTACATTGACCTACCCAATTTGTATGTGATCACTAACTTAGAGATTATAACAACTCTGTAATATAAGTACTGTTATGACCATTTGCCATATGGAAAGATAGATAAGCTTTCAACTAAGCCTGAGACTTGCACTTGTGATAGTCAGTCACTTAAAAAGTGGCCACGGTAGGACTTGAACTCACGTCCTCTGAGTTTAATTAGCTTGCCTTGCTTCCACTAGGGCTCAATCCTTCATTTGGTTGCTTTGCCAAGCTGTTAAAATTTGCCATAACTCAGTGGAACATCTGTTGTATGATGATTCCTCTCTGAGATATTTACCCTATTGATTTTGGCTGTCCAATATGGTACCCATTTACCATGTGATGATCTTTAAATTCAACTTTAAATAGATTAAATGTCATTAAGAATAAAATAAAGCAGCACTTGTATGAGGAAACATAGCTGCATAGCAATTGCTGCCTTCCTCACATTCTGCTGGATAGTGCTGTTAGGGACAGAGACCTATCCCAAGTTTGGTCATGGAGTAGACAGGCTTATGAAAGAAACAGGAGAAAGATTATAGTCTCAGCCAGGCTAAGGGAAAACAAAGTTGGTCAGCATTCTTTTTGTGGAAGAAGTTCTTAGAAAGAAGATAGACTAGCAATCAGAGGCTTAGAGGGTTCAGGTATATCATCAGAAGGCAGAGGTGGAGGCTGTTTCCAGGAGTCAGAGGGGCTAGTGTAAACCCCAGTGGGTTTATCACTGAACTAAGCTAGAACTTTCTACCAATGTGCCATATGTGTGAGGCTGCCTTGAAATAGAGAGTAAGACAGTAGAGACAATGGATACACAGATACTTTGAGGCTAATACTATTGGTTACCTTAGAGTTAGTTTTCAAACTATTTTTTCTTCTGGTCCACTAAAGCATCATTGGAATTTTACCAAATCTATCAAGAGATTTACAGGCCCAGCAGCATCTGAAATACTGAGAGGTTGAGCTTTCTCTGGTAGATGAGGAAGGTCAAGGGAATCACAGGTCTGGTAGGACCTTTAGGAATGCTAGGCTTGGTGGAATGTAGAAGAGGTAGGGAGGCCAGGGACAGGAATTGAAGAGGTCCATCAGGGGTCTCTTCAGAGGCTGGACACAGAGCTGGGGACTGTAGAGAAAGTGAAGAGGAGGCCCTCTAGCAACACAGGAGCATTAGCGCCCTTCAAAGGCTTCCTCAGTAGGGCATGAAGATAGACACAAAGTTGTGAATCTTGTGGTGATTTAGAAGCAATCTCTGAATGGTCAGGCATGGGGTAGGTGCACTGGGCGGGTGTGCTGGGCAGATAGATGCACACTGAATGAAGTTCAATGACTGAGTGAAATGGGTTGACCTGACAGATGGGTGGGGGGAAGTGTAAACCAGGACATAGAAGTAAGGAGTATGTCTATATGTGTGTGAGAGAGGGGGAAGAGAATGGAGACAGACCAGGAGAGAGGGAAGTGGGAGGAGGAGAAACAAAGGAGAGGGAAGAGACAGAGAAGAGGGGAAGAAAAGATGAGGAGAGGACAGGGGAGAGGAGAAGAGGGGAAGGGACACAGAGCCCAAATGTCTTCTTCCCATCTATGTGGTTCATGTTAGGAATGACATATGAGCATTATTGTTCTGATGACAGCCCCAAGATGTTTCAAAGACAGCAGATTGTGTGGACCAGTCATCCTTCCACTGTGTTCTTGTCTTGAATTGATGTGCACCTATTTGCTCAGACAGAATCCTGTAAGAAAGCATGGCTTAGTCTTGCAACCTAGTCAATCACTAATCTGGAAATGCTCTAAGTGTTCCCTGCCTGCTTCTCTGAGTTTGCACTGACTGGCACCACTGAGGCCTATAGTTATATCTGCATCCTCTCTAGTCAAGGGATTTCCCTCCACTTGATTCTTTCCTATCCAGCCTCAGTGCTAGCTCCCTAAACACACTGTTCCTGAAAACCCCTATTCTTTACATTTCCAGGGCTCCTTGCTTTTTATAAGATTAATTTTCACTTCTGGGCTCTGACTTCACCCTTCATCACCTCATTTCTAGGGATATATGTAGTGGAATTCAGGAGTACTTAGGGAAGCCCAGATGCCTAGCTCCTGAGTTCAGGACCCCTATGGGATGTGGCCAGAACTGAGAGAGACCCTGGGAATCTGGACCTGTGCCCTTTGTGGTTGCTGCATTCTTGGGGAGCAGAACCCCTTAATAAATATTAATCCCTTGAAAAAAAAACCTTCTGTACACAATTCAGTGATTGCTTTTAAAATATAGACTATTCAGGACAGTTGCAAGATCTCTTTCTATGATTATCTTTCATGTCATATATTTAACAAGAACTCCAGATGTACTTACCCAGTACTCTGAGAATTGTAATAGAGTTTTTAGTCAGTCCATTAGGACCTAACCACTGTCTTAGTTCTTACAGGATCCCACAGAAATGCTGCCGCCCACAAGTCAGCAGGAATTAACCTAATGAAAAACTTTGCCCCTCTCCCAATAAGTTCTGCCCTCTGAGTGTTATTAATAATTATCATTCTGATAGGAAGTTATAAATTAAATTTTGGTGAAGGAGAGAACAATTATATAAATTCAGGAATCCCTTTTACAGAAGAGAAAGGGCAATAAATAGAATAGACATAGGAAGATTATAGTATCTATCTATAAACAATTATTAGCCAAATATGAGCCAAAGACAATTTGCACTGATATAGATGCTTGTATATTGATACCAATGTGAAATTATTCTATATGTCTAATTGAGATAATTTGTATATTGATACAAATTTAAATTTGTAATTGTTTTATATGTCTAAGGTAATTTGTATATTGATACAAAATTGAATCTGTAATTTCCATATTTTGTACTTGCTTCTACCTCTGTTTAAAATATTTTGTACATTAATGCATATTAAGCATATTATTGTCATTCCCACTATGCAATTTCTACCTCTGTTTAATTATGCTAGTCATAATATATAATTATATTAGTCATAATATGTACATAAGATGTTTTGTATAGCTCTATTTAGATATTTTGTATAATGGTATATATTTAGAATACTGTTGTCATTTTGCACAGTATGTGTACTTTCGGTTAATGTTTGTATGATCATCATACTTGAAGTCATTATTCATAAACTATATTCCCATTTATATAGTGCCTATTTTTATAATGTAAGCTTAGTCTTTATAATAAGAATTGCAAATCACCATTACTTAGGTTTGCCATGTAATAGTCATGTTGTTTAGGTTTCCTTATATATGCTAGAATGTATCAGATAGACAGGTGTCTCTAACCAATTCATATTCCTGGAGAATATGGCATTTGATACCTTGTTATTCAGAATTCAGCCATGAGGGACACAACAACTCCTGTTATTACTGTTCCTTTCCCAAGATGGTGTTGGGTATCAAGGACACTCCACAAGAAGTTTGTCTTCCTTGACAGACAATGGCCTGTTGGGCAAAGAACTGTTCTTACCTGAATTGTTGTCATCATGCATGCTGTCCAATCCAGACGAACATGATGAAGGAGAGAGACTGCCAAAACCTGCCTAGACAGGAATAAGATAGTTTCTCCAAAAATGCCCTGCTTCTAAAGAGGTCTGTCAGATATCACAGGTCAGTAACCAAAATGGTGAATGCTCCAACTGTGTAGAAAAGCCATGGTGACTGTCCAGGTAGCTGACTGACACTATCCTTTCCTAAATTTTTGCAGCTACTCTCTTGTGCTTCCAAGGTTCAGGTAATATATTTTCCTTCTCAGGTCTTGATGGGGTTGAAGACTAGACAGTTAAGATTACTAGCATTTCATATCTTAGCAAAGAATATTCAGTTATTGGATTCTTATTATTCAAGATAAATAGCCTTGAAGTAATCTCTGTATATTGCCACTTACCAATATTCTAGATATTTAAGATATGCCTTATATTTGTTGTTTGTTAGTTGTAGTTTGACCTTGTTTATGTTTCTGCCTTTCCCTTTCCCAGACATTACCTTATAATGATTCCTATTATATGTAGTCCTATACTTACTTTAGAACTTTCTTAGTTACACAAAAGGGGGAGATGTAGTGAGATTCAGGTGTTACTTAGGGAAGCCCAGATGCATAGTTCCTGAATCCAGGACCCCCATGAGGCATGGCCAGAACTGAGAGAGACCTAGGGAACCCTGAGCTGCACCATGCTTTGTTCCTGCATTCTTGGGGAGTGGATCAGCAGCCCGGCATGAGACAGCTCCACTCTTCAAGAATTGTCTTAAGGTTCAATCTTTATTAGTGAGTGTTTATATAACCCTTTAATAAATATTAATTTCTCATGTGAAATATATTGCAAGTGACTATTATAGCAATAGATATTGGTGCTGTTTGTCTTTGACCAGGCCAAAGCAACATCTGTTCTTGAGATCATCTTATACTTGCAGATGCTGTGTCTCTCTGATGCTCAAACCCTGTTCTCTCTTTGGGTAAGTTCTGCTTGCTTAGAAGCAATACATAGTTGTGTCCCACTGTCTGTTCATCTGGCACTTGTCACCCTTTGTCAGTATTGTATTTTCTTTAGGTGTCTTCTCACATAGACTGGCTATAAGCTCAGAGCATCAAGAATAACATGAAGACTGAGAGCGGATAAACATTGTAGGTCCTAGGTGACCTCTCTCCCTAAGCTCATCAGTTACCCAAGACCAGCCCCAGTAAGTGGTGATTATAAACCAATGACCAAAGTGTTCTCTGCATCAGCATCACCTGAGAGCTGAATTGGGCACTCTAAGGCATGAGGCCAGCCTTAGGTATATAGAATCAGAAAGTCTACTTTGCCTCTGAAGCTTACCATCATTCCAACCTTCCAAAGTGATCCCTTTTTACATTCCAAATGGAGGCATGCTTACTTTAGGAAATTGCTATAGCATAAATAAATCACCAAAATATCTAGTGGTTAAAGTGGGGGAAAGTTTTCCACTAAATGCAACCTCTTCTCTATATGGTGACTCAGGGACTCAGGCTCTGCCCATTTCTACCATCTCCTCTGCTGCCTCAAATGCCTGGGAAGTGCTTGGTTTTCTGTTGTTTGCTTTGATCAGTGAAGCCTGAAGATAGTGTGTTTGCACTCCTTTTCCAGTGGCTGGAACCTCGGAAGGCCAGCACCAAAGAGGACATGGGTTTTTGAACAATGTGACAGTCTCTATAGAGAAATGGTCTTTATTACTCTTCAGACTCTGACTGAACTTCTCTTCACAGCAGACCAGAACCTCATTTGTGTTATTGTGATGGGAGCATCTTTAGTTACTAAGTTAAAGTGATTTATACAGTGTTGTTGAGAGGTACTAAGACAATGTTCAAGAGGGATCCAGAGAGGTCATTAGAGGCTCCTCACTCACTGAAGTTTTTGTGAGGTACTGGAGGATAGGTGAAGACAGTCTGTTCTTTGTGGTTGCCACTTCTGTGCCAAACACTATATTTATAGTATTTTGAACACTATGTAAGAAAGTATGATGAGTGGGGAAAGAAAATCATAGAAAAATTAAGTGGCTTGTCCTGGTCATACAGCTAGTTAGCTGCATGGAGGTGTGCACTGGGTATAGAGCTTGGGACACCAAAGACTTATACTTTTAATCAATAACTTAGTATATTGTTAGAATAAATTCTAGCAACTTCCTCTCTATAACAGCACATGGGACAGTCCACAGGAGGAGCTGGAAGGAAGTCTTGGGGTAGCTTTATCCAACTTTCCATCAGAAGCTTTGGACATTCTATTTCAGAATTCAACTTCCTCCTTTACAGTTTCTCTATTCAGAAAGAATCCTGGGCATGTTGGCCTCTGTACTACCCAGGGTCAGCCTCCCAGTAGGCTCTTCCTTCTCCAGTACATTCATCTGTTTCTATTGCTATAACAAATCCCTGGGGCTTAGGAAGTTTGAGTGAAAGAAAAAAAGTTGATTTGTTCAGTTCTAAAGATCTGAGCTCTGGATGTGTGCTTCTCAACAGCTCTCTAGGCTGCTGTCAACATGGTGGGGAGCAAGGGAAAAGAGAGATAACATGGTGAGTCCAGAAGTCAAAGACTACACAGGGGCTACTTTTTCTTTCCATTATATAACAATCCATCCATAAAGGAACAAGTTCCTTTCCTGAAACCAGTATAATCCCATTTTTTAGGGCAACATCCTCAATGATGGGAGAAACTATTTTTCCTATCCAAGGTAGTTACCCTGACAAGGGCACATACATTCCTAGCCTTTTGAGCTGAGTAGCCAATCATGTCCAGTTGTGAAGTCCAGGTCCTATTGGTAAGATGAAACATAGTCACCACCACAGAAGAGATAAAAGAAGAAGTCATTTTGACTCAATGTGCTTACTAACCTAGTCTGGGTTATGGCGTGTGTGTGTGTGTGTGTGTGTGCGTGTGTGTGTGTGTGTGCGTGTGCGTGTGTGTGTGTGTGTTTGTGTGTGTGTACATATATATACATATATATATATCACCTAGCTGTACAGTTTTTTCTTTTGTTACTGTGTCTTTCTTTGTGCATCACCAAAATTATTCTTTTCTAACAATTATCTAACCATCTCCTTACAACTCTTAATACCCCTTCATTAAGGCCTATGTTTCTGGCAATAAACTTTCTTGAGGGACACATACAAACTAGGTATAAACCATAGCACCTGGGGACACATTCTCAGCTCTCTGAAGATATTCTGTATAACCTACCTCAAGCCCAGGTCAGGTCCTCTTCATCATATTTGAAGTGGTATAGTCTGAGCATGAGCTGAAGTCTACACAAGCATGCATTCAACTCTGGCTGTGCCATGTTCCTGGATGAGATGAGTGCATGGGGGCTCCTTAGCAATGAAGTACCCAACTCACACCTGTAGTAGTACCAGGCACCTCTGAGTTCCCTCTGAGTGCCAAGAACTGCCAATCAGGATTGAGCTGAGAGAAATCCTTCATTTTGGTAAAATTGGATTAAATGTATTTTTAAGTGAAGTTTGATATTGCAAAGTTGTCCTTTTCTTGTAAAGAAGTCTTCTAAATTGAAAAAAAATAAGCAAAATATTTTCTTGGTCGTTTTTGTTTTTTAAAAAGTAAGATTCTTAAATATTTCAGCCATCTGTTCTCTATTATTTTTGAAACTCTGTTGAATATGTAGGGGGTAGGGTGGAAGAAATTTAAATGGCCATTGAAATTGTTTTAAGTAATTAAAACTGATAAAAAAAAAGTGTAAGTTTTTTACCTAATCCCTGGATGATTTGATTGGAGTCAGCCAGATGTAAAAATGCCTGAGACAAATTATTCTGTGCCTATATGACATGCAATTTTGACAAAATATCTTTAAAACAGCTGCTAAGTATGCAATCTGGGGATTTGACAGTGCAGAAGGACAATTCTGTGTACTCAGGAAAGCTTGGCAAAAATCCATTTTAACTTTGGTCATTAGAATGAATTGTGTTCATTCAAGATGAAACCATGTGTGGATAATGGGAAGGCAAGTAAGACTTCTGACTTTTCCCTGTGCAGCCAGTATGCAGTGGGTGCATATGTCAGGGTAATACTGGAGTTCTGGTCAACCTTTTCTTTCCTAATCCATATGGCGTTTTCTTCATTGAGCTCTCCTTAATTTCAACAGCAGCCAGTGTATCTGTGACACACCTTCCACAATTCTTTGCTTAAATGCAAGTCACTACTTGCTTTGACACTTACTGTCATATGACCTTGAGTTTTTCTTTTAGCTCTTAAGGCTGAACAGATGCACGCGCGCGCGCGCACACACACACACACACACACAGTGAGTTTTATTATTTGATTATAGTAAGAAGCAGTTATGATATAATATGTCTGTTATGTACATAAGCTCGCAGCTTGGTATAGAGGAAATGGTCAGTTATTAGCCTGCTCTTTTGTTCTTTGTCAGCATCCTAGAGGCATGTTTCCTTTTTAGGGTAAGAACGTAATTCTTTAACTTACCTGATAGAAACTTGGTGTCTTTCTCAAATATGAGGAAGTAAACACTTGGTAGGTGAGGAAATGAAGTTTGGTATTTCTTCAGTATCTCTTGTATCAATACTGATTGTCCCAAACCTAAGGAGTTTGCTCTGTGCTTACCAGCTCATAGTGAATGTCTGGGGTAGGAATGCAACATCCACCACTAAAGAGCATCTATCTCCATATCTGTTCTTACTTATCTCAGTATATCATGTGACTTCATCCTCCTCTGGTCCTCAGGCTTTCTTTCAGAAGGTAATTAGTGATTTCATCACTATTCCTAGCCTACGTTGCATAATTTATCAATGTGAGGATTGCAATGGCTGTAGTTTACAAATACTTATTATTTGCCATTTTTAGATGTATTATGCTGTTTAGTTCTCTTAATACCATTCAACATGGGTGCTTAATATCTCCTACTTATACTAATGAAGAAACTGAGGCTCAGAGATGAAAAATAACTTGCCTGAGTGCTACAGTTTCAGATCTAACTCTGTGCTTTCACATAAGGCTTTGTTTGGAAAAAGAAGCTCATAGATCACTCATTGCATCCCTTTAGAACTGGGACCCTATATCTGATGTCTTTTGATCTCTTCCCTGTTTCTACAGTTGAAACTTGTCTGCCCTACACATAGTTTCTTCTTTCAAATGTCAGATCCCCAGAATACTGGCCACATTTCAGCAGTTGATGATGGTTTTGCTTCATGTTCTTTCTATGACAGATCCCATCTAGTCTCATTATTTTAATTATGACCAGAGATTCTGATGACTCTCATAGCTATGTCTTTTGCTTGGACAATTCCACCAAACTACCAATTAATTTCATGCCAGAGACATTCTTTCAGATGACCACAGGCACCTCCAGCTGAACTTGTTCTTCTTATACTTTTGATTCCCATTAATGATCTCACTATTTATTCCAACTCTAATACCAGAAAGAAATTTGAGATTAATTTTAGGTTCCTACCTCACCTCATCTCCACATTCAATCAATCAATGTGGACCTGGGAATTTATCTCCTGTTTCTAGACTGAATCCTTCACTATCATTGTCATGATCCTCACATTGACTCTTGTCAGCAGCTCTCAGCTGGATTCTTGCAATGGCTTTTAGAGGGAATGAGGGTAAACACTGATTTTAAAGCAGCATGTAAGTACATAAAAAAGGATAAATTGTAAGTGAATACATAGACATAGAGAACACAACCAAGATGTGATTTGTAACTGGTGCCCAGTGTCTTTCTGAATTATTAATTCTGATTCTCAATGAATTGGGATTTTTTACATTCTCTTTTTCTTTTGAATCTTATGTAATTAGAAACACAGAGTGAATTTTTGGCCTTATTTTTTCCATTCAAAATAGTATTTGTGAGTCTAACTCATTGTGTGTGGTATGCTGAGCATTCATTATTTTATTCTTATGTAGTGTGGCATTGTGTAAATACACAAAATATGTGCACTCTTTTTAAGACCTAGCATGTTTCTTATTTTAGTTTTATTGAACCCTGCCATTGTGATTATTCTGTACATATTTTTATGCATAGTATTTGGACTCCATATCTTTGGATATATAACCAGCAGTGGAGCTATTCTTTGAGTTAAACATATACTAACTGTTGTAATTGTTTCCAGCCTGGACTTTCTGGGACTAGCCTCAAGGTTTGGACCCACAGTCCTACAGAATTACACAGATGCTTGTGTTATTTTTATGCTGATTGACATAGGGTCCAGGCATATAATTTTCAAACTCTTTTATCTCAACTCAACCCATCTTGTTCAGCTGTGTGGCTTGGTACCTTATCTCAGAGCAGCATTTTCTCTGCATCTCCTGGCAGCACTGGTGACTTTGGCATCTGTGTCTGGTGTCTGTCTCTGCTCTGAGATGTTCCTGAGTTTTCTTAGCCTGGTAGCCTCGCCCACACTTCCTTTTTGGCCTTGACCAATCAGCTTTTTATGAAACCCCTAGGCAGAACAAATATTTACATTACCAGCATAATCACACTACAACTAGCAGGTGGAATGGGTTATGGTTAATAGTCTTGTAAAGTTAGCTATACTAACATTATGTGTATGGGAATAGCACTTTGTGATTTTAACTTGTATTATTCTGAAAACTACTGAGTTGAACACATTAACAAAGATATACATGCGTGGGAGATTATCATCTGTCTGTCTATCCATTTTTATATCTATCTATCTATCTATCTATCTGTTATTTATTATCTATCTTTTATATAACATCTATATGAGACCATGTTTTTAAAATATTTATTTTAATGACACCTAGTTATATTTTTGCATTTATTTTGTTTTTGTCACATTTAAGAAAGAATTTTATTGCTTGAGATAAAAAATGTCTTATTTTAGAAGGTATATTACTCTTCATTCCACATATAAGACCGTGTAATCTGTCTAAAGGTGAATTTTTATAATGAGGTGTTTTATAAAGATGATGGATCATTTTATCCATATGGATATCAGCTGATAGTATATGATAGCAAAAGTATTGTGTTTCCTCAATTCATTATAATTGGACATGTACTATATGTTATATAATCATAAATGTATGGACTCATATCTAGATTCTCATCCCTTTCTGATGACAGTTTTGTTTATTAATATTTTGATAACTTATTTCTCAATTATTATAAGTTTTTCTTACATTTTGAAATCACTGTGCATCCTAAGACTCTACATGGTGAGACCGAATAGCAGTTAATTGTTATCTTACAATCGGTGAGTTTGCTAGCCATTGCCAGATAATGGCTGAGTCTGGCATCCTGTCTCTTTTCAAGCTATCAGTCAGCCCATCTCCAATGTCTCTTCTGAACAGAGCAGCTGCTATAACTAAGGATTTCTATAGGAAGGACCTGCTTCATGTGAACTTAACAGGTTGGCTGTTGAGAGTAACATTACAGTTATGGTAAACATGAGTGCAAAGTGTCATGTTTCTGTGCTGACCTGCATGCTCTCTTTATGAGTTTTGTTTCAACTATTTTGGGTCCTTTGCACTTCTCTATACATGTTGGCAAGTGTGTCAATGTACTTAAAAAGAAAAAAATGCTTTTGGGATTTTGTCCAAATTTTTCATTTTTCTATATAAGAATTTTAAGATAAATTGTCATTTACTGAAATTTAATATTTCAACTTGTTAGTCTGTCATAGCTATTCATCCATGTTAGCCTTATTTTTAACTAGTTAATTGATTTGATGTAGAGACAGCATCTCACTATGATGCCAAGGCTGTTCACTAAAAATGCAAAAAAACCCTAAACAACTGTATTTCTATTTACTTTGTGTGTGTGTGTGTGTGTGCGCGCGCGTGAGCGCACGTGCGTGCGTGCACACTTGCGTGCATGTGTACATGTCATGTGTGTGTGTATAATTACATGTCATGGTGTAAATATTAAGGTCTGAGGACGACTCATGGAAGTTGATTCTCTCATTCTACCATGTGGGTTCTGGACATTGAATTTGGTTTGTTAAGTTTGGTAGCAATCACCTTTGCCAACTGAACCAACCTGCTGGTCCAACCGGGCTGTTCTTGGATCCTAAGGCTTAAGTGATTCTCCTGTCTCAGCTTCCAACATATTTGAAACTATAGACAGATGTTGATATATCTAGCTTGTCAGTAGTGATTTAAGGTTTTATTTCCTTTGACTTTGTCTCTTATGACAATCTTTGTTGTTACAGTGATACAACCCAGGGCCTGGAACTCACTAGACAAATTTCTACTAATACTGTCTCTATACCCTATAATTTATTTATATCCTTTTTCTACCTGTGATTTTTTTTTCGGTTTATCTTTATGACATATATAAACACTAGAAAACTGTACATGTTAGTTCACATGCTATTGCTTGGCATGTTGAATGTTTTTTAACCTTGTTGGTGGTCAGATTTGATAATTTATACTAATTTTTTAATGTTGTGATGAAATGTTAATATTCCCAGAGCAAAGATTTTTATTTTGGGTTTGGAACATTTTAGTGATGAAATAGTATCATCCATCCAGCCATTCATCCATTTACCCATTAATTAGTCCATCCATTTTACTTTCTGTTCCTCTCCTATGACTCCCTGTTTGTTCTTTCATTATTTTAAATTTTTCTCAGTCCTTTATTACATATATACATATATGTATACATAATAGTTATTTTAATGTTTTTGTCTGCAGATTCTAAATTCTCAATCATCTTGGAGGACTGTTCATTTCTCAGTATTTTTGTTTATTATTATTTTACTTCCTGTTTCTTCAAAAGGAACTCAGTATGCTCTAGGCAGTCTGAATTATTTCAATTTTCTTTAAATGGTATTGAATTGCATCCTGGCAGGCAGACAAATTGCTTGACATGTCCTCCTGAATCTGTCACGACTTTTATTTTTGTTGAGATATATCTATTTTGGTTTTGTCAGTCATCTTCATGTGTGGTTCTTACTTTCAGGCATGGTACCCATGCCTGTGACTTATTCTTTCTGGAGCCTCAGCTGGAGTCTTCACTAAATGAATGGGCATGCTTGCAATGCTCCCCAGTACTGTGTAACTTCTGATTTTTTGTTCAGATCTCAAGTCTCCAAGACATACTCTTTGTTAGAACTGATAGTAGAGTTTTTCTTTACACATGTACAGGACAATCATTGTCTAAAATCTGGCAAAACCTTAATATGTTCTCTGGTTTTTGGTCTTATAAATTCTAGCCACTGAAGTATCCCTCAGACTCCATTTGGCCTCCCCAGTGTAGTAAGACTACCATACTGTGCTTGGACAACACCTTCCTGTATTGATTCTACAGAATCTTTCCAGGCAGAGAGTCACAAGAACTCTAATGAACCTTTATTTTTCTTTAAAATGTCCCAAAATCTCATGTTGAAAAATTCAAACTCAGATTGTTTTGTAGCTTATTATTTGTCTTATCAGAGAACAAGTCTAGCGTTAGTCATCTAGTCATGGCCAGATGTGTAACTCCTTGCGATAGCATAGAGAAGATTGAAGTCAGCATCTTTTCCATCTGCATACTAAAGTGTGAACTATATTAAGGTGGAATTATGTCCTGTGTATACCTGTATAATAATTTTCTAATACAACATATGCCACAGAATTGGTACATAAATTATGTGTGTTAACTTGACCTATACCCCTGTCCCATCTGGGAGTTGACTAGTTCACTTAGGATGGATCTCATGGGCAGTAAGTACTTGGACTGAGATGAATATTGCTTTTTGCCTATTCATTGAGCTTCTTAGAATTGTAAAATTAAAATACCAGGAAAGATGGAGCATGAAATATCACCTATTCCATAGCTAGTTTTAATCTAGTGGAGACACTGAGGCCTTGAGAAGGCAATGCTGTGTTTAGCAGCTTCATGCAAACCTGAACTCTACTTTGAATCTATTCCTGCTTACCCCTTTATAAGTATTATTTTTATAATTTCTACATCCATCAAAAATGCTTTAAAATAAAACACTCTAAGAGTAGCAGGTAAGACACAACAATACTGAAGAGCAGAGGATGATGGGAAGGCAAATTGCAAAATTGTATTGAGAAAGGAGGGATACCTGTGCCAGGTGCTAGAAGATGATGCTTTATTCTTCAGAAGCTCAGAACACACTTTTGAGCCTTACTCCAATACTGGCTGTCAAGAGTTTAAAAAAGAAATGGGGATTTTGAAACTCCATTCCCATCTAGAGCAGAATCAAAGGTAAACATATCCCACCTCCTGGGCCAGAGTCCAGTGAATTCCTCTCTGAGATCAGGCTTGGACCCAAGGGTCTAATCTCAGACTCATACCAGTAGAAGGCTCTAGACCCTGCCTGGCTGGGGCTCATCTCCAGGGCAAACTGCATCACTAGACAAGGACTGAGGGCCTTGGAAACACAGTCCCCAGTCCAGAGCAGGGTCAAAGATCAAACAGACCCCTTTCTTAGAGCAGACAGGAGATGCACAAGTTCTCTAGCTACAACTAACTAGGAGCTGACTAATTATGAACCACTGATGCCATGGGCTGATGCCAATGCAAGAATACATATAGCAATATAAAGAACAATAAGGCAACACCAAAAGAAACTGATGGTTATACACTTACAAGACCTGAACATGGAAATGAAGAGGAATCAGAAGGAAACAACAGCAAAAACACCTTTATGAAGATTATTGAAGCCTTCAAAGAGGATATAAAAATTCCCTTAAAGAAATAGAAGAAAATACAAACAAAAAAATTGGAAGAGATAAACAAATCATGGAAAGAAAACCAAGGAAAGGAAAACCAAAAAATGAAAGAAACATTCCAGAAACTAAAAAGAGAAATACAAGCAATAAAAAAGGAACAAAATGAGGCAAACATGGAAATAGAAATCCTGAAGAAAAGAGCTGGAACTGCAGATACAAACATAACCAACAGAATCCAAGATATGGAAGAGAGAATCTCTGGAGTGGAAGACTCAGTAGCAGAAATAGATATATCAGTCAAAGAAAACACTAAAACCAAAAAAGCCGTAACACAAAACGTTAAGGAAATTTGGGACACCATGAAAAGACCTAACCTGAGAATAATAGGAATAGAAGAAGGAGTAGAATTCCAGTGCAAAGACACCGATAATGTATTCAATAAAATCATAGAAGAAACCTTCCCAACTGAAGAAGGAAATGCCTATAAAGATATAACAAGATTACAGAATACCAAATACATTTGACCCCCCCAACAAAGTCCACTTGCCACATAATAATCAAGCCACAAAACATACACAAAGAAAAAATTTTAAAAGCTGCAAAAGAAAAGGGCCAACTTACCTATAAAGGAAGACCCATCAGAATAACACCTGACTATTCAATGAAAACAATGAAAGCAGGAAGGTCTTGGGCAGAAGTTATACAAACACTGAAAGAGCAAGGATGGCAACCTAGACTACTGTATCCAGTAAAACTCTCAATCACCATTGATGGAGTAAACAAGGTATTTCATGACAAAGTCAGACTTAAACAATACCTTTCTACAAATCTGGACCTTCAGAAAGCATTAGAGTGAAAATTCCAACTTAAAGATCCCAGATACACCCATGAAACCAAAACAATCAATAATCCCACAGAAGAAAAGCCTAGAGAAAGGAAATATATACAGCTACCACCAAAAATAACAGGAAATATCAATCAGTGGTCACTAATATCTGTTAATATCAATGGACTCAATTCACCTATAAAAAGACACACACTAACACAATGGATACAAAAACAGAAGCCATCCTTCTCCTGCATACATGAAACATACCTCAGCTACAAGAAACACACCTCAACTACAAAGACAGAGACAGGCTCAGAGTAAAGGGTTAGGAAGAGATTTTCCAAGCAAATGGCCCTAAGAAACAAGCTGGGGTCTCCATCCTAATATCAAACAAAGTAGACTTCAAACTAAAATCAATTAAAAGAGACCAGGATGGGCATTAGTTATTCATTTCAGGAAAAATTGGTCAAGATGAGATTTCAATCCTGAATATTTATGACCCTGATCTAGGGGCACCTATCTATGTAAAAGAAACACTACTAAAGCTCAAATCCCACATCAAATCTCACACCCTAATAATGGGAGACCTCAATACTCCCCTTTCACCCCTGGATAGGTCAATCAAACAGAGACTCAACAGAGAAATAAGGAGTCTAACAGAGGTTATGATGCAAATGGATTTAATAGATATTTACAGAAGCTTCCTCCCAAACGCAAAGGAATATACATATTTCTCAGCACCAGTGGAAATTTCTCTAAAATTGACCACATAATTGGTCATAAAGCAAATATTAATAAATGCAAAAAAGTGGAAATAGTCCCTTGTATCATATCAGACCACAATGGCCTAAAGTTTGAGTTCAACAACATCAAAAATAACAGAAAGCCTACCAACTCATGGAAACTAAACATCACTAAAATGAACCACCTCTGGGTCAAGGAAGAAATTAAGAAAGAAATCAAAGACTTCCTAGAATTTATTCAAAATGAATCCACAACATACCCAAACTTGTGGGATACAATGAAGGCAATCTTAAGAGGAAAATTCATAGCACTAGATGCCTATATGAAAAACCTAGAGAAATCCCACACTAGAGAACTATCAACACAGCTGAAAGCCTTAGAATAATTAGAAGCAAACTCACCTAGAAGGAGTAGACAGCAGGAAATAATCAAACTTAGAGCTGAAATAAATACAATTGAAACAAAAAGAATAATACAAAGAATGAATCAAAGAGTTATTTCTTTGAGAAAATCAACAAGATGAATAAACCCTTATCCAAACTAACCAAAAAGCAGAGAGAGAGTATCCAAATCAACAAAATCAGAAATGAAAAGGGGGCCATAACAACAGACCCCAGGAAATCCAGAGAATTACCAGGTCGTACTTTGAAAATCTACACACCACAAAAATGGAAAACCTAGAAGAAATGGACAGATTTCTGGACAGGTACCATTTACCAAAATTAAATCAAGATGAGATTAAATACCTAAACAATCCTACAAGCCTAAAAGATTGGAAACTGTCATTAAAAGCCTGCCAAGTAAAAAAAGACAAGGTCCAGATGGATTCAGTGCAAAGTTCTACTAGACATTCAAAGATAAGCTATTACCAGTACTCCCCAAACTGCTTCACACAGTAGAAATTAAAGGAATATTGCCAATTACTTTTTATGAGGTCACAATTACCCTAATACCCAAGTGACTCAAACACACAACAAAGAAGGAGAATTATAGACTAATTTCCCTCATGAATGTTGATGCTAAAATTTTGAACAAACCATATACAACAATATATAAAAAATGTCATCCACTATGATCAAGTAGGCTTCACCCCAGAAATGCAGGAACTTCAAGTTATACTATGCTTCAAGTAATACTATAGAGCTACTGTATTAAAAACAGCCTGTTACTAGCATAAAAATAGACTTGTGGATCAATGGAATCAAATTGAAGATCCCTACGTAAATCTAAAAACCTATGAACACCCGCTCTTTGACAAAGAGGCCAGAAATACTTAGAGGAAAAAAGATAGTATCTTAAACAAATGGTGTTGGCATAGCTGGATGGTAGTGTGTAGAAAAATGCAAATAGATCCAAGCCTATCACACTGCACAAAACTCAAATCCAAGTGGATCAAAGACCTCAACATAAACCCAGCAACACTGAACCTGACAGAAAAGAATGTGGAAAATAACTTTCAATGAATTAGCACAGGTGACCAATTTCTAAAGATAACACCAGTAGCACAGACACTAAGAACAACAATCAATAAGTGTGATCTCCTGAAACTGAGAAGCTTCTGTAAAGCCAAGGACACAGTAATAAGACAAAATGACAGCCTACAGAATGGGAAAAGATTTTCACCAACCCTACAAGTGATATAGGATTGATCTCTAAGATATATAAAGAACTCAAGACTCTAGAGCCCAAAACCTGGAATAGCCCAATCAAAAAATGGGGTTCAGAATTAAAAAGGGAATTCTCAGCAGAAGAATTATGAATGGTTGAAAGGCAGTTGAAAAAGTGCCCAACATCTTTAGCCATCAGAGAAATGCAAATCAAAACAACTTTGAGATACCACCTGACACCTGTCAGATTAGCTAAGATAAAAGACACAAATGACAGCCTATGCTGGAGAGGGTGTGGAGCAAGGGGAACACTCCTCCATTGTTGATGGGAGTGTAAGCTTGTTTAGCTACTCTGGAATGCAATATGGCAGTTTCTCAGAAAACTGGGAATCAGTCTCCCCAAAGACCCAGCAATATCACTACTGGGCATATACCCTAAAGATGCACATTAGTACTCCAAAGGCATTAGCTCAACTATGTTCATAGCAACATTATTCATAATAGCAAGAACCTGGAAACAACCTAGATGCCCCTCAGCTGAAGAATGGATTAACAAACTATGGTACAGTCTTGATGTGGGAGTGAGAAAAGCAGATCAGCCTGGAGTGGATGTTGAATTAAGCCATCTTGGGACTTTGGGACCTCCTGCCCTTGCTGGGGAGGAGATAATTGATGGAGAGAAGAGTGAGTTACTGTGAGGGGCAGGAGGGGCATGGGAGCCTGAACAAAGGGATGCTTGGATTAAAAAAATGACTTTTTCTTCCTAATAAAAAAATTAGTAAGTGAATCATGCTAAAAAAGAAAAAAGAAAAAGTAAAAAGAAAATTTTCAGTATAAGACTATTCATATTAGATGGTCCTTATTGCTGTTTTTGAAAATGAGACATCTGTAACAATATTTCTTTTTAAGGAATATATATGTATATATATATAAAATTCCATCATAAGGGAATTATATATATACATATATAATCCTTAAAAAGAAATATTGTTATTTTGTTAGTATGTTCAATTTCAGTGAATAATTCTTTTTATGGATTAAACTGAAGGATAGTCTTTTGCTACCCTCTAGGGTTCAGGGACAATGCTTTTCTCTGTTCTTTTTTTAAATGAAGAGAAAGAGAAAGAAGAAATTTGTTATCTCTCTGGATTATGCAGCATCTATTTCAATCAGACATCTATAGCTCATGGAGTCTATTCCAAAGGCATAATGAAATGTTCAATGTGTTTAAATAATTAAAAATTTCCATTACAAATAAAATAAATACAATGCCCTTCTCTTCTGTTTTGTTTCTTATGTAATACTTTTCATTCATATATAACTATTATTAATAACCCTGATGTTATTATGTGGTTCAAAATTAAATGTCACATCAAAAGGTATTTCCTAGAGATCCCTCTGTTCATGCTTTATTCAAGCCACACATTTGTTACTCAAACCTGATGACTTGAGATCTATCCTCAGAACCTTTATTAGAAGGAGAGAACTAAGTTCTGAAAATTGTCATTGGCTTCCAGACATAGGCCATGGCGCACACACACACACACACACACACACACACACACACACACACACACGCATACATAATGCAATTAAAATCACTTTATTATATTGTTTACACAAATTAGGCATTTTCTAAAACTCTTTGTATCTCACATTTTCCCATTTAATGTGTCTGATAAACTTTCTGACATACTAAATTTTCTTTTCTAAAATCTAGAAAATTTCACTGTATGGATACAACTTTGTTTAACTTGGTTCTGTGCATAGCCATTGGGTTGCTTCTACACATGTTTTTTTAATCAAAAAGAATATTACCATGTCCCAATTTCATTTTATTGCAAAAGCATATATTTAGCATAATTTTCTAGGTTTAGGTCCCTGGAAATTTTTATCATTGGTAGATATTGTCAAAGTATTCTCTATAGGGCTTGTTCCAATGACTGTGCCTATCAGCAATGTGTGTGAGTTGTTATAAAGGTTGATCATTGAATCTTTAGGGTGGAATTTACATTGGATGATGCCATTCCTTTACCACATGCAATGAATAAGAATGAATGGATCAGAGGTCAAGTCTTGTCATGGCTTGTTGCTGATATGGGCTTGAATTCAGGCATTCTAGCTGTGTGGTACAGATCTCAGGGTACCCTGAATGTGAAGAGTTCCTGGATGAGCCTGCCATCTCTCCCTGTGTTAAGGTTTCTATTGTTGTACAGAGACACCATGGCCATGCCAACTCTTATAAATGAAAACATTTAACTGGGCCTGGCTTACAGTTCAGAGGTTTAGTTCATTATCCTCATGGTGGGAAACATGGTGGTATATAGGCACAAATGGTGATGGAGAAGTAGCTGAGGCTTCTTCATCTAGATTACCAGCCAGCAGAAAGAGAAAGTGACACTGGGTTTGGCTTGAGCATCTGAGACCTCAAAACCCAGCCCCTGGTGACTTACTTCCTTCAACGAGTCACACCTGTTTCAACAAGGCCATACCTTCTAATAGTGCCATTGCCTATGGGCCTATGGGGGAATTTTTAGCCAAACTGCCACATCCTGCATCCTTAACTTATTGGAGCAATTTATTGATTCTGACTCTGAGTACACAAAGTTTCCAGAAGGGGCTTCTTTTACATTGCTGTGTCATGTACCTCTTTCTTCTAATAATGGAGAATCCGCAGCTGGCATGTCAGAGGGTGGAGTAAGACACTAAGCCTATACTCAGCTTGGGTATAGGCTGATCCTTCAGCCTGATTTCAAGGAACTCTGAGAAGAAATCACAATGGCCACTTTGGCAATGGAAATCTCTTCAGAGGACAGAGATATCATTTAGGATCTTTTTCTAATGATGCATCTTTTTCTATCCAAGTGTCCTTGTACTTGAAGCCTCCCATCTCTCCTCTGACTTATTAGGACAGATGATGAGTGGCATATTATGCACCCTGTTGTGAAGTGGGACTCTTTGTCACATCCATGCTTCTACTAATAATAGTATCATATCATCTAGGCATTAAGAAGTAGAGTTGGGAAGGGATGTACAAAGGGTGATAATTACCACAGACTCTAGACCACCTGAACTGCATGTTCAGTCCTGCCCATACCAGCTTTGTAGATTTCAACTAATGAGGTTATCATCTCAGCCTCATCCCCCTCCTTAGGAAGGGAAGTATCACATTGACACTAAGGTCTCAAGATTTGGTAGATAACATAATAATAGCAAAGATTTAAAGGTTTGATTGCTATTCACATGCCTTGGTCATTGGCCTGCCCAAGTTCTTCTATTAGCATCTAAATCTATGAAATAGCCACAAAATCTGGAAACCTGTAGTGGCATTTACAAAGAGGACAAGAGAGCTTAAGTGTTGTAACCTGAAAAGTAGGTTACTGCTACCTCTTCTTATCTCTTTGGGGGCATTATATCCAGCACTTATGAGTAGATCAAGATGCTGAAAAGACAAAGTGGACAGAAACTATGTGCTGTGGCAGGTGGAGCCATGTTGGTGAGGAGCTGTTCACTAACAGCGTAATTAATTCATTGCCTATATGGACTCAGGCATTTGAGCTTCTGACTTGCTTTGGTTGTTAAAATTATTAAAATATGAGTATGAAGAACTCTTGTCTTGGTGAATGGGAACTTGAAGAGCCACGAGGATCATAAACAGCTCTTATCTTTATGATCTTAAAGTGATATAAGAAAGACTAAAGACAGGTCTGTGTGCATGGATATGTGTATGGTGCTAATTCTGCAAGGTTGGCTGTCCAGTGAGCTCCTAGGTTCCTTTTATCTTGGTTTCTTCTGAGCTGGGTTTACATATGTGCACTGCTGTGCCTGAGTCTTACATGGGTTTTGGGAATGGGATCTCAGGTCCTCATAAGCGTGCCAACACTTCACCAACTAAGGCATCTTTCTAGCCTCAAAGGCAGCTTTAAATTAACAATCCTGTCACCCAGACACATTTGAAATTCTGTTATCTGTGTAGGAATTTGGTGTATACACTATTAGAAGAGAGTATCATTTTATTTTACATATTTAAGGTAATGTTACAACTATAAGCATTTTGTATATTTATTTAGAGTTCTGGACATATTCATAATTTAACATTCACATAAAATTTTTGGCAGTTGATGTACATTCTTGTGTTGGTTTTCTCATGCTGTGTAAGAAATGACTTCAAATTTGGTAGCTGAAAGTCCCACATGCATTATCTCAGAGTCCTATAGGCCTGAATCTGAGGCACAATGTGGCTGGATGCTGGTCCCAAGTGTCACGAGGCCAAACTGAGGTGCTCACTAGGCTGAATTCTCATCCTGGAGCTTCAGAGAACCATCCGTATCCAAGTGCATCACTGTGCCTGGCTGAATTCTGGTCATGGTCCCAGTGAGACAGAAGAGCCTTTTGCTTTGCCGGATGTCATCAGGGAGCTACGTTGGCTTACATATGCCACACTGTCTTTTGTCACTTGTTGCCTTTCATCCTCAGAGTCAATGTTAGAGCCTCTTATTTGACTCAAAACCTGCCGACTTCAAATCTTCTTCAGCCACAAGAACTCAGACTGTATGAAGCATTCAGAAAATGGTCAGTTTAGCTCAGTATGATCTCTTTCTCAGAACTTTCCCAGAGCACAGTGGCATGGTCAATGCGGAGGAGTAGTGCTGCTCCGTATGGGCTTACATAGCAACTTACTTTCTTTTATTACAACTGTGTCCCTAGGGTGGCTACAGCAGAGTTTCACAAAAGCCACTGTCCTACCACACAACACTCATCCTTTCATATTTTTAGGAGCAAAAAGCCTGATGCTATTCAGGTATTGGAATCCGCACTCCCTATAAAATCTAGGTATTATAGGAAACCCTCCTCTTCCTTTTCCCAGCTTCTGGTGCTGTGTGAACCATCCCAAATCATTCTAGGTTAATACATAATACATGGAATAATCTCCTCTTTCAAATGCACATGCTCTCCTAACTCTGCCTTTCTTTGTTAAAACACAAGCCATGTTAGATTAGGACCCACCCTACTGCAATATGACTTCTAACCTTAACTAAGTGCATTTTCAACAATCCCTTTTATGCAAGGTAAGCTGAGGTACTGGGTGTTAGTGCATTCAAGTATTCTAAGTGGGAACCATAATTCGAGTTATAATTGAAGTGGTTTTTAACTGTGTTCTTAGTCTGTGGTAGATGATATTTTTAATCATCATACTGACTAATAGTTTTGTTCATTCTTTTAAAATAATGGGGACCTTGACGTGAGACCTCTGAAAAGAAAGATTCTTCCTAGTCAAAGAAAAACTGAAAGATTTGAAAGACTGGTGCTGAGGTGGCTGCATGTGCATTTCTTTAATGTATTAATTCTATGAGAATCTCATACAGTGTAATTTGACCATATTCACCCCCTTCCTCACCTCATTCCAGATTTAACTATCTTTTCCCTGAACACTCAATTTGCTGTTCTCTCTCTCTCTCTCTCTCTCTCTCTCTCTCTCTCTCTCTCTCTCTCTCTCTTCTCCTCCTCCTCCTCCTCCTCCTTGTCCACCTCTTTTTCTTCTAAGAATTCTTCTTTCTCCTCCTCCTCCTCTTCTTCTTCCCTACCATAAGTCCAGTTAGTGGTGTTTAAATACTCTGGGGAGTATAGTGTGTCCTGGACCATAGTTAACCTTCTATGGGTAACACCACTAAAGAAATCTGACTTTCTCTCTCTCCTAGCAGCCATCTATCAGTTAGTAGCTCCCCAGCTAGGGAGGAACTTCATGTGCACTTCCCCTCATCCTCAGTGCTGATATTTTGTCCATCTTTAGCTCTCACAGGTCTTATGCATGTACCCTGTCACATTCACTGTATTTATACATGCAGTTTACCTCCTGTGTCCAGACAACACTGTTTTCTTGCTGTCATCCACAGCCTCTGGCTCTTAGTCCATCCATTGCTCTTCCAAGATGACCCCACATCCCAGTGGAGGACTTGCCATATAGATATCCCATTTACTGCTGAACTCTTATAAGTTATAAGCTCTTATTCTCTGCCTCATGAGCAATTATAGATCTTAGTGTTGTTTGCCTACAAGTGGGACTTCTGTGATGATGAGAGATGCTCTAATCTACAGACGTGGTGATAAGTCAACAGGAGTCATTTTAATACTACATCCTTCTAGTGAAATAGTAGCATTAATTCTCCCCTTGGGCCAGTGACCTATCTAGCCACATATCCTTAGCCCTTGTAGTGGTGTCCCGGTATGAGTTCTATTCCATGGAGCAGGCTTTAAATCCAATCAGAATGATTTTGGTTACCCATATAATACTCATGCACTGTAGCACCAGTGGACATATCTTGTCAGGACATTCATTATGCTGGCTTACAGTGTTTGCAGTTAAGTAAAGTTAATGATTACATTTCTCCTCTGGTAATGTTCATAGCACCTCCCAGCATTATGGAAAATATCTAGTATGAATGAATTTTTTATTTAAGTACCAGCTTGATGAATTCATATTCTGTGGTTCAATTATGTGGTACCTTCATCAGTGGAGTCTTGTAGTCAAGTTCTTGAGGGTAACTAAAAAATGGCAGTAATCTGTTGTGTTTGAGTGTCTATTGGACCTCACTGGCCAACTCAAAAAAGGCAACCCAGTCCTGAGACTGAAGCTTTTGTTTCTAGGATTTGATACTCGTTAGGGATATTATTCCTCATTACAGGGTAAACTCATTAAAGCTGTGTGTGTGTGGTATTTTATAATCCTTCTACAGTAGTAGATTTCTGTATGACTTTCAGAAGGCATTTAGTGTTGGTTATCTCTCCCCATATTTCCTCCTGTGAACAGAAAGGATCTTAACTGAAGTAGAAATTCACCGTCTTTAAATCGCTGGAGCTGAGGTGGTTGATTGCTCATGTTTTCATTTTCCTCCTTTACTCTTATGTTTTATGTTGTGTTTTCTGTACACATTTTTGAGAAATTAGCAACATTTTATAGATAAAGCAACTTGGATACAGAAAGAAACTTGTCTAATATATTTGCTAATCAAAACCCAGCAGGAAAAACAGTCGCTAGATATTTCAAATGGAGATCATTTCATATAGGGAGTTTTTTTGGTTATAGGAATGAGCCAGCATAAGAACCAGAAACTCTCAGCAGCCTCTAGAGTCCTTGGGCTTGGTATTTGAAAATGGCGACTGTCTTACTACTGGTTCAGGATGTTGAGGACATCAGGGCTGTACTGCTTTTGTGAAGGCCACTTAGAGGCATGGTGTTTTAGGAGTGACTCACCTCAGTCAGTCTCTGTGAGGGCAGGGATGAGTGCCTTTTTTCTCTGAGTCCAGCTTTTCTCCTCAGTATTTGGAAAGAAAGGGAAGAGATGGTTCTGGAACTTCCTCCTCTAAGAGCAGAGAGTGTATGTTTCACTGAGAAATTCATAGAGCCTTGGTGACAATAGGAGGAACAGAAATAGAAGCATTAATGGGCCCATGAGAGTACTTATGGGCACAGTGCAGATTGCTTTGCCAAACACAGAAAGACCATTTCAGCTTGAGAGTGGATCTATGGATATTTCAGCACCTGAATTTTATCTCTTAGATTCTGGTTTTTTTTTTTCATTTCTGGTAACCCCTTATTATTTTATTTTGAGTAATCTATTTTGTTTTATTCCATGGACCAACTGAAGGGCCTACAGCCCTAAACTCAACTTTATTATATATATATATATATATATATATATATATATATATATATAGAGAGAGAGAGAGAGAGAGTCTGTTTGTTTGCACATGAAAGTGCATACCATTGCAAACATTTGGTCAGGGTGCAATCATCAGAAGCTGATCCTTTTTCTCCAAACCTGTGAGTCAAAGGGATTTAACTTCAATTGTCCCCAAGACTTGTTGACAGATGTCCTTACCTACTAAATCATCTCACTTCCCCTCCCCCGTCCATTTTTCTTAATAGATGAACAAAATAGTCCTTCCTGCCACTGAGCAGCACTGGGTTCTTTCTTTAAATGACAGGAGTGGAAAATTTAGATAATAGGTTTCTTTAACTATAGGAGTTAAAGGTAAGTCAGGCCCCATGTCTGTGGACTGGCCATGGGGCAGGGCTTCCCAGCATGATTTTGTAAAGAAATGTGACCAGAAGAATAGCCAATTAATGTTGACAAGGGTTGTCTTTCTTAGGATCTTCACAAAAGTGTCAGTTGTGGTGGGATGAGACTTAGAATCTAGAATTGGTGACATAGCCTTTTCTCTACCCCTTCTTTCTAAGTAGCATTAGACCTGTTTCCATGTTGGTTGGTAGAGAGGGTAGCACTTTCTTTATCCTACCAATTATAGGACACAAGGCAGCCATCTGGGGTGAATGGAAGTTCTCAGGTGATTGTTACAAAGTAGGGGTGCACAGAAGGTTCACTGTGTCAGGAGATGCTCACAAGGGAGAGAGGAGAAACAGACTGTGCAGATGTCAGATTTAATGAGCTTCCTAAAGTGTCTGCAGCCAACATGGCTGCCTTCCTCCTAACCTTGGACTCTCTGACTGTGCTTCATTGTTTTTGCTGATTCCCTGGGGGAATGATATTGAAAATTCCCTGCTGAGATGAGGCACATGCTTTATTGGCTCAGTGGCTTGAAGAATCTCAAAAAAGTAGCTATCGGGGCAAGCACTTACTAAGAATGTGGATAGTAGAGAGCAGACAGCCTGCATCCAGAGGTCAGCAAGTCTCCTATGGAGGGCAGGAGCATATTCAGGTAGCTGGGTGGGTGTGACTGTTGAATGGGCATAGTGATTGGCAGGTTACCTAGCTGAATTAGCTCATGAGAGAAAAAAGATGGAATACCAAATAGATTAGGATTAGGGTTAACCTTAGTGTTCCAGGACGGCCCACATTCACATTCTTCTTTGTCCTGCAATAGCTGTATGGCTTTGGCATATGATTCTGATTTTCAATGTTCATATGTGTAAAGTGAGGAGAAAAAGAATTAGAGCTCTAAAGTCTTGGGGAGTCAAATACTTTTAAGTGTGGCAATATCTTGAGCCCTGTCACCTGCTCCTATAGGTAAAGGCTATGAAATTGGGACAGTAGGGTTAATAATCTTGATCTTTCTGTCTGGGTCCCTCCAACTCCTCCTGGCATGTGATAGTTTCAGGGTATCCAGTCTTTGCAGAAAGCCCCAAGGTCTGACTGAGCCATGCTCATTTCTTTTTCTTTTTTGGAATAGAGTCTTATGTATCCCAGCTGGCCTCACTTGCTATGTAGCTGAGAATAACTTTTAGCTTCTTATTCTCCTGCCTGAATATCCAGAGCCTGGAATAACAGGTGTGTGCCACCATGCCCACTTTTATGTGGTGCTATCGATTAAACCCAGGAGCATTCAGGACAAGCACTGTCTGCCATGTTCATTGTTGTACAACTTCAAGCCCCAAATTCACCAACACCAGCTCTGGGAGAAGCCACAATGATACATCGAAGGCCTAGGTTAATTGTTCTTTCTGTAAAATCTCTTGTCACTCGCTTTGTGTATTCTGTGCTCTGAAAGGTGTGTGGATTCTAAAGACTCAAAAGAAAAAAGAAAAAAAAAGAAAAAGAGAAAGAAAGAAACTGAAATCTGGACCAAAAAGGAATCCTCCAATTCTGCAGCACCATGACATTCTCTGTGTAACATCATTAAACATCCCACAATAATGCCCATCAATACTGACTAATTCCACATTATGTGAGTCACCAATACCTACTGTTCCATCATGAACCTCATCTGCCTCCCTCTAATTCTGGTTTGGATAATGTACCTTGAAGCCAAGGAGTTTCTCCAGAATGAACAGGAATGACTCACATTATTGCCCTAAAACCCCATGGAAATGTATTACCACTTGCTTCCTCCCCAGTGTGATGAATCTGATTATAACTTGCAGGCGGCCATTTGTAGATGTGCAGTGGTTTAAAATGTACGAAAAGATTCATTCGGCTAAACTGAACTTGTCAGGTGGAGAGCCTAAGGGAATTCTTGCTGCAGACACAAGTTGTGTTCTGTCTGCTGTAGCCTTGTGGCAGCTTTCAAATTGCTGTTAGGAAATAAATCTATTCATCAGTATGGACCACCCCCTGGCTGTGCCCGACCATGTGCTCCATGGGGGCTGAATGTTTCCCCTAGTGTCTTACCTGTCTTACAATATTTGCTATGATATGCCCTTTATAATGTTTTTTTTTTTATTTTAGTATTTTAGTTTTGCCAAACAAAAGAGTCACCCAGTATTTTACTATCTTGTCTGCTCCCCAGATAAGGGTTCTGATAGTCAAATAGGGACAATGACATCATCTATCAGTGTCACATAGGTAGGTCATCAAGGCTCAAGGACTGAGGAGATGGCTCAGGTACCAGTGTCTATGTTCAATCTTATTCCCAGCTCCCATGTGAAACATCCTGCTGTAGTGCTGTGCGCCAGTAATCCTGAGCTGGAGAGGTGGAGACAGGAAGGTCCCCGAGGCTTGCTGCTCAGGCAGTCTAGCCAAATCAGAGAGCTCAGGTTCAGTGAGAGACCCTGCTTCCTAAAGTGGAGGGCAACACAAGAAGCATCTCATCTGTTTACATACAGCACTGGCTGCCAACATTCATTTGCGCTTTTCTTGGCTGCTCCTGTTAAAGAAAGATGGGAGGGGTTCGATTTGGGTTCTCTCTCCTGTTTTACAGTCTCTTTTGAGTAATAAGGTTGGCTTGCTTAATAAGTTCAACTTCAAAGTAGGTCAGGGACTTTATTTTTGTGCATGGTCCATTAGCATTCTTAAGTGAGAACATTTTTTTTTTAACTAAGAAAACATCTTCTGTAAAGTTGAGATACTCCACGCCTCCCATCTCCTGAGCTGCCCTGTCAGATTCTTGCACACACCACACACACTGGGTGAAGAAGGAAGTGTCTTCTAGCCTCAGAGCTTCTTGGCAGTGGCAAGGCTGGCTTGGAGGGACCTGAGGGGACCTGAGGAGATCCTAGGAGCTGCAGCACACAAAGCTGAGGCAACACAGGAAAGGAGATTTTGTGGGTCACATTAAATGAGATGTATGTTTTGTTTCATCAAAGAGAATTCTGTGAAACTTGCAAATGCTGGCGTAGAAAGGGTCAATCTCTATACTGAGAAAATTCTCAAATCCTTTGTGACTGACTTGCTTTCCAGGATCTGTCACCCAGTGGCACACAGGAGGGAGATGCTGATGCCAAAGAGGAAGGAGAGAGAGAGAGAAAGAGAGAGAGAGAGAGAGAGAGAGAGAGAGAGAGAGAGAGAGAGCTTTATGTAGGTGTGCTCCTAGAGCTATCAATTTTTTATTTTTAGCATGGCCTGAATTGTTGTGTGAGCTTATTTCTTTATCAATTATCTTTTTTTAACCCTAAAAGGGTATTAGAAACACAATAGAAGAAAAACTGGTTTCCATTTAAAACCTATGTATGAAAAACTGTGCTTGGCTCTGTGAGGGACATAGGCATGCAATTGTCCCCATGACATAGTGACTCTATTGTCATGGAGAAAGACATAGACAAGAATGATGAAACCCCATGGAATGGAACAGGACAGGAGTGTGCTACAAAAGACCCTGAAAGAATGTCCCTCACTTCATTTGTTCTGTACCCTTGATTCAAATTTTTCCTCTTTTTTTGGTCTTTCATTTGTTTAATGCCTTTGCTTGTAAAAAAATGTCAAAGAACTTGGCCCCTGATTTTTTAGATGGGACTTTATATCATTGGAATCCTACAGCTGTAGAGGAAGGGAGTAAGGTTTTCCATTACAAGTTCAAATGTATCTTCAACTGTTAAAATAGTGGATGGGCAAATGTTCATTGGTGTGTACTCAGTTGACTGTCACATGCTATTTTAGAGCTTGTCAGGCAGGTGGGCCCAAGGATTTTAACAGGATTTGTAATGTGAGCTGTTTTAGCTGGGTATCAGAATATTGCATATTTCAGATATAATTTGACATATATGACTATGTTTCAAATCTGACTCAGTATGAAACAGTGAAGCATCACAATATATGAGGATTGTATTGGATAAGTATAGAGTTAGGGCTGCTACACCAACCTCAGAGGACTGGTTCTTGTTCTTTAGATTGTTTAAAAGAAAACACAGTGAGGTTGAATGTCTTCTCAGGACTCACTTGCCTTCACAGGTACTACACAGCAGTGATTGCTTAATACATACAGACCTCTCTGAAAGCAGCTAAAATCCTCCTTTTAGTCTATGGTGATTTGAAATAGAAGCATCTGCCATAGGCTCAGGTATTCCCAGATAGTGGCTATTTGGGGGAGGTTTGGGAGATATGATTCCTATGGAAGAAACAATCTCAGGGGTATGCTCCAGGTGTACATTGCCAGGGACTGAGGAGATGTGGCTCAGTTCTTTGGAGTACTTGCTGTTCTAGCAAAGGATCTGGGTTTTGTTCCTAGCACACACATTCCCACACAGTGACTCACAACTCACAACTGCTGGTATCTCCAGTTCCTGGAGCTTAGACACCTTCTTCTGGCTTCCTTGGACATGACACATGTACACTACACTCACATGTGACAAACATTCATACACATAAAATAAAGATAATGAAGTCCTCAAAAAAGGAGCATATAGCTTCACACCCTCTCCCTGATTTTTGCTTGCTGTTCAGGATGTGACCTCTCACCTTCTTGCTCTAGCTGTTGTACATGCGGCTATCACTTTAGCCCTCTAGAACTGTTAACTCAAATGAATGTTCCCTTCTGTGAGCTGCATCAGCCAGGGTACTTTACTACAGAGGCAGAAGATACCTAATGCATATACCAAGTCAGAAGGGAGCATAAAGGAGATCCTTCCTTAATCCATTCATTCATGTGTGTATCCGCTGCTGGTTCTGATACTGCCATTAGATACAGAGGAGTAAATTTAACATTGCTAACTAGAACAAGGTAGCTGGGGACTCACTCATGGAATCAGTGTTCAGGAAGGATTTGGATGAAGAAAGGAAAATTGAAGCCCAGTGATCCTTACATTTGTCTGCATCTTGGAAATGCTAGGAAGTTTAAATCATTGTTAATACCTGGGTCTGGTTGTGGAGATTCTGAGTGATTTAGTGAAGCCTAAGGCCTGAGAGTCTGGAGCTCAAACCTTTCCCCATGATCCCAACATTAAGCCAAGTTTGGAATTAATGGTGTGGCTACAAAAGCAATTCTTTAAGTATCATCTCTTACTATGAGAATCTTTAAGAAAAGCAGTATTTATCCATATGTATTGGATTTCCTTGGAGGGACCTTGATGTTTGCTATTTCAATGTGAGTGTATTTGAATGGCCTCAGAAAGCTCTTGCCAGGACCAACCCTCATGGTTTCAATGATGACTCTCATTTTTTGAGACAAGCCCAGTGGATGCTTCTTACATGTCAAGAGAAGGGTTATATAATTTTTTAATTGACCTTAAAACCAAAATATTCCCACATCTCCTATGTGGGAACAAAAAATTATTGTTGAGTACAGGCTAGCTGTCTGGGAATCTCACTGAGGTTTCCAGCCAGGAACATGTAATGTAAGTCCCATTTACTTCCTTTAGGAGAATAAGAGGTAGGAGGGGAAATTCATGAGGCCATTTGCAGAGGCCATAAAGTCCTCCAGGCTGTGCTGCACTCTGAAGGAATGATGCCATTAGAGACCAAGTCTTTAAAAACGGTTACTGCTTTGGGAAAATTGCTACTGCATGAACTAGTGTCCTTTGTATATGTGGCTTAATCAGATTGTGTTACTAGTTAAGTTATATATGGATCTTTTGGGAAAAAACATACATACACACACATATGCCCCTTTGGAATTTGTATGTTTTGTTCTTTATTAACAATGATAACAGTTTCACCAGGCCTATCACTGAGTATATCATTGATGAAGCAAAGGTATATATTTGAAGCAGGGCAAACTTCCAGATTTACTTTTGCTATTATGCATGCATGACCACAAAGGCAAATTTTAAACATTTTCCTCCACTTTTTGTCATCCCAGTGAAGAAAGAAAAAGGTAGATTTTAGACCTAACTTTTATTAACAACTGACTGACTCTGTAGCTGCTGGAAACTGTGAATAACAGATATAGAAGACTACCCTGTAAATGCGTGTGTATATAATATATATGTATCATATATACACATACATAATATATACATACACATCACATACACACACACACATGCACACTTTGTTACATTTTATGTTTCTTTCCCATCTCTGTGATATACTGTGATATGACCTAAACAACTTGAAAAGAGGAAAGCCTTCTTTTGGCTCAAGGTTTCATTCCATTGTGGAAGGGAGGGCATTGTAGAACTTACTTCTTCAGCCCAGCTAGGAAACACACACAGGGAAAGTGGCCAATAAACACTAGTAGTCTATCTTTTTCCCCATCTTTTCTTCCATCTGTGATCTTAGACTATGGGGTTTGCCACCTACTCTCAGATGAGTCATCTCTCCTTGGTAAGTCCTGGAATGAGCCCACTTAGAGTGTGCCTTATGAATCTCCTAGGTAGCTCTCAGTCCAGTTAAGTTGACAACTGAGATTTGCCAACACACATTCCATATATCATATTTTGTTAACATGTTTTTCACAAGTTATTTTTCTTTCAAGTGATTTAGAAATCAGTGCCTCATAAGTATTAATGAATGTACAGAAAAATATAAAAAAACACCTGAATGTTAATGTCCGCATGTGTTTTGTTCTGTAGAACACTGGGTTTATCAAGTGTTCAAATACCTCTTAAAAAATGCATTAAAACACATCTTTGGAGGATATCTTTCAGTAACAGTAGGCTGCCTCTTTTTATTTTTATCCCAGACAGATTCAACTGTGTTTTCTCCAGTCTTTGCCTGTTTGTGAGTTTCGTCTTCAAAGGGGATTTTGAAACTTATCTTAAAAGAAGTGTCAAGCTGTGTGTGTGTGTGTGTGTGTGGTGTGTGTGTGTGTGTGTGTGTGTGTGTGTGTGTGTGTGTGTAGTTCTGTTATATTTCCCCTTTTATTTTTTTATATTAACTTATAGGTAAGACTTTCTTTTGTGGTTACAAAAAAGTCTGGACACATGCATCTAAATTATACAATATATCTATAAAATAAATATGATGTGTTAGTCACCTATAGCTTGAAACATCAAAAGCATATTATTTCATATATCTCAGTTGGAGTCACTGGTGCAGCTTGATTGGTGTTTCTGGCTGAGCTCTCCCAGAAGGCCAATCTTCCGAGTCTTCTTGTGCTATAAGCATCTTCAAAATTGATAGAGAGTTTAACTATCTCATTCACAAAGATATCACTCATGTTGGCTAAAGATGTAGTTTCTGCACCATGTGTTCCTTGAGGAAAGAAGAGAGGAGAAGGGTAGAAACAGAAATAAAAGATGGACGAGAGATAGAAGGTAAGAATGAACATAGAGAGAAGAAAGGAAAAAGAAGATAGAAGCAGCATTATTCA
>PVIH01000256.1:137437-215124 GCA_004025045.1 Sigmodon hispidus
AAAATTCGCAGGCAAATGGATGGATTTGGAGAATATCCTCCTGAGCGAAGTCTCACAAACTCAGAGAGATAAGCAGGGGATGTACTCACTCACTAGTGGTCTCTAAACAAACAAACAAGAAAAAAAGCCAAACATGCCCAAGCGGCAAACCACAACCACGGAACAGCTTGGGATCAGAAACACCCTGGACTGACCCTTCGGACCCCACTCCACCTAGAGGAACACCTGACTCACTCTTGAGGGAGGGGGGAAAGAACTGGATTTGCCAGGAGTGGAGACTGATCTAAGCATTACTGGGTCAGTGGGACCATAGGACTGTCTGCTCCCTGCCCAGGGAGGGGATGGGGAGTTGTGGAGAAGAAAAAATGACCTGATGTGGTAGGAGGGGGAAGAGACCTTGAATAAGGATATACAGGGATGGGAAAAAAAATTCAGAGGGAAAGATGAACACAAAGTAAATATATGTGTAGCAATCTTATTTGCATTACCACCCTTGATAAGTCATGCTTATGATTCTTATCCTCTTCATAGTTATTGTTAACTTATCAGCATTTTAAATTCATGTTACTGTTTTTTTGTTAAATACAAAATAAAAAAAAAATTCTGCACCAAGCAATAAAAGTGTTCTGATCTTTCAAAACAAAACAAAAATAAAATAAAATAAGCCCAAAATAACACAAAAAAGAAGAAGATAGAAGGGAAAGGAGAAGGGGTAAAAAGAAGAGAGAAAAGAAGAAAGAAAAGTAAGAGAGATAGAAATGAGACTACAGGAAGAGGACAGAGGAAGCACAAGACAGATAAGATGATGACATTTTGGTGACCTGATCTCAGACATCAGTTCATGGTGTTTTCACTGTATTTGTGTTCCATATCAATTGTTATTTTCAGCTCAGTTCCAAGGGGACAGAATTATACGGGAATGTGGACACCAAGAAGTGACATACGTTGGGGACCATTGTGGAACTGACCACAACAATTCAAACGTGATAGTATTATCTTACACAAATGTTAAGGCCTTTCTTATAACAAAGACAAGGAATTTGATCTATCTGTGTCTCTTTCTTAATACACAACCACACATTAAAAGAGCATTTAAATGTGCCTCAGACTCTTCTGATTGACAGCTATTCTGCACAAATCACTCATCAAGTTCAGGGTCGCACTCTCATTTCTTCCTAGTCAAGTTCAATAACAGGATGCTGAAGGACAGTATTGTATGGAATTTGTGCCTTCCAGGTTGTATATTTTTCTGAGTTTTACTATCTTATATCTTATTTAGTAGTCTTTGAATTATCCAATTTTAAACAACTATCCATCATCTTTATTGAAGCACAATTTAAAAAAATATTGTACTTGTAAAAAATAAATGAAGAGAGACACTGTAAGTTTTGAAATAATCCAGGCTTCCCATCCCAGTATTTTGTGCTATTGGAGAACTCTCTGGGGTACAAAATAGAACAAAGCTTATGTGTGTTTGTCAAGTGAATCTGTGAGCACATTATTACTTTTTTTTGGTCGGCAATATGAACTATTTGTAAGCTTTACTGAATTTGAGTGGAGCCAAAAATTAATATGGGATTGACATCAAAAGCATGCTTTACAAAAAGAGAAATTGATAAATTAAACCCTACCAAAATTAAAGCTTTCTTACTCCATGCAAGCTCATTCAAAAAGGACAAAAGACCATCTATAGAGTAAGAAAACATATTTTTTAAACCCCATATATAACGGATAAGTACTGTTTAAAATATGTAAAGTACCATTAAAATAACAATCAAGGCATTAAGAAAATGAAAAAAATATATCAGCAGACATTTCAATGAAGAGGTTTTATAGATGTAAACTCCTAAAGTAGTCAGTTGCTGGCTGCTGGATATTGAAATTAAAACCACAGTGAAGTACCAGTGTATAGTTATCAGAATCAGTTATAAAACTAAAAGTATGACACATAAGAAGGAAAGGTCTTATTGAGGAGAGGAGGCACAGCGGGGGGGGGGGGGCTAGTAGATGACAATGGGATAAATATGATCAGAATCTATTGTGTACATGTAGAAAAATATCAAAGAAGAGATAGTGACACCACCAGTATTGGCAAGAAGCTGACATCTTCCTACAATATGCTAGCTATAGAAAATTGTAATTAGTCTCTCCCACATTCTCTAGTCTCTCTCCCACCCCCCCTTTTGCATTAGTCTCTTTCATAAATTCGTGTGTTTTTTTTTTAATCCACTGAATTTAACTAGGATAGTCTGTGTGACTATAAATTTGGAACTATCCATTGGAGCCTAATGAATTCTTCAGTGGCCACACAACTGAAGATGATGTCTATCTGCTCCCCAGATTCCATTAGTAGCCTGTAGTTCAAGAGGGGGTTATAGAGCCTAAGGAATTCTTCTCCAATCTATGATTGACTGTTACTAGGGTCCAGTCTTGTGTAGACTTACTTCAGATGGCCACAGATGTTGTGAGGTCATGACTGTATTGGGTTCACCAAGCCTAGAAGATCACATTTCACAGACTGTCTTCTCGTATCCATGCTTCTACATTTCTTCTTCCCTGTCTTCTGCAAAGACTCTAGCTTTCAAGAGAGGATGTGGAATAACAATCCTGTTCAGGGCAGAGTACTCAACCTCTACTTTCCCCAGCACCTTGACAGTCATATGTTCCTACATTCACACTATCATTGGAAAGGGACACTTCTCTGATGGAAGTTGAGTGCAGCATTTGTCTATGGGTAGAAGCATAAATATTTTGAAGGCAGCTTGGGACCATGCCATTTTATCTACATAACAGAAATAAATTTGCCCCCTAGGTTGAAGGCTACTTCAGCCATAGGCTATATGTAAAAATACATATTTGTTTATATTCTATTTGTATGAGTATGCAAATGCACTATGTATCTGTAGTACCTACAGAGCCAAGGAGAAGGTATTAGACCTGCTAGAACTATAGATTTACAGATGGTTATAAGCCTTCATGTGGTTTTTGGTAATCTAAATCTGGTTCTCTCCAGGAGCAGCAATTACTCTTAACCATTGAACCATTTCTTCAGTTTTTAAACTGAAATTATAGTAACAGTTGTAATATGAGAATGTCTTTCTATATGTTGTAAAGATCATTCTTTATACAGAGAAACTGTTTTGGCCATGCCAAGCACCATAGAAGAAGTAGACAGGGAAACTGAAGTAGAGGTAGGAGGAGGGTAGAACCAGAGAGACTTGATCGAGCTGCCAATGAAGAAATATGAAAGAAACACAGGTGAGCCACAGGCCACATGGCAGAACAGATTAATGGAAATGGGTTCAATTAAGATGAAAGAGCTAGCAAGCAACATGCCTGAGACATAGGACAAACAGCATGAAATTAATTTAAGTTTCTGAGTCATTTTTTGTGGGGAGGGGAGGGTAGTGGCTGTGGGCAGGTCTAAACCTCTGGCCAGATGGGGCCAGAAAGCTCTTGTTACAAATTGTGGAGTACTACTGAGCAGTAAGAAAAAATGATATCCTAAAAATTGCAAGCAAATGGATGGATTTGGAGAATATCCTCCTGAGCAAGGTATCACAAATCCAGAAAGAAAAGAAATATACATATTTCTCAGCTCCTTATGGAACTTTCTCCAAAACTGACCACATAATTGGTCATAAAGTAAATATCAACAGATACAAAAAAATGAAAATAATCGCTTGTAACATATCGGACTACCAGAGCCTAAAGTTAGAGTTCAACAACATCAAAAATCAAAGAAAGCCTACCAACTCATGGAAACTAAACATCACTCAGCTGAACCATCTCTGAGTCAAGGAAGAAATTAAGAAAGAAATCAAAGTCTTCCTAGAATTTAATGAAGATGAATCCACAATGTACCCAAACTTGTGGAACACAGTGAAAGCAGTCTTAAGAGGAAAATTCATAGCACTAGATGCCTACATGAAAAACTTAGAGAAATCCCACACTAGAGACCTAACAGCTCAGCTGAAAGCCTTAGAACAATTAGAAGCAAACTCACCTAGAAGGAGTAGATGGCAGGAAATAATCCAACTTAAATCTGAAATCAATACAATTGAAACAAAGAGAACAATACAAAGAATCAATGAATCTAAGAGTTGGTTCTTTGAGAAAGTCAACAAGATATATAAGCCCTTAGCCAAACTAATAAAAAAACAGAGAGAGAGTGTTCAAATCAACAAAATCAGAAATGAAAATGGGGACATAACAACAGACCCCCAGGAAATACAGAGAATTATCAGATCATACTTTGAAAATCTGTATTCCACAAAAATGGAAAACCTAGAATAAATGGACAGCTTTCTGGACAGTTACCATCTACTAAAATTGAATGAAGATCAGATTAATTACCTAAACAGGCCTATAACCCTTAAGGAAATTGAAGCTGTCATTAAAAGCCTCCCCAAAATAAAAGCCCTGGTCCAGATGGTTTCAGTGCAGAATTCTACCAGACATTCAAAGAAGAATTACTACCGTTACTCCTCAAACAATTTCACACAGTAGAAATTGAAGGAATATTGCCAAATTCTTTTTATGAGGCCACAATTACCCTAATACCCAAGCCACTCAAAGACACAACAAAGAAGGAGAACTACAGACCAATCTCCGTCATGACAATTGATGCTAAAATTCTCAACAAAATTTTAGCACACCGTATACAACAATGTATAAAAAATATCATCCACCACGACCAATTAGGCTTCATCCCAGAAATGCAGGACTAGTTTAACATATGAAAAACCGTAAATGTTATCTATCATATAAACAAACTAATAGAACAAAACCACATGATCATATCCTTAGATGCTGAAAAAGCCTTTGACAAAATCCAATACTTTTTTATGATTAAAGTCCTGGAGAGATCAGGAATCCAGGGAGAATACATAAATATAATAAAGGCGATTTACAAGAAGCCAACAGCCAGTATCAAACTTAATGGAGAAAATCTCAAAGCAAACCCACTAAAATCAGGAAATAGATAAAGATGTCCTCTCTCCCCTTATCTATTCAATATAGTTCTCGAAGTTTTAGCTACAGCAATAAGGGGACGAAAAGAGATTAAGGGGATACAAATTGGAAAAGAAGAAGTGAAGCTATCTCTATGTGCAGATGATATGATTGTATACAGAAGTGACCCACAAAATTCTTCCAAGGAACTGATACGGCTGATAAACACCTTCAGCAATGTAGCAGGATACAAGATTAACTCAAAGAAATCAGTAGCCCTTCTATACTCTAAATGTAGAAGAGCTGAAAAAGAAATAAGGGAAACACTATCCTTCATAATAGCTGCAAATACCTTGGAGTAACTATATCCAAAGAGGTAACAGATCTATTTGACAAAAATTTTAAATCACTAGAGAAAGAAATTGAAGAGGATATCAGAAAATTGAAAGATCTCCCATGTTCCTGGATAGGTAGGATCAACATAGTAAAGATGGCAATTCTACCAAAAGCAATCTACAGATTCAACACACTGCCCATCAAAATCCCAACACAATATTTTTTTTGGACCTTGAAAGAACAATACTCAATTTCATTTGGAATAACAGGAAAGCCAGGATTGCCAAAACAATTTTACTCAACAAAAGAACTTCAGGAGGTATCACCATCCCTGACTTCAAGTTGTACTATGGAGCTACAGTAATAAAAACAGCCTGGTACTGGCATAAAAACACACTTGTGGATCAATGGAATAGAACTGAAGATCCAGACATTAACCCAAAAACCTATGAACACCTGATCTTCGACAAAGAAGCCCAAAATATTCAATGGAAAAAAGATAGCTTATTTAACAAATGGTGTTGGCATAACTGGAAGGAAGTGTGTAGAAAAATGCAATTAGATCCGAGCCTGTCACCCTGCACAAAACTCAAATCCAAGTGGATCAAAGACCTCAACATAAACCCAGCCATTTTAAACTTGATAGAAAAGAAAGTGGGAAATACACTTCTACGAATTGGCGCAGGCGACCACTTCCTAAATATAACACCAGTGACACAGACACTAAGACCAACAATCAATAAGTGGGATCTCCTGAACCTCAGAAGCTTCTGTAAAGCCAGGGACACTGTAAATAGGATAAAACGACAGCTTACAGAATGGGAAAAGATTTTCACCAACCCTACAAGTGATAGAGGACTGATCTCTAAGATATATAAAGAACTCAAGAATCTAGAGCCCAAAACCTTGAATAACCCAATCAAAAAATGGGGATCAGAATTAAAAAGGGAATTCTCAGCAGAAGAATTACGAATGGCTGAAAGGCACCTGAAAAAGTGCTCATCATCTTTAGCCATCAGAGTAATGCAAATCAAAACAACTTTGAGATAGCACCTGACACCTGTTAGATTGGCTAAGATAAAAGACACAGAGGACAGCCTGTGCTGGAGAGGATTCGGAGCAAGGGGAACACTCCTCCATTGTTGGTGGGAGTGTAAGCTTGTTCTGTCACTTTGGAATGCAGTATGGCAGTTTCTCAGAAAATAGAGAATCAATCTCCCCCAGGACCCAGCAATACCACTTCTGGGTGTATACCCTAAAGATGCACAGTCATACTCCAAAGGTATTAGCTCAACTATGTTCATAGCAGCATTATTTGTAATACCAAGAACCTGGAAACAACCTAGATGTCCCTCAACTGAAGAATGGATTAACAAACTATGGTACATCTACACAATGGAATACGACTCAGCAGTAAGAAAAAATGAGATCCTAAATTTTGCAGGCAAATGGATGGATTTGGAGAATATCCTCTTGAGTGAGGTATCACAAACTCAGAAAGATAAGCAGGGGATGTACTCACTGATTAGTGGACTCTAAATGAACAAACAAACAAGAAAAAAACAAAGCATGCCCAAGCTGCAAACCACAACCACTGAACAGCTTGTGATCTGAAACATCTTGGACTGGCACCTTGGATCCCATTCCCTCCAGAGGAACAACTGACCCAGTCTTGAAGTTGGGGTGAGGAAAGTGGATCTGCCAGGAGTGGATGCTATACTAAACCATATTGGGACCTTGGGACCTCCTGCGCTTGCTGGGGAGGAGAGGGGGAGATGTAGAGAAGAGAGAGTGACTGGAACGGGTAGGAGGGAGAAGGGACCTTGAACAAGGATATGCATGGATAGAAAATGTGACTTTATTCATAATAATAACAATAAAAAACAAGTTGTGATTTTTTTTTTTGTGGAAGTGGTTTCAAATATAGTTGAAGACTGGTTGGTTACACCAATAATAACTATGCCTCTATTGTACTTGTGAGCCACACTTTGCCTGGCAAGTTAGTATTTGTCTTACTTTGGTTTCTGTTGGTAAATAAAACCAAAACTTAGAGAGGAAAAGTTTTATTACATCTTATAGAGTCCATCATCAAAAGTGATCTGGGTAAAAGCCAGTCAGGAAGTTGGAGGCAGCAACTGAAGCAGAGGTCATGATCATGGAACAACACTGCTTACTGGTTTGCTTCTTAGGGATTTCTCAGCCTGCTTTTTTATGCAACTTAACCAGCTGCTAGAGGTGCACTACCTGCAGTGGGCTGTACTTCCTTATAAATCATTAATCAATTCAATGCTCACAAACTATCTACAGGCCATTCTAAAGGAGGCAATTTCTCAGTTGAGATTCTCTTTTCCCAAGTGACTCTAATGTGTGTCAAGTTAACAAAAACTAACCAGCATAGTATTGTGGTTCATAGAATTACAACTAGGTAATTGTCAATGCCTCTTATCCCATTCCTCTACTTAGAGTCCATGCTGTATTTTCTAAATTCCTAGAGCTTAATAGTAGTCTTGATATTTATCCTATAATATAAACTTTCTCGTGCTTCTTTTTAAATATTATTTGGAATATTTTAGACCTTTAATATGTTTATATACCTTTCAGAACTCATTTATCAAATTTTCCATGAGGCCAGCATGAAGCAAAACGATCTCATGCAGTTTTACTCAAGGTGATCTACAACTTTGCAATATTGACTCTTCTAGTTCACAAATATGGAATATTTCTTTTCTTATTAAAACATTTAAGTAATATTTATAGCTTTAAGTGTAGAGGGATATATCATTATATATACAAACACAAATGCATACATATTCATATGTACATTCTTGGGTGTCTTTGCTTATATTATTATAAATGCTATATTATTATTATAGCTCAGTAATAAAATAAAACTATTTTTATTGTGATATAATATGTTGAGATAAATGATAGTAATATCATGTGAATATCTCAATTTTCTGCAAGTATACATTCATATGACCATGTAAATCTGGCTGTAAACATTTTTGATACTGTATATACTTCATATTACTTCTGAGTCAATTATCTCTATCCAAAGGGAACATTTCTTACAGTGTCTACTACTCAGTAAATGACATCTTTAACGTTTCTTCTTATAATATTCTATATCTCATAAATATTAACATATGAAACTTTGCTAAAATATTCTTTTCATTATATTTTGATATTTTGGGAGGAGGGATTTTTAATATTCAATCCTGTGGTCTATGAATAATGAAACTATCTTACTTTCTTTCTGATTTTTATGACTTTTTCTTGCTTTATTGCATTGGCAAGAGCACCTAGTAGAACTGGAAAAGTTAAGAGAAAGCCTTTAATATCATACTGTCAATTAGGATCTTAAACTTATATTTTGTACATCCTCTACCACATTAGGAATTTCTCCCCTATGACTAATTGCTAATCACTTCATTATACATGAGTGAATGTTGACTTTCATCCATATTTCCTTAGCATTTTTTGCAATGATTGAATGCATTTTTAGAAACTTTCATGAATGTATACAAGGTATTTTTGTTATACCCATCCTATTATCCATGCCCTGGCACCTAGTTTCCTCCACTTTACAAAATTTATACCCTCACGTTTATGTTTTTTTTTTTTTTTTTTTTTTTAAGCAACCCACTAAGTCAAATTAGTGCTTTTTATAAGAATCCACTGGTATATGTGCAAACTACCATGGCTGCTCCAGCCAAAAGTAAAATGATTCTTCTTTCCTTAACAGCCACTGACTGTCATGAGCTTCTCAGCTAGGGGTGAGGTATCTGATACCCCTTCCCCATTCTTGATGTTCACATTTTTAACTTTAATCACATGAAGGTCTTGTATGGATAATCGTATCTGCTGTGAATTCATTTGTATAATAGTCACGTTACATCCAGAGGCCTCCCCATCTTTTGCCTTTTACATCTTTTCTACAAACTTTTTTCTGTGATTGTGTGATTTTCATCTGACAGATTTTCTGGTCTTAAGCCAATCTAATATTCCTAGAATAAAATCAAAGTGATTATGATTAATCTTCATTTTCTAGATTAATTTCTTTTCTTTGTTTTTCTATTGTGTAGGCTATTGTCTTCATGCTTATGAGAGATGGGCCTTGGAGTTACTTTTTGTGATATCATAGTAAGGTCTTGATATTTATCCTGAGATTCCCAAATGGATTTGGAAGTATATTTTTTCTTTATATTTCTAGAAAGCATTTGTTTAAAAGTAGAATTTTATTGAAACCTTTTACGTATGTAAAAGTTTGAAAGTAACTCCTCAGTACCATCATGTAAAATTTCTGCTATGAATTTTTTCCAGCTAAAATTTGGTTATTTTATATAGCTCACTGGAAGCCAATACATATATCTTCAAGTTATTTGTGCCTATGTTCAAGAAATACTTGAATACTATATTAGAAATGTCTAAAATATTGCCTGGGGTCATGAACACCATATTTGCATGGAGCTATTTAAGGCTGTGGAAGATATTAGCAGTAAGTGAAGCAATTGTTTCTGCTCTTGGAACCTATATCCACACATTTAAGACAGAATCACAGGGGATGAGACTGCAGTCTATAGGACCTCGCAGAATTTTGTAGAATTCGTTTGTTTCAAAGCCTTTGTCACGAGAGCGGTTGCTTAGCTCTGCTGACTCTTCTTTCCTGGCTGAATATGGCAGAGCACAGAGACAGCCCTAGGGGAATGAGAGAGGATTTGGAAGAAGCTAATTTTCAGTCCCTTTACATAAAGGGGGTAATCATCTCTTAAACTCTCCACACAAACTGAGCAGGGTATGTGGATAAGCTTCTTAATCCATCTGGATACCCCTTCCTGACACTTCAGAGGAATCCATACTTTTAGTCACTTCTAGCCATTTCAGCAGCTTAGAGACTAATTATGTGTCTCCCCCTTGCACATAGGGATGGTCTAAGGAGAGAAATTTGCAAAATAACAATATTTCTAAAGCCCCATCACCACTCTGTGTAAGTCTTTTTCTCTGTATCTGGTAGCATGGTAGCATAGCAACTGATGAGGCCTCCTGGTCACTAGTTGTTCCAGACTGCATGTTTTCCCCCTTGTTCTCTGCATCCCCTTTTCATTGTGTTTTCTCACACTTACTCTAGTGTGACAGTACCATTTTTCTCCCAGTGCTTGTTGACTGTGAGTTGCTGCTCCTTGTGGGAGATAAGTGGTCTCTTCATTCATAGACCTGCATTTTGATTCCTTCACTTCAGTCCAAGATGCTTTAAGGATTCAGATGCTCACACTGTACATTACAGGATACTTAAGAGGCTGGGCTAGATGGCCATTGTTAGAAAGGGCTTTAGAATGGAAAGAGCATTGCAGAAAATAAGGCCATCAGCTTTGTCAGGTTTCTGAGATTTACATTTGATCTTCACCAAAACCTACAGAGGTAGGATCCATTGCCCCAATTGAATATGGACAGATGACTAACCCAAGGCTCAAGGAAATGGTCTACATTTTCCAAAGTGAGACAATTAAGCAATAGTGGTAGTAAGCCAGGCTGTTTGACTCAATGATCATTCACTCTTTTAATCCCTAACTTTGCTCTTTGAATTGCAAAGAGATTATACACAAAGCATTGGATACAGCTTTCACAGAGCATTCGAATACAGGGAAAGGGGAAAGAAAAGATACAAGCTAATATGAACCACATAATCACTGTGAAGATAAGGAAGTCTGTGTAGGAAGCCAGGACTCTTGAAACCTATCTTTGTGTTGGTTCCATTGTCTTTGCTCCTTTATCCAATCGATGGCCATGTGTTGTCTCCATTTAATCTCCTGAACCTGTGACTTGTTTCTCTCCTCAGTCTGTCCAACCCCAGGACCATCATATTCCTCAGATCTCTTCATCATCTCTCCCATCCATACAACTGATGCTGACTTCCTTATAGATTTCCCAATTTAATTTCCTTCCATCACACCAGTTCTTTACTCAATATTCAGAGGGATTACCCTAAAGGAATTTTTACCTGTATATTACAAGTGCTTACAAAGCCTTGATATAATGAATACCCTATCTGGTACCCATTGACTTCTCTGCTCCTCTTTTACACTGCTTTCCTATGTCAACTGGATTTCTGTAGGACATGCAGCTTGAGAGTAGCCTAGACTTAGTTTAGAGGAACCCACCTCATCCCTACCCTTGTTAAAGTATCTGCTTTCTAAAATGCACCTTATAGCTTGATTTCAGCAAGAAGCCCTCTATGACCTCCTCCATCTGATTTTTATATCCTTGTTTGTATTAATATCCTGTACATACTATAAGAAGTGGCCATGGTCTATGTGCCCTAACCCATATGTTTCTTATTGTAAATTATCAGAGGTCACATGTCTACAACAATTCAACTGGACTGTGTTCATTTAACTTCCAGGAATATTTATTCCCTGGCCTTTCCTACTTTCTAGAGATCACAAGCTTTCTATCTAATAAGGTCTCTTTAGTTATCTTCTAAGCCACCCAGAAACATTTTTCTTTTGTCTTCTTTGTTCACTTAATGACTATAGGTGACTATGCTGGAGCCCACCTGCATAGGACAGGACACTAGACCCAATGGCTGTGTCTTCATCACATCTCCTGAGTTCCTTTGATTCTAAAAGTTTGAGAATAGAACTCGGACATTGTTTAAGGACTGTTTTTCTGATTTATCACATTCCTGTGTAATTCAGTACAACTCTGGTGGTACCACTGTCAGTTGTATAATTTTATTTTTATCCTAAGTTTAAATTTGGTTTACTTTCTAGTCTCCGGTTCCTCCTGGGTAGAGATAGTGATTTTCTTTGACCTACTGTCCTGGGAACAAGTAGACTCAGCTTTCAGTAGTTGTTTGTTGAACTAGAGTTTTTCTGTCCAGCTCTTATCTATGTCTTGTTCTGTTGCTGGCCAGAGGGATAGAACAACCAAGGGTGAGGGTGGGGGCAGATTGGATGTATCAGTTAAACCATAAATTCTAGGCCAGAGAGGTGTCTCAGCAGATAAAGGCACTTGCCATGAAGAATAGTGTCCATCTGAATTTGGTCACTGGTGTTTGTTTCGCATGTGAGAAGAGACACACACACACACACTCATGCTACTAAGACCACATGAAGGTTTATTTAAGAAAGTTCTCAGGCGGGTATAGAAGCAGAAAAGCAGAGAGAGAGACCATAACATGGCGTCTCATTTTAAGAGAAGGGGTATGCATGGGTTTAAGTAGTCACGTTTAGGTGCCTCCGTATGCATCTAGGGAGTTGCTTCTGTAGGCAGTGCTGTATGGATTTACACAGCCATGCCCAGGGGCATGCTTCTGTACCAGGTGCATCCCACAAGAGCCGTGTTGGCTCAACCACGTGGAGTGCCAGGAATACTTACATCTGGGACCTACATGGCAGAAGAAGAGAAACAACTTCTGCTAACTTGCCTACTAACTTCCCCATGTGAACCATGGTGTGTGAATGTATACACACACACACAGAGACATCACACACACACACACACATATACCACACACACACATACACCACACACACACACACACCACACACACACACACACACCACACACACACACACACACACCACACACACACACCACACACACAGACACACCACACACACACACACACAGACACCACACACACAGGCCACACACAGAGAGACACCACACACACACACAGAGACACCACACACACACACGCCACACACAGAGAGACACCACACACACATACACAACCTATACACACACATCTATACACACACATACACCACATACACACATATACCACACACATACACACACACATACCACACACACACACCAATAAATAAATAAAATGCAATTAAAAGCACAAATTCTAGAGCAAGGCAATCTAGATATCCTGGCTTTACTATGTACTAACTGCATGACCTTGGACTAATTACTTATCTTCTGTGTCTTAGTTTATTGATGTAGAAAATGAAGATGGTTATAAAATCTAGCTTTGTTATGTAGAGTTAAACAACCCTCAGACCACACAATGTATTTTAAACAGAGAATTTTTGCTGATGAAAGATATTTACATAAATGATGGAAGGCTAACAGAGCAAGAGTAAGAGGCTATAGTAGCCAAAAATGACAGAAGGCACTTGATACATCTAGGTCTTGACCAGCCAAAGGGAGTTAGTGTTGTTATGGGGACTAAAAATCTGGAAAAGAACCCTGGAGGGCTAGTTGCTGAGACCTTTGTAGAGAGAGTCCCCTGCAACAGTACATCAGGACTAAGGGCACAACCTGGATTCTTGCCAGGTTTCCAGTGAGATACTAAGATATTGTTCCACCAAAGACCAGAAAAAAATGAAAGCTTAGAGGGTAGGTTCCTCTTGCTCCACTCGCTGTGACGTAAGAAGGGAGCATCTCAGTCTTTTGCTTGGTTTCCTCTAGCCCAGGGTTCTCAGCCTTCATAATGCTGCCACCTTTTAATACTGTTACTCATGTTGTGGTAGCTCATAGCCATGAAACTATTTTGTTGTTACTTCAGAACTATAATTTTGCTACAGTTATGAATCATAATGCAAACACCTGATATGCAGGATATCTAATATATGACTCCTGTGTGGGTCACGACTGAAAGTTTGAGAAACATTGCTGTAAAGTCTCCTGTTAGTAGGCACCTGGAAGTATAATTTGCAGGGTTCTATCCCAGAGTCACAGAGGCAATCCTTACAAAGGTGAGCATGAAGCCAAAAGACCAGAGATAAATGGTGGGCAAATTCCTTTGTTTTTCTCATCTTTAAAGTGCACTTAAAATTTACCTTATGGTATGGTACACAGACTGAATGGGTTCATATAAGAAAACTCAGGACGAGAAGCTTATTCATAACACAAAATGATTATTAGTTGTTCTTCTCCTGTACTGTGATGTTTCTAACTGTCACATGGGTGTGTACATGGGTATATTTGGAACTTAGAGATCTAAACCCACTGAGATATGAGTTTCATTTACTCTTTTTTCTATAGCAAGACTTTTGGGAAAAGTAGGACAGAAGGACAAAAAAAATTCCTGTTAGATGACCTTTGCTGCTCTGAGACAAGACGCCTCTGCAGAGTGGCTTCTGATTGCAGAGCTTGACAATCCTAGGTCTCTTCGGTCCTCCTCCAAGGGAGACAGGCTCTTGATTCATGCTTTCTGAAGACTTCTGATTAGCAAGTAAGTTTTAAAAAGGCTCTTCTCGTATAATTATTCTGCTTTTAATTTTGGGAAATGGCCCAGCAAAGAGTAATCTTGAAAATTATGAGGCACTGAGGGACAAAGAGGAGCCAGGGGCAGACAGAGTATTGCAGATCATAAAACCTCATCTGGTGCTAAGCTGTTACTGAATTATGCATTTCTAAATGACTTCATAGGTTTCACTAGGATCAGTTAAGTAGACTGAGGCTGAGCTACTGAGTGTATTTGTTTGTGGACATATTTATTAGAAAACAGAGACATTATTGTTGATTCTCTGTTCACATGTATGAAGGAGGACATGTTGGGATCATTCTGTTCTACAGGGTTGGAGAACTGGTACTCTGTACTGACTAGCTCACCAATACCTGGATAGGAGCTTGGTGATAAGAGACAACAGAGATTGCACCTCATGAGCTGAAAGAGGCCTTTTTTTTAAAAAAAAATATAAGTATTTATTTTATCCTTATGACATTTTCTGTAAGGAAAATAATATTTTTCACCTGTTTTATAAATGAAGAATTTGAATGTCTAATTCTTCGTGGTTTTATTGCTCTTCTTTGGGGGTTTTATTTTTGATCATTTTTGACTGTATCTCACATTGCCTAGACTGACCTCAAATTTGCTAAGTAGTTAATGATGACCTTGAATCTCTGGTCTTTCTGCTTCCACCCTCATGTTCTGGGATATAGGCATACACCACCACCCTTAGTTCTCATGATCCTATGATTAGATCTGAGTATTTGTATATGCTCGACAAATATTCCACCAATTGAGTTGTACCTTCAGTCCAAATGGGGAATTTGAGATATAGATATTAAATAACATGTGAAGGCTTTCAAAATTTAAATTGGATTTTTCCCAAACAGACTCTGAGACATATTTGCAAGTATTTTGTCTAAAAGTTGAGGAACCTAGTAGTGGAGATGGGGAGGTGAGGCACAGAAGGAAGCGAATTCCCTGAAGGGTAGGTTCAGGATTTTGTAACCTGACTCTGTATCTGATGATCAGCGCCACTAGGGGTCATCTGAGAGATAGAGAATTACCATACTGCCTTATCAAGAGTCAGCAAACTAGGGTATTTACTTACCTACTGTCATCCTTCCTTGAGTAAAGATTATTTCTGAGTGTAGTATCTAGTCTTGGCACAACCAGCCTACCTTGTCAAGGTTCCCTTACAGTCCCTGTGACAACAACATTAGCAGAGAGTTAGTGCAGGTGCTGAATGTGGGATGTCTCTGGAGTGTAGAGGTGCCAACCCCTAAGGAGTCTGGCTGGCCACCACCAGCGTCTACTTATACATGGCTAAAATTAGTAGAGCTGGGTTTCAAATTGATTTAATTCTGATTCCAGCTTAAGCAGCCCAATTAAGAATAATTGAAAATCAATCTTATAGTTGGGTTATAATATACTCCCCACTCCAAGACTCATATGTAGAACACTTGTCCCAAAACTGGTGACCCTAATTAAAGAGACCATGCTGCCTTTAGGAGGTATACTTAGCAGTTAGATGTGGGCTGTATAAGCAAAACTTCTTCTCCCCCAAGTTTCTTTTGGTAATGATTTATCACAGTTAGAATTGCTAACAATGACAAATACTAACCTATATGAACTAAGTTTTCATAAGAAGAAAGAAATTTGGGTAAAAATTCCAGCAATATAAGAACACCATTTAAGACAGAGCCGAGGATGATAAAATGCATGTACAAACCACCAAAGCCGAGGACTGTTGGATAACCCAAGAGGCTTGGAGAGATAAGTCAGGAGTCTTCCTAGTGCCCCTCCAGGGAAAGTGGTCCTGATGACAAGTATCTCAGTGTCAGACATCTAATTTTTGGATCTGCAGGAAGATAAATGACTATTGTTTTCAGCTGCCAGCATTGTGGCATATTGTTTCAGAAGTCCTAGGAGACTAATATTCCTTGTCTCAGGATAACTGCCTTTAGCAGTGGGAACTGCGTGCTGGGGGAGAGGAGAGAGGTAGTGATGCGTCTGCATCCGGAGAGGATGACTAATTAATGTCCTGTAATTATGGTGCTTTTGCCTAAAAATGGTCAAGCTCATGTCCAAAGCCCTGTGAGTTTAGGCTGAACCTGGTCTACAAATGAAGTCACATCCTTGTTTAGGGCTATTGCTGCCCTTCTCCTTCCTCCTGAGAATTCAGCTCTAAGCTCTTGTTTTTGCAGAAACCTTGTCTCAGGCTCTGCCGCTTACATCCTGTGCTAAGATACCAGAAGCACAGAGAACAAAGTGTAAGGTTAGGAATATCCAGGAGGGCACTCTACAGGAGTGCTCCGTTTTCAAGGACAAGAAAAAGTGAGTTAGCTGGAGATGGTTCTAGTCGCGACAACAGTACAAGCAAAGGCACCTCCTACTATTTCTGTGTCAAAGGTGTGTAGAGTTTAGATGGCAATGGTAGCATAATGAACCCAGTGGGCTAGAGAGAATCAGCCTCCTAGATGTCATGTGCATGCTTTCTTGGGGTAAAGACCCTAGAGAGGTTGGAGAGATGGCTTAGAGGTTAAGAGCATGCACTGCTCTTGCATAGGACCTGTAGGAAGTCATGGTGTGCCACCTGCCTGAAACAATTTCAATTCTCAGCACTGATATCAGGTACCTTATAACTACCTGCTCCAAGGGGATTACATGCATCTGAACTCTATGGACACCTGTGTGCGCATGCACACACACACACACACACACACACACACACACACACACACACACACAATTAATTAAAATAAATATCTTTCAAACTTTGCTATTTGTATGGTCAATAGAGAATGTATTTATTATCCCTGGACATGTTAACTGAGTGTTAGGCACATATTGGGGTCCTCTGTTTTAGGCAGGTGGCTCACCATGGCTTCCTATAGTCCTTCTGCATCCACATTCTATAACTGTTGGCTCTTGTTAGCATGGTTTGGGAGAGTTTTGGATAACACCTCTGTACCTTGGGCAAGATCACTTGACCTCTCTGAACAGTGAGGGTATTGATAGACTCAACTGTAATCTTCTTTGGACTGAATCACTGCCCCTGCTTGTAACTGTAATCAGCTAATCTTCTTAAGCCTTCAGTTTTCTGTTGGGTTTGCTTGTTTCACTTATAAAGTGGGAATGATGACACCAGCCGCATGAAATAATTTAGTGCCCTCAGCCTGGTGCTGGATGTACAGAAAGTTCCTCATGAACACACCTGTCCTGTATTTTTCACAGCTGAAATAGAAGACTGTTGTATAGAACACACAAAGAGACAGTTCAGTACTAGGGGGAGAGAGTGTAGACAATGAGTAGAAGCAGGAATCTATTCTGTTTATTACCTATATGATATGGGCATGTTACATTTTATGAAAGTCAGAGCCTTGGCATCCATATAATGAGAACACTTTTGTCTCATTGCATGAATGCCTTTAGGAAGAAAAAAAATGCCTTTTTATTCTTTTATATATAATTTTGAAGACTATTTGAAAGTCAAGTCTCCTCACAGTAGAGGCCTTTGGGTAGTATCAGAAGTATCCATCTCTCTCACTGCTACAGAGATAACTAATGTAAAATCAGCAAGACAAATGATGTACCCATGCTTCTTGATTTCTGGTACCTAGATGCCTGTGCAGAAGACAGGGATGAATCACACCATAGGACACACTGCCTGTGAAAGTGTGGGATATAGAAAACTGTACTTATTTAAATTTGCATCTTTACAATAACCAGCCAATGCATGCTTATTAGAAAACATCTGTCTGAAGGAGGGGTGTGGGGCATGGATGGAGAAAAAGCTTGCTTCCTCAGACCTGCCAAAAGAAGATGGAACACCAACATTTTGGTGCTAGTATCTAGGTGTCTAGTTTTGATTTTTGTTTTCTTGACGCAGAGTCTCACTCCTGTTGCTAAATATGGCTTTGAACTCAACTATGTAGCCTGCTTTAGCCTCAAACTTGCAGTAACGTACTCCCGTGTCCAGCTTCTGGTACTTGAATAGGCTTAAATGGGTGGAATTTTGTTCTATGGTTTTTGTTGTTATTGTTGATTCAGTGAAAGTAGAATTTTTAAACTTAGAGATATCTGTCTGAGGGAGACTTTTCCAAAAGCATTTGTGGTATCAAATAAAAGGGTTAACATTTAATTACAAACATAGCTTGTTACAAGCTTTAGCTAAACATGCCCCAAAGGAAGACTGTCTTGACAACGTGGACTCTCTTCAGTCTAGTCTGTCTGAAGGCAGTTTTCTTTCTTTAAAAAATAATAATTCTAAGGATTTCATACAGTACACACACAGTTACAGTGAAGCCTGGGGTCAGAGCCACAGCTGGTGGCCTTGTTGCCCAGAGGCTGTGCCAACACCAGAGCCTCCATACAGTGTTATTTGATCTCCCATCCTAACTTTTCCAAAATCCACACCAACCTCCTTACCCCACAATTTCATGTTTTCTTCCACTCTCCCTTTAAAGACAAATTACTCCATCAGCTGCAGCTGATGCTTCCCATATATTCATGGTTTGGGGGCCATCCACTGGAATATGATTGACCTACCAGTATCATTCCCATAGAGAGAACTGACTTCCTCATCCCCAGAAGACGTCAACTGTCTATAGCTTCTCAGTTAGCGTTGTGGACTGATAAACCCTTTCCCATTTCATGCTGACCTATTGACTTGCTTGATTGTGTAGGCAGCCACAGCAGCTGAACTTGTCCAACAAACACTGTTTGCTTCTGAGCCTCCCTTATCCCAGCTTATCTTCTGTGATAGTCCTTGAGCCATTGGAGGTAATGTGGGGTTTATCTTTTTGTCCAGGCTCTCATTTTAGAGAGTAAGGTCTTGTAGCATCTATCTCTTCTGTGAGGACTGGTTGTTGGCATATTCAAACTTCACATCCTATATACTACAATACTGATCATCCCAAGGGGTACTGGTACAAATTGTCAAGTTATTTTTCTCTGAGAGAGGAACACAAGTGGTTTTCCCTTTGTATGAGAGTTCTCTTCTGTTAGATGTGCAAAAAAAAACCTTTTCTCTGGCAGTAAAATTCTCAGCACATTCCTGAGCAGCACTTCTCTTCTCTGTGTGTGTGGTAATGTTATCCTTACATTAATGCTTGGGAGTGAAGTCTCTTAGGCAGGTACTTCAATCCCAATCTTGATTCATTGAATGGCTAATTATTTGACATTCATCTTGATATTTCTTCTTTGCAGAAAAATTTTCAAGAAGTGTATCTTCACAGTTGTTACCCATAGAGTGTCTGCGGTAATAAAACCAATTAGCATTTTAACATTCCAAGTACACTGACAGGTGTCTACGAATGCCCAGTCTGTAGAAGCTGTTGCTACTGTCAATTGAGTTATTATTATCATTTTCATCATCCCCATATACCAGGATTTCAAATTGAAAGAGTGCAGTGTAAGGATTGACATTTTGAAAGAAAGTCTTTCTGTTTTGTTTCAGTGGATAGCTGTATGTTTTCATATTAAGATATTCCTATGTGAACCTAAACTCCAGCCTTAGGCTTGACTTGGTCTGGATCTCCCTGTGTTCTTCACAGTCTGAGAACTTGAGACTTCATTTTGGAGTTTTCATTATCTTAAGTAAATTCTGAAATGTTTAGATCTTCACTTTTCAACTTACTGTAGACAAGTTTTCACTATATAATTCACACCAGCCTCTTGCCCCAGCTTTCTAAGGACTGATATATAAGTGTGCTTCACCACATCCAAATAAGACATCAAATACTTATCCTACTTTGACCCTGTGATGATCTGATTGGATCAAGAGATGCCTAGAACATTAGTTAAGCATACCTCTTGTTACATCTGTTAGGGTGTTTCCACACACTCAGGAGATTTAACTACATAGGGAGACTTACCCTGACTGTGAGTGACATTGTCCTTATTGGCTGGGGGACCCATATGGAAAAACTAAGGTAAAAAGCCAGTAATCTCAATCTCAATCTCTCTCTCTCTCTCTCTCTCTCTCTCTCTCTCTCTCTCTCTCTCTCTCTCTCTCTCTTGCTCGCTCTCTCTCTCTCCCTCTCCCTACTTCCCTACTTCCCTCCCTCCCTGTCTCTTTCCTACACATTCTGGTTGCTATTGTGTTATAAACACTTCTGCTCCTCCATGCCTGCCCCACTATGATGGATTGAAGCATCCAGAATACAGGTATAAAACTAAATCTCTCACCCTTTGGTTCTTTTGCTTAGAGTTTTGTCTTTGTGTCAAAAGATTAAAATGAGGAACAAAAAATAATTCCAGTTGTACCTATTGTATGTGGTTTGTTGTGATTCATCTGACTGTACTCAGAGACTGTGTGGATCCCAGCCAGGGTGAAGATGAGAAAACAGGCTGTTGTGTTGTCTTATTGACTGTGTCCTTTGCCTTACAGAAGCTTCTCAGTTTCAGGAGGTACCATCTATTAATTGTTGCTTTCAGTGTCTGGGTGACTGGTGTTATGTTTAGGAAATGGCCCCTGCTTTCAAGGATCTTTCCTAGTTTCTCTTCTATCAGGTTCAGTGTAACTAGGTTTATGTTGAGATTTTTGATCCACTTGGACTTGAGTTTTGTTCAGGCTGATAGATATGGATCTATTTGCATTCTTCTACATACCACCATCCAGTTATGCCAGCACCATTTGTTGACAATGCTAATTTTTTTCATTGTGGTTTCTTTGTCAAATTTAGGTGTTTATAGTTGTGTGTCTTAATGTCTGGGTCTTCATTTTGATTTCATTGACCCATATGTCTGTTTTATGGAAATACAAAGCTAGTTTTTTAAATAATTATTATTACTATAGCTATACAGTAGAGCTTGAAGTCAGGGATGGTGATGCCTCCTGAAGTTCTTTTATTGAACAGGATTGTTTCTACTATCCTGGTGTTTTTGTTTCTCCATATGAAATTGTGTATTGTTCTTTTGAGGTCTATGAAGAAACATGTTAGGATTTTGATGGGCTTGCATTGACTCTATAGATTGCCTTTGGTAAGATTGCAACTTTTACTGTGTTGATCCTTCTTATACAAAAGCATGGGAGATCTTCCTATTTTTGATATCTTTTTCAATTTCTTTCTTCAGTGACTTAAAGGTTTTGTCATATAGGTTTTTTATTTCTTTGGTTAGTTACCCCAAAATATTTTATGTTATTTGTGTTTATTGTTATGGGTGATGTTTCCCTGATTTCTTTTTCAGCCCATTCTTGGGTTTATGTCCAAAATACTTTGGCACATTTATACCACAAGAACATTTGTGGTAATATACTGCATATTTATAAAAATAGCCTGAAATATCAGAGGAGAGAGCCACCCACAGAGCCAAGCCATGAAGGTCAGGGAGTAGTGATGCATGCCTTTAATCCTAGCACTGGGGAGGATCTCTGTGATTTCAAGGCCAAACAGAGACAGGCTTTGGTGGGATACAACTTTAATCCTAGCACTAGATTTTGAACCAGGAATTGAGATAGGCAAGCAGAGAAATAAAGATAACAGGAGAGAAGGCAGGAGTTCTTCCCTTCACCCTCATTTCCTTTCCACTGAGGACTGAGAGGGATTCAATCTGAGGAGACAGGACCTACCTATACTTTTTGGCATGAGGAATTGGATAGGTGAGAATTTCTGGGACTTATTTCTCTATCTTTCTGACATTTCAGCTTTTCCCCAGTATCTGGCTCTGGGTTTTTATTGATAATACCAAATAGATTCATGCAATAGAAATTTACTCAACTATATTTATAGCAACATTATTTGTAATAGCCAGAAACTGAAAACAACCTAGATGCCCCTCAACTGAAGAATGGATTTTAAAATGTGATATATTTACACAATGGAGTAATGCACAGTAAACAGCAACAAGAATCATATCTTGAAATTTGCAGGCAAATGATTAGAACTAGACAAAGCTATCCTGAGTGAGGTGACCCAGATCCAGAAGGACAAACTCACTCATAAGTGATATTAGATGTAAAGCAATAGATAACCGTAAAGAAACTATGTAACAAGGAGAACCCTGAGAGAGAGATCTATGGATCAACAGGGAAGGGGAAATAGATAAGGTCTCCTGCATAAATTAGGAACATGGAAGGGGCAAGGGGAAGTGGAAAGAGAACATGAGGTGATGGGATGGGATGGTTGAGTTTTGGGAGGGACAGAGAGGGAGAGCAACAAAATAGATATTTTTATAGAAGGAACCATTTTGGGGTTAGGAGAAACCTTATGCTAGAGAAGTTTGCAGGAATCCATAAGGATGACCCCAGCTAAGACTCTGAGCAACAGTGAAGCAGATGCCTGAAGTAGCCTTCCCTGTAATCAAATTGATGACCACCCTAACTGTCATCATAGAACTTTTATCCAGCAACGGATGGAAGCAGATGCAGAGACCCACAGCTGAGCACTGGGTTGAGCCCCCAGTCCAGCTGAAGAGATGGGGGACAGATTATATGAGCAAAGAGGTCAAGATCATGATGGGGAAACACACAGAGACAGCTGACCTGAGCTGATAGCTGAGAAACCTACATGAGACTGAACTAGGCCCTCTGAATGTGGTCGACAGCTGTGTGGCTTGGGCAGTTTATGGGGCCTCTGGCAGTGGGACCAGGATTTATTTCTTTTGTATGAACTCACTTTTTGGAGCCTTTTCTCTATAGAGAGATACCTTGCTCAGCCTTGATCCTTGAAAGGCTTGGTCCTGTTGCAACTTGATGACAAACTTTGTTGACTCTCCTTGACAGGCCTTATCCTCTCTGAGGAGATGGGGGAAGCTGGGAGTGAGTGGGAGAAGGGGAGGGAGGGGGAACTGTGATTGATATGTAAAATAAAAAATATTTTAAATAAATAATTTTAAAAAATAATAAAAATTTAAAAAACAGAGAGAGTACATGACTTAGTTAAGAGTAAAAAGGAAAACACCCCAGCTGACATGAATAGCATTTGTAAACACATGTAATGCTGTATATAAAAGTATGGAAGTGATGATAATATAGCATTTGTACTTGTCTCTTTGTCTATACATGTGTACATGCTGTTAGAACTCTCAAGACCATATGATCAGTAAATCAAAATACATGTGAGCTCTGATAGAGTAAAGAAAGCCACAGTGGTCATGTTATCTTTACCTGGACGATATTAAGGTTCCGGCACAACTTCCAGACCTTCAGGGACATCCAGTTTTCTTCTGAACATTTGATTTTTGTTTGAATCAGACAATACATACACACAGATCCATCTCCAGCTATTTGAAGCACTTTTGCTCTCGGTTGGAATTTCTGGGAGTCAAACTGTTACAAGTGCTCACAGCAGGGAAAAGAAAGACAGAATTGGTCTGAAGATTGATGCCTGAGGATGCGGTTGAATTACATTAAGGGGGTCACTCCACCGTCTATACATCGAAGGAGAGCTTTGGCATCCCGAGGGCAGCTGTAGCCTAGGGTTGGAGGGTAGTTCACAACATCTTTTTCCTCAGTAGGCTTTGATATCTAGCCAGAGGGGGCCAATGCCATTTTCCATGTCAGGCTACAGCTCCCTGGCAGCTTGATTTTCTCCCTCTTGATTTGGCTTCAAACTCTGTGGGCCAAGATGCCATCAGGTGTCAATCACTTGTTTTTGCATAGTGGATGCTGGGGGTCAGAGAGAGGTTGATTGTGTTATATCGGAAAGCTCCCGGATGGGAGCTAACAGTATCTGAGCAACTGAGCACTAGGGGATGTATTAGAGAGTCAAGATCTGAAAGAAAGGATAGATTTTCTTGGAGAGAAATGGTACAGGGTTGAAGGCTCCCCTCTTTCTAAATACTTATTTTTATTAGTAATTATGTATATTGTGTGACTATATGTGGTTTTGTGCACACAGCAGGTGTCTTCAGAACCCAGAGTTGCCAAATCATCTGGAGCTGAAGTTACAAGATGACTGTGAGCCCTGTGACATGGGTGCTGGGCATAAAATTCGGGTTCCCTGAAGGACCAGTATGTGTTTTTAAATGCTATGCCTTCTATTTTCTTATATAAACTTTGTGTGATTCAATCTAAAACACATTAGCAATGTGTCTCCTTGTGAATATTATTTCTCCTAGACCAGAGATGTTTTTATGATTTATAAATATATGGTGTGTGTGTGTGTGTGTGTGTGTGTATGTATGTGTGTGTGTTCACATACACGGAAGTCAGAGGACAACTGGAAGTGTCTGTTTCCTCTCCACCTGTTGAGATGGGGGTCTCTTTTGCTGTTTTGTTGCTGAGTTGCATCTTTTAGGTCAGTTGGCCCAAAATCCTCCATGTGATTTTCCCATGTCTGTCTCCCATTTGCCATAGGGATTGCAGAGCTGAGACATGGTGTTTCACTTTGTAACATGCGTTCTATAGAGTGAACTCAATTCATTAGGCTTGTCCATAAGAGCTGTGGCTGGCTGAATCACCTTGTCAGCCTCACTTTTCATAATGCCTATTTTAAAGTTTGTTTTGATAAGTGTCACTGAGCTGGTTAGTGTTTACCCAGGTGGGGTCATCTGGGAAGAGGGTACATCAGTGGAGAAAATGCCTCCATCAGCTTGCTCTGCAGCCATGACTCTGGCATTTACTTGATTAATGACTGATGTTGGAGGACCCAGACAACTCTGGGTAATACCATCCCTGTGTAGGTGGAACAAGCAGAGTGAGCCAGGGAGGAAGCCAGGAAGAAGCTTCCCTTCATGGCTCCTGTCTTGAGATTTTGCTTTGTTGCCCTCAATGATGGTCTGTAACTTTCAAGGTGAAATAAACCCCTTTTTGATCACAAGTTTCTTTCAGCCATGGTCTTTATAACAGCAATAGACAGTTTCATAACCCTATTTGCAGTATATAAAATGTAGATGAACTCTGGAAGTTTTCATCATGACCTCTTTCAGGCAGACACTTTCCACTAGGGACAATAATGATTTTTATGTTACTTAATTGTCTGAATCAACATATAGAACACACCAGGATCTCAGGAATGATTGCAGAATGAGTGTTCAGTCCTTTCTTGTATGGTCTCCTTGGAAGACCTTCCCTGATCAACAGGCCCCTTCACAGACTGTCCCTTGCTGTAGGATCCACATCCCTGTTTGTCTGTCGTTGCTGCTTTTCTCACCATGATGCCTTCTAATCCCATGGCACAGTGTGAAGGTTTGTCCTTATCACTGCATTCCATGGATCAACTGCTTCAACTTACAATGAGGAGGGCAGATCTGTAAAAAATGTGATTTCTCTCACAGAGAACTTCCAAGTCTTGCAAGTTGTTTAAGACCTTGGTGAGAAGAAAGGTGGATTTTAAAACATTTTTATTTTTTTAAAGATGGGATCTCATGTGTTCCAAACTGGTCTGGAACTCATTATATCCAAAGATTGATCTTAACCTTCTGACCCTCATGCCTCTACCTCTTGAATCCTGGGCTTATAGGCGTAGGCCACCACATGAGGGTAATAATGTTGGGGTTTGATCTAGCTCTGTGCTAGGTAACATGTAACAACTGAGCTACATCTCGAGCCCTGAAAACATGCATTTGTAGAAAGTTCCTATATAGCCTATGTGCAATGTTATGGATCAACCTCATGTCTTTGTGCTTTAGATATGAGTATTAGGTGTGTCATTTTCAAGGGACCTAGATTTTACTCATCATTGTTCTGTGGAAACCTTTCCATGTTTATTTTCACCCAAAGGTTGGGAGCCTGGGAAATGGGGAATGCTGAATCTCATTTCTGGTTATATTCCCAGTCTCTGTCCCTGCAGCAAAGGATAGTCTAGAGTCTCGAAGAAGTGTAAGATAAAGGCATGTGGCTGGTCAGTAGATACTCTCATATTCAATTTTCACTGCATATGTTTGCCATCGGCTTCAGAATTTTAATTCTTTACTTATTTTGTTGTTGTATCAAAATACCTGACAGAGCAACTGAAGAGGAAGGTGTATTTGAAGTATTGCTTAGGGGCCACAGTCTGTCTAAAAAGGAAAGATGTGATGAAGGGGCATGAGACATCTGGCCACATTACAGACAGCAGAGTAGAGGAATTCTAATATTTAACTGCTTTCTTCCCCATGAACTTTTTACTAAGCCACAGGACTCCAGTCCATGGCACAATGATACCCACATTTGGTAGCCTCTCCATAGATACGCCCTGAAGAATATCTTATCTCTTATATGATTTTAAATCTAGTTATGTGGCCATGGAAGATTAACTACAACAGAAGGATACATGAATTTCTAAAACAATGCATACAACTTTGAGTAATATACTTCTGTACATTTCTTAGAAGAACACCTAGGATTTCTTGTCAGATTTTCAGGGTCTCTGTATTACTCAAAATTAAACATTCCTGGTGCACATACTCTTTAATGACACTTCTTATTAATTCCATAAACATCTAAAGTATAAAACGAGAAAGGATGGGGCAGGAATCTGGCCCTGAGTTCTAATGCTCTACCTACCCCATTTCTGTAGTGCCCTTTGGAACTCACCATTCCTTAAGATGTCTTTGAGATCTTAGGATGGCTATCATCTGAGCTGGACTGGATGTCTATGCACATCTTTGACATGCTTTTACCGGAGAGGACATCTCAAATGTAGAAGAAAATACATAATAAGAATTAATGCAAATGCTTTGCAAATGTTTCTCTTCATTTAAAAATGATACATTGTTTGTTTACAGGAGATTACTGTCCCTCATACCTGCTTCCTTCTTCTTTTAACACGGGTTTACACGTCTTCTAAATAATACCAGCATGACATTGAAAAGAGAAAACCCAAAATTTAAGAGCTAAAAGCATTTGTGATACTTAAAACAGGAAACACTGTGTTGAACTTAACATGAAATATTTTAAGAAGACAGACAGACAAAGACAGAGAGAAAGAGAACACCACAGTGCCTAGACGGCACATGAACTTATGAACCTGCAAGCCACTTGAGATGGGGCATTTATACACATGAGAAGAAGTTTGTTATTGTACTTGTACCTACTATTAGGAATACATAAAAAGAGAGTAAATGTTTGGAAAGATTAATACCATATTTTCTTTGTGCTGGTCAGAAATTGAAAACTGCTAATGCCTGAAATAGGAGAGCAGTAAACCATGGGAGAAGGTCGATGGAAGAGCTGAATGCAGCCACCGCTCAGCTCCCACAGCATTGGAGTGGGTTGTTCTCTATCCTGTCCAGAGCTGGTCTGTGAATAATTATATTAAGGAATTAGGCAGAGTCATCATGGAGCTACAAAATATCACCCCTGAGGCCTCATTGGAGACTGATGGGAGCTCCTGAGAGTTGATAATGGCCATCAGGAGCTCTATATATTTAAAATTCACAAAGGATGAGTCCAGAAATTATCTGCCTGCCAACTTAACTTCTCTACATGGAACAAATTATCCCAAAATCAATTTGCAAACACCTTTGAGATAACAAGGTCTTGAGTAATAACCTCCATGGCTTTGTAAAGAAAAGCACCTAGCTTGACTAATATGCTTAATTCCCTCTCTGACCAAATGGCGAGCTATAATAGAGGCAATCTGAAGTTGTCCCTCAAGATGTGCTTCAAGTCACACTGGGAGTATATTGTCCACCCCTGGTTTATAGCAAATTATTCAGCTTCTGGAGAATCTATAGTGCTAGGCAATTAAATAAAAGAAAAACACAAAATGAGTCTCAATCCCAAAGTCTCCACCTGCGTTCCTAACTAAACTCATCGCGCCCTCCTTTGCTCATCCGAGTAGCCCAGAGACTCCCTAATAAAGAGTTATTAAATAAATCTGCATTTGACTTCTTACCCCATCTCCTCTGTGTTCTGCTATAGGATTCAAGGACTTGCTCATTCCCCTTGACAGATACCCTCATTTCTGGCCTTTGGTCACAAAACAATACCAGATCTAGACAAGGAGGCTTGAAATCACTTGCATCGAGATGTTTATGGCAGAATTATTTGCCATAGCTGAACTTAGAACAACCCATATGTCCAGCAGTGAGAAAATAATTAGGATGATAACTTGATAGTTATTTAGTACCCAGAAAATATAGTAAACCCCCCCTCCATATAGCGTGTAGTTGGAACTATTAGGATGGTTAAAATGAGGGGAGCACAACCAATCTACATCAGGCCTCTGTGTCATTGAAACTATAGGGAAAGATGTAAGACATGGATAAGAACTGATTAGGATGTGCAGAAATGTCCCAGGCTGCTAAGAGAAGATATGCTTTCTCTTTCTGACCTCCCGGGGTTGTTATACCACTTCTGTATTTGCCACAAATAAAAATAATGTCCACACCAAGTTTGTTTAAAAGCAAAACAATGTGGGTGTGGGAGACTGGAAAGATTTCACTGGCTAAGAGATTTCAGTGGTTTCTTGTGGAAGACCAGTGTGGTGTTCAGTTTCTCGCACCCATATCAGGCAACTCACAACCCTCTGTAAGTACAAGCTTTAAGAGAGTGGATGTTCTCCTCTGGACTCTGCAGGTACTGGCACTCATCTGTAAATACTCATGCACTTATGCATGATCACAAATGAAATAAATCCTTGGGATCATTGTTTGCATCTTAGAATCCATATCCCTGACAAAAGGACTATCTCTCTCCAGTAGATATCACATCTCCTCAGATGCTTCACAAGCTCCTCCCCTTTTCATGCTAAGACTTTGGTTGACCTTGTCTAAGTCCTGTGAAAGTAATGTATGCATGCATGAATATTAAAAAATTTAAATTTTAAAGTTTTATTTTATGTGTATGAATGTTTATTCTGAGTATGTGTCTCTATACCATTTGTGTGCCCAGTGCCCATGGATGTTAGAAGAAGGCATCAGATCCCCTGGAACTGGAGTTACAGATATTTATGAGCCACCACGTGGGTACTGGGACTAGAACTCTGTTCTTTTTCAAGAGCAAACATATGCTCTTATCCACTGAGCTATCTCTCTAGCTCCAGATAAAATACTTTTCAGAAAATAAAATAAAGCCTGAAAAATATCTTAAAACAAGCAAATGGCCACTTGGTAAAGTATGAAGATGAATACCTATAACTCCTGAGTTTGGAAGGCCAAGGCAAGAGAATCTGTCATTTGAGGCTAGCCTGGGATACATAGTGAATCTGAGGCCAGCCTGACCTACGGATGGAGACCCTGTATAGTATTGTGGGTTTCATTCCACTTTCACTGATCTGTAAAATTAGTTATCTATATTTAGTTAAGTATATATTACCTAAGGACAGTGCCACATAGGTCAGTCAGATAACTTGGTATGACCTTTTCTTTTGCCTTTGATTCCTGCTATAACCCTCTTAGTCAAAGGACACTCTCTGCTGGCAGGAACCTGTCAGGGTGAGGAAGAAGCTGAATTCATGTTGCATCATTTTTGCCATCTGTGTGTGTGATCTGAGGTGGAACCAACATGACAGCACCCTCACTGAGGACCAGTTCTCAGAGCATCCAAAGGATCCATGCAGGCTGCCAAAGTATAAAAGCAATCAGTAGTTTTACCCAGCTACCTACTAACCATAATGATGACCTGCCTGGCAAGACGTTACCAGTGGTGCAATAGGATCACTGACGTCTTAGGGTTGAACATCAGCTGTCTAATTGGACTTAAGGCTCCTTAATAAGGGGGGAATTTATGGCTGCTACAGTAAACTCATTTCACTACTCCTGGTTGTTGATATCATGGACTCTAGAGGAAGATCTACTACAGCCACTTTTCTACAGCAATATATTGCTTAACTGTATTCCAAATACGTATTTCTCTGCCCACAGATAAGTTTTGCTCTTATACCCTAGTAAAGAAAGATAGAGATAATCAGGGAAACCCACTGTTTTAGTCAGGGTTACTATTGCTGTGATAAAACACCATGACCAAAGCAGCTTAGGGATGAAAGGGTTTCTGACTTATGCTCCCACATCACTGCTTATCACTGGAGGAAGTCAAGACAGGAACTCAAACTGGGCAGGAACCTGGAGGCAGGAGCTGATGCAGAGGCTATGGAGGAGTGCTACTTACTGGATTGCTCTCATAATTTGCTCAGCTTGCTTTCTTATAGAACCCAGGACCACAAGCCCAGGATTGGCAACGCTCATAATGGACATGGCCCTCCCACAGCGAACAGTAATTAAGAAAATGCCATATAGGCTTGCCTGCAGCCTGATTTTCTGAAAGCCTTTTCTTAACTGATAATTCCTCCTTTGTGATGACTCTAGCTTGTGTCAAGTTGACATAAAACTAACCAGCACACCCACAACAGGTAATGTGCAGGCAACAACAGAACATAGGGTGTCCAGCCCCAATTGATACATCTATCTATAGCATGACCCCTTCAACTAAGGCTCAGAGTAGATCATGGAAGAGGTGAAACTTGTAAGAACCACAGGATGAGGGGAATGTGATATGAGATAGCATCATCTATATATGAGATTTGTACCTATAATGTGGTCCTCTAAACACTACCTACTTCATGATAACACAAGATGATTTTCCAGCATGGTTGGGAAAAATATCACATGGCTCCAACCATAGCTGAAGAACTATAGGCAACTAGTGGCTGCTGAGACAAGGCGAATCAGCTCTGGCAGGTTATACAATGTCAACCAGTCATCCCTAACACATATTCACAAAGGTGACAATAGATGGGAAGGAGAGAGAAATATATTCATTCATACTGCAAGTAGAGGTCAAGGACAGCTTTTGGGAGCCAGTTTTTTCCTTTCACTCTGTGAGTCCTTTGGATCCATCATGAGGTGTCATGATTGGAAATAAGATAATTTACCTGCTCAGCCACCTTGACAGCTCTCTCTATGGTTTTGTTGAAAGTTTAGCCATTTTTACTTACATGCTTAGATTCTACTTTGCAAACAACTTAGACTGACCTTTCTTTTGGCTTGCTTGCTTTCTTACAGAGCCTCCCACGCCCATTGCCCCCCCAGAACTGTTGGCAGTGGGGGCCACCTACTTATGGATTAAGCCAAATGCCAACTCCATTATTGGGGATGGCCCCATCATTCTGAAGGAAGTAGAATACCGCACTACCACAGGCACCTGGGCCGAGACTCATATCGTGGACTCTCCCAACTACAAGCTCTGGCATCTGGACCCTGATGTGGAGTACGAGATCCGGGTGCTACTCACACGACCAGGCGAGGGGGGTACAGGACCACCAGGACCTCCTCTTACCACCAGGACCAAGTGTGCTGGTAAGGACATCCCTCCAGATGCTATGCTATTCTTACAACTGGTCCTCCTCTTGCCTTTTGAGCACAGGTTTCTCTGGTGTAAATGTGCTGCCTTTGGTAGAAAGACCATTATAAGAAAGACTTGTTCAATCTTAAAAGAAACTCGCAGTTCTAGATGTGATTCTTGAACCTTCTATTCTTAATTATGTTGTGGAGACACTGACGGTGTTGACAGTATTTTTTATGGGACGTTGGTTCTATCATTGTGAAGATTCTTAGTGCCATTTGCATGTCTCTGAGGGGTTTTGGTTCTGTGTCTCCAAGGGGTCCTGCCTCTGGTTGTACCTCTCAAAGTCCCTATGTCAACTACATCCTTTCAGGCTTCAGGTTCAAGTTGTGTATCTAACAAGAATAGTTTGTTTGGTCTGTGACTCCTGGATTATTGCTTTGGTAGTTCCTGTTCTAGCTTTGTCTCTGAGGAGATCCTTGTACTAGTTACATTGTTATGACTTCCTGCCTCTGACAGTGTCTCAGAACTGATTCTCAAACTTACTTGGTCCTTTAGAACTTTCTGACTCCATATCCTCTGGGGGCTCCCCACTTTTGACTAAAGAGTCTAACTTGGGACAATCCTTCTGGGTACCCCTGGATTCTACTTTGACTGTGGGTTTCTGGTTCCAACTATTTTCATGATATTCCTGTTTAAGTGTCACTGGTGTGGATGTGGTTGGGAAGGTTCTCTGGATACAACTATATCCCAAAGGCCTCTTGGCTTTTCCTGTTGGCTAAGATTGTATTTCTAAATGCAGCCCATGAAACTAAAAGGAGCTAGTGTTCATTTTTCTAAAATGCATATTATCTTCTTATCTCTCTCAAATGCCATCTCTGTAAGTACTTCTGTTTCATGTGTAGATGGAAGGAGAGAGGCTCAGTATTTCCTAACTTTATCCAGGCTCGCTGAATTGTCAAGTGGTACAGGCAGAATTTGCATTCAGGTTTTCTGGCTCCAGATCCCTGGAATTTTAATTACGCCATGATGAATAGGGAGATGTATGCCCTTGGTATAATATACTGTAGTTAGAGCTGCTGTACTACTGTGGTGTCTGGCTTAGTGAAGCATCCAGAATGTACTTCTGAGATAAAATGAAGCAAAAATTCTCCTGAGGTGGGAGTGAAGAATTCATAAGTACACCAGCATGGGACACAGCAGAGGATGTTGTATCAGGCCTGATATAAATTGAAAATGTGCCCCTAAAATTCTTGATATATTATACTTTAAGAACACAGGACGTAGGAGGAAAAGTGGGAATTGTGGCCCTCCTCACTTCTCAGGAATGTGTGAGAAAGAGAGCACAATCTAATGAGCCTGGGAGCACAGATGTAAACACCAAGTGGAGCAGAAAGTGTGACCACTAGGATGCAGGAACAGACATCTCCTGTAAAGCTCAGTATTCTCTTTTCCAAGATGAGGTAGGGATTTGCAGTCTGTGAGTCACTAGGAGGAAGGAAGACGCCATCTGAAAGGAACCTCCAGGTAGAAATGGACTTACAGCAGTGGTGAACTGAGGGGGTAGTCAGGTACTGGAGGGGTGTGTGTGTGTGTGTGTGTGTGTGCGCGTGTATGTGTGCGCGCGTGTATGTGTGTGTACGTGTGTGTGCGTGTGATACTCTGTGACTCAGTATTTTTACTTACATCTTCTGTGAGCATAACCACATGTAAACTGATGTAGCATTTGCTCTGTGCTTACATTGTGCCCTCATTGATCAATTATTGTGGAACAAACAGTGAGTTTCCAATTGTTCGTAATTCCGGTTGAGTGTTAGAACAGAGCTGGCAGCAGCCACTCTAAGTGTCTCAGTAGTGCTCCTGATGGTGTAGACGCCAAGGATCACTAATATTTCCATGGCTCAGACTAACTCCTTTGAAAATTATTGAACCCCTACGATGAACAGAGAGTCCATTTTCCCAGTGATTTTTCTAAACAGGTTTTTTGGTAAAATTCCTCATTGAAACCTGATTATAAAGCTGACTGCTTTCAAAGGACAGAAGGATATGTTATTAAGCCAGGTAATTCCTTACTTCAGCTCTGCAGTGTAATAGTCATTCATAAAAATAATTGATTTGAACCTGTTGGTAAGGCTTCTCCTTTTCCGCAAGGTAAATGTAAGGGCTTTAAGGGACTTTGATCTTTGGAAATGATATTCAAAGCACTTTCAAAGCCCCCGTGGACTTATTTGCTCATGATCACATAATGCACTTAGAAATTCAATCGCAAGATGATCATCTCAATAAAAATTTATAACCTAATGCAAACAGTTGCCATGACTGTATAATGGATTTTACATGTGACAAACACAATAGTCTGACTATCACTGTAAAAATTATGAGTTGAAATGTTGTTTGCAGTGTTATATTTCCAGAAATGTTGGTGTTTAAGTAAGTTAGACTTAAATCTCAAATAACCTACATTCTACAAAATGTATCATAAAGAAAATAATCTTTTTTTCCATCACCACTGATGGTAGAATGTTCTTTACTTCATAATTAATTTTTAAGAGAATCTAGGGCTGATATCCATTTGTAGATGCTCTTTATTACCGTTGGTATTTGGAATTTTTCCCCTTTTGCTATTCTATTATTAATCACACTGGAAATGTACTCATTATTTTGCAAAACAGAAAATGAGAGAGTGCAGAGTGTGGAAAGTATAATTTCTGCCCAGAGGAATTCACAGACTTAGTAAAGATTCAAGAAAAATAGAAAAAGGGGTAAGATATAAACATGAAGTTTGGGTGTTGAAATAGCGTGCTTTGTGGAGCGAGACAGGGTCAGAAAGCAGAGTCCTCAGGTGCATCTACAGCAACATTTCTCAATTCCTGGACCAGGGACATCAGTATTGCTAGATATTGAGTACTTTTGTTTACCTCTATTCTTATGCTGAGCCTGGGTCTCCAAGTGATGGTATAGGATATGGACTTTGGAACAACTGCATCATGGGTAGACTTGCACCATTATGAAAAAGTCCCCAGAGGTCCCTCTTAATTATTTATCATGTGGTGGCATAGTGAAAAGATGGGTTTATGGCCAGAAATCAGGCTCTTAACCAGTATTGTAAAAAGTGCATATTCATTATTTATAAGTAGTCCAATCTATAGTATTGTGTCACAGCAACCCAAAAGAATTAGGTTTTATGTAAACCCAGACCTACTCTCTCCTCACTCAGTGATTCAGAAAGTACAAATGTAAGTCCTAGCTATCAGAAATTCTGACTCAGAGGGCTACACATGCAAACAGAAGGATCTGTGGCTTGCCCCGTGAGTAGACCCACTGACTGTGTGACTTGAGCTCTGAGAGGTAAATTGAGAGGCAGATAATTGGATCAAAGCTACACAGCGCACAGCATATAAGTGCTTAGAGCTAAGTGTCCTCAAAGGGGACACTTGCCACATCTTTGAAGGAGTTTCCAGCCATGGGTTTCTTCGCTCTCAAGTATGGGGTTGGTGGTAACTATGGAGACCTGCTAAAGGTGAATGGCTACATTTGTCATTTATACTGATACTTAGCCATTCTCTTCCATGAGCCAAACTCTGTTCTAGGCAGTGGTGGAAGAGTCTGGCTTTGAAAGGACAGGCAGGGGCAGAAGTTTGGCAGCAAATAAGTTACAAACTCAGCTAAGAGCCAAAAAGATACAAGGGCAACCAAGTCAGTGAGGGCAGGTGGAGGTATATTCTTGTTTTAAGGGGTATGAGCAACTAGATCCTTGACATATTAGAAGCTAAGTCTCACACTTGAGTTGGAGCCATTAAGAGTTTGACTATAGAGAGTCCAGGATCAATGGGCAGGAGTTAGGGCACAACTATGTAGTTATACCATAGACAGATTCACAGGAATCTATAAATGTGGGAATGGGAGAAGACGTTCTAAAGTATTGTCTAGGATCTGTGATGTAGGTGAATGAGATATGAGATAAGGAACCATATTCTGAGATGAGAAGTGCTGAAGATGGTTGAGAGAGTGAATATGATATGTTTAGGAAAGATGGATAGCAGACAATAGGAATATATTAGTCTAGAGATGAAGAAAGTTGAGCTTCGTCCCTCAGGACCTCCCTAGCTTTACCTACACATTAGGGCTGGGGCCTCCTTAGAGCTGATAAAAATTACTTTGATTCCCTCTGTCTCCATGCTATCCTCTTAAAATGCTTTGTTCATTTTTAATTCATCATTTTGTTTCTTTTCCTCATTTTAATCATTCATCATCCTTCCTGAGATAAAGGCCTAGGGGCAAAGACAATGATGTATATCAAAGTGTTTTAAAAATCACAAAATGCTCTTCAGACTTCTGTAATGAAACAATCTCTATGTGTTGATGCTTCTGGTATGGATGTTATTATTGTGAGCCATTAACATACAGACCAGAAGGCTGGCCTGTCCACTTTTCAGGACTAACACATTTAGAAAGTGGGTCATGTTCTCATGTTGTTCGCTATGTCATGAGGAATCCCATTTCAGAACATGATGTTCTCAGTGTCCTCTGCATGCTGGACAGCTTTCTTATCAAGAATATTGAGTGTTTTCCTCTAGCACAGTGGTTCCATCTGTGAATTGCAACCCCTTTGGGGCCCACATATCAGATATTCTGCATATTCAGTATTTACATTACGTTTCATAACAGTAGCAAGATTAAGCATCAACAAAATAATTTTACAGTTGAGGGGGTCACCACAACATGCAGAACTGTATTAGAGGGATTCAGCACTAGGAAGATGAAGAACCATTGCTCCAGCATACCCCACACAGCAGACATTCAGATAGTGGGGGGAATTTAGGGATGCTGTACAACAGGGCAGCTCACTTTGAGCTGTGCCTCTAAAGAGAGGGCCACACTGTTCACACAGACCATTTAAAGCACCTGAGCTTCCAGTGTGTTCTCTGTCTTGTGCTAAGTTAATTATCAGAGAACTCAGGGTGTGGGTCACACAGGAAGAGTCCTTTAGTTTCCAAGTGCAGACAGTTAGGCATTGTAAGACACATCTTTATTCCCCAGCACACTGGTGGTTGTGGCAGGGAAGTCTTGAGTTAAAGGCCAGCCTGGGCAAAGTAACAATGACTTACATCAAAAGAAGAAAAAATATTACTAGGAGGCAGGCTACTGCATTAATTATTTGAAATTTGTAAAGAACCCCAAAGGCAATGACACCAAAGAAAATTTCCATGATTATTAACTGAGGAAAACAAGAGGCACCATGTTGACTCAGCCTAGCTCTGCAGTTCTTCTGTAGGTATCAGTTTCAAGGTCCTCAGTACTAGCCTGTTGGTTTCTGGCAAGAATCATCTAACACCACAAAAAAAGACTCTGCCAAACTGTTTCCCCCAGATCTGCTTCCACACAACACCCACATACCAGTCTTGGTTTTGCTTTCTACAAGCATTTCTCTTCATCTCAAATCAGGATGTTAGCATTCTAAAGTTGTGTCTCTTCTCCCCTTGAAACCTCCGCACTTTCGTTCTCCAATCTCATCTCCAGCCAACCCCCCAGGCAGTCTCTTTACATTCCTGCTATAGGTTCACCAATCCATACAATAAGATGAGTGATTGCTGGTTCCTGTAAATCAAAGGCTCACTGCCTGATAGCCCACTTCATCGCAGACCAGCAAAGTTCCAATCCTCCAAGTGGAAACTCACATTGCATGGTCAGAGATGCCCTCTCTGTTGCTGATATGAAAAGCTCTTTTTCTATTCCCTTCACCTGAGGGCTGATCGCACATTATATTTTATTTACATATTTATGGGTTTCTACTTGAAATGATATGTGTCTAGTTCCCTCGTTTCTCCAGAGGGATAAAAAGTAAGAATTTGAATTGCTGAGCTCAATGAAGAGAGAGTAGTCATAAGATTTTAGTGAAAAAGATATGTGCCTTACAGCCAAAGGGAATCTGGTTTTTATTTCAAGCGGGACATTTGCTAGCTGGATGACCAGGGATGTATTATTTCATTTCTCTGTGCCTTTGTTTCTTTTCTTCTATTTAAGGGAGACTATATCACATAATTTTTCCATGGAGCTTCAGTGAGGTATATTCTTAGCAGAGAACTCAGAACCCAGACAGCCTTTGATGAACATAATTAATTTAGAATAGAATCTCAGGTCTGGGAAGGGGGCTGTTAAAATATGGACTAATTTTCTGTGTTGGCCATTATGACCCTATGATAAGAGCATGTCTCTAGTGCTGTGGTTAGCACAGAAACTTTGATGTCTGTGGGGGAAAATGTGCAAGTGTCTTGGGTTCTTCATGAGTAGCTGTGATGGTGCCTGATGATAGGGGTGGAGTGCAGAGGATGCACATTGTTTTTTGTTTCTGGTTCTGTCCAGAGTCTCAGACAAGATAGACACATGTGACATTTGGATCCCATTCTCTTCTAGAAGGTCAAGGAATATAAGAACAAGACTTTGAAATCCAGAAAAAAAACAGAGAGAGATGGGTAATGAGAAGAGTCCAGAATGCCCACAGATAGCATTTTTAGGGGTCTCTTTTCTCAAAGAGAACAATAGGGCCAGCATAGAAAGGACTTTCATTCTAGAGAGCAATTCTGCCCCAGAACAGAGTTTGAGAGAAAGACAAAAGAAATACTTGAGGGTCTTCAAAAGTAGGGCAAAATCATGTCACTAGCCCGTTAAGACTTTTACCTCACTGCTATAAGCTTTGCTGAACAATCTGTAATGTAATGGTGTTTGTTTGGCAGGGAGCAATGTAACATAATTTGGCTCAGGGCTTTGAACTGCCTTCTAAGTAAGTATTATTATGAATACAGTCTCATCCTTACTGCTGCCCTGCTCTGTAGTCTAGGTGAAATGATCCATAAATCTCAAGGGAACATGGCAAGATTAGCCAATAAAATATCAAATTGTCACTCCATCTAGAATTAAATAATGCAATCAATAGATTCTAAAGACAAGTGGTAACAACTTCATACAAGCCATACCATGAAGGGAAATTGCTGCTGATACAGCATAAGCTCAGGACTGGAGGCAACTGTGGAGGATAGATTATGACCACTGTTTCCATAGAAAGAGGGGAGTATAGGTTACCTCACTCTTTCCGGCTTTTTCTAGTGTTTCTATCCTGCCTTCTTCCCTAGGTGTATAGAACCATGGAGGTCTTAAACAAGGGGATACATGGATAAAAATTGAGACTTTATTCATAATAATAATAATAATAAAAAGAACCATGGAGGTAAAGCTCAAACAAAGGAGGATTCTTCTCTTCTTTCCACTAATTCTGGGGCCCCCATGAGAACCAAAAAGTGTCTTCTCGAGGGCCCAAGTCTTTGATCTCCTCTTCTTGTAGACCCCCTCCTCTTCCATCACACAAATTATGAACAAGTAACTGCCTTAAAGCCTTCTTCCCTTGGTTTATGGAAGAGATGCCATAAGGTAAAGCCTCTTCTCTTAAAATCCATACTTTACAACCTCAGAAAGACTCTTCCCTCAACCCCCACCACATATTGTATGAAATGAACAAGGTTGGGTATTGTAAAATTGTTCACTGGCAATGGATTATATAAAAGATTAATATTTATACAGGGGTTATATAAACACTCACTGATACAAAATTGAACCTTTAGGCAATTCTTGGAGAGGTGACTGTCCTGTGTAGTGATGGTGCCAATCCTCTCCTCCCCCCAAGAAGCAGGAACAAACAGGAAAGGAGGCAGCTCCAGCAACAGGGTTCTCAATGGGGGCTGGACTTGCCCCACCCAGGGTCCAGAGACCCCAAATCTACACCTCTAGGTCTCCCTCAATAATGCCTGAATCCCACCAGAGTTGGGAGGGTTCAGCTGGGTACCACTTTGTAACATCTGGAAAGGATGGTTGGTGGAGCCTTGCATTTCTCTGTAGAATGTTGCCTTTTTAACTGCTTATTATTGGTCATGAGACTTAAATCAAATTCTAAAGCAACTACAGAAGCATCATCTCACATTCTCTCACACTTAGATTTCCCTGCCACCCTATGCTCTCTAGGGATTTGGGCCTTCTAAGAAGCTGAAGCACAAAAATAAAGCTGCCAATGTTTTCCTAATCTCTCAATATTGAAGGTTCAAATTTGAGCAAAAATTGAGCCACAGAAAAACATTAATGGTAATGAGAGCTAATACTGTTTAGTTATCAAGATCATTTAATAAAAATAGCCCCAAAATACATTAAAATTAGGGTCACTCACTCCTGAAGCTGTAAAAGCTTAAGATGATAAATATAGCAAATGGATGATTATTCTAAGGCAAATAGTGGATGTTAGTATGAATATCCACTGTCTGCAATTTATATAGCATGAAGCTTACACTGGATATCTTGAAATTCTTGTCACAGCCTTCAGGGTGGGCATAATATTCTGCAGTGACTGTGAGCCCGATGACATGACCAAGGTCACACTTCTGCTCAAGGAACCCAGCCAGGGATTGAGCCTTTAATGTGTCTTAGTTTCTTCTCTGTTTCTGTGCTCAAACACCTGACAAAGGCCAGAAAAATGGCTCAGTCGAGGGCCACCACCTGAGTTTGTTCCCTAGGGCTCATATAGTGGAAGGAAAGAAAGGTAACACCCAGATGTTGCCCTCTGACTTGTGGACCTGTGCGAATACACAGAAAATAAACAAATGAAATTAGACACCCCTTTAAAGTAACAACTGAAAGAAAGAAGGGTTTACTCTGGCTCTTGAGACAAGGACACAGTGCATCATTGGGGAGTCAAGGAGATAGAAGTGTGAGCAATTGCTCACATCATGTCTGTAGTTAGGAACAGAGAGCAGTGAGTGCCTGATGCTGTCCAGTCCACTTTGATTTGCTGCAGTCAAGGATGGGAATGGTCCAGCTCAAGATTCATATGGTCTTTACATCAGTTATCATATATCACATCAGTTATCACAGGGACATTCAGATTCCATCTCTCAAATGTTTCTAGATCCTGTCAAATTGACAACTAAGACTAACGCTCAGGATCTACAAAGCTTACTGTCCGATATAATCTCCAAAAATCAGTGTGATTAGCAAAGCATCAACCAACATCCTATGACCAAGTGGGGCTTCTCCCTGAATATGGGGAGAGAGATTCTTGAATATCAGAAAAAATATTGGTGTAATGTTTCCTTCTAGTGGTCAGAGAATAAAACCATATGATCTTCTCAGGAGAGGCTGGGAAGTAATTTGAAAGAAATTCACCCTTCATTACTGATCAGAATTCTTAGTGATCCAGCAATGGGAAGGTGCTTTCTGATTTCAAGCGGAAAATGTTCTTATACTCTCAAAGCCCAAGAGACTAAAGCAAACTCTAAAGAGAGAGAGAGAGAGAGAGAGAGAGAGAGAGAGAGAGAGAGAGAGAGGGAAATGCTAGTAGAAATACAAACTCATTTCAGTTTTGTGACTGAACACCAAGTAAATAAATAAGAATCAATAGTTACATGTCAGTAATAACTGTTACAAAAACATAATAAAATATATCATATTCCCAAACACAATTAAAATATAAATGCTTAGGAGTAAAGTAAGAAAGATTCAGAATCTATATGAAAATACACACACCTACAGAATTTTATTGAGGATGATAAAACAAGACTGGAATAAATGGAGCCATATATCATGCTGCCGGATTAGCAAATTTAGTACTGTGAAGATATCATTGTTCCCAAATTAATTTATAGGTTTAATATAATTGTGATAAAACTCCTGATGTGATTCTTTTTGGAACTTAACAAATTGATTTAGAAATTGATCTTAAAAAATAGCCTGGGGGGGAGTAATACAGACCACTTAGAAGTAAGTGGCAGGAGGGAGGGATTTCTCTGAAGATAACAACATTTATAATCACTATCATAATTAAAGCCCTGAAGAATATAATCTATGGAGATACAAGATTTAAAGTGTTTTTATCTGAATGTGTAAGTTTTTAATAAATTGCACATGATTAATAAGTAGTATATAGCATTAATAATTGGGAAAAATAAAATCTTTGTATATACCATGATATACTAAATCAATTACAGATAGAGAAGGCACTGAGAAGTATAGATAGAAATAATAACTAGGGGGAAATGAAGAAAATATGTTCTCTTATTAGGCAGGAATCTCAGGTTATTAAAAGTGAGCGGCTCCATCATCCATCCAGGTTGTGTTTGGAAAGCTCACTACTCAGAGATGGGAGAAGGGAAGCCTGTGGTGGCATTGACAGTACTTAAAAGTCAAATGGTTTTATCGGCTGCAGGAAAAGCTGTAACAGCAAGGGAAAATATGGAAAGAGTGCTATAGAAAGAGTGCTGCAATCACTAAAATGCAATTGTGTTCATAGATAAAACGAGAATGGCAGAAACAGGTAAATGTAATGAAAATGGGAAGCGGGTGGGTCTTGGAGATGTCTCAATAGGGAAACTGTCATGCAAACATGAGGTCCTGAGTTAGGTTCCTAGTACCATGCAAAGACCTGGCATGCTGGTACACATCTGTAATACCAGGGCTTGACTTCAAGAGCTTGGCCAGCCAGATTAGTGGAATCAATTATGATCTGGTCCAGTGAGTCACTCAAAAAGTAAGATGACAAGCAACTGAAGGAGACACCCTAGGTTAATCACACACATGTGCACACAGAGTTAATACCTCTGTGTACCACACACATGCAATACACACAGATTTGAACGATGGAATGCATCATAAATGTCCAGTGTTACAGATAATTAAATGATTGCATTACACCTTCTGTGTTAGAAAAGGTCTGTGTTTTAATTGATAATGACCAACATTGTAAAGGAACAATACAGAGAGCTCTTGTGTGAGTTTCTGGAGGTGAGCTCACTGACACTATGTGGCCAGAGAATAGTTTTCTAATTTTTTCATAATCAAATAATCAAAGCTCTCAGAAAGAACCCTTTATAGACATCAATGCCACACTATTATTTATAAGAGCAAAATCTTGCAAATCACTTAATCAGAAGAACAATAGGAAAGTAAATAATGTTTGGTACATACACATAGTACAATTTTCTGCTACTTTATACAAACCTATTCTCAATGATTTGGGTCAGGGTTCAGGCTGTAAAATAAAAAAAAAATTCAGCTTACAAAACTGCTTTATTTGGGGAGACCCTGGTTCAATTCCTGGCACCTACATGGTAGCTCACAACTATTTATTACTCCAGTCCCAGGGCCCTCTTCTGAACCCCTCCAGCACCATATATGCACATGGCACACAGACACACATGTCTGTGCAGGCAAAACACCCCCACACATGAATATATATATATTAAAGAATATATATCATTAAAGAATATATGTTATTCTATATTTCTAACATAGAAATATATCATTAAAGAAACCCAAATATGTGTCTGCTGCCTAAGACCATGTCTGGGTCCATGGTCCTGTCACAGCTGGGTTCTGTGCCAAAGTCCTGTATTGCCACCAAAGGTTGCATAGAATCCAGAGGCTGGGGCTGAAACCTTGATGATAATGGACTGAACCTCTGAACCAAGCCACTCTATTAAAATGTATTTTTTTCTTAAAAGAGTTGCCACTACAATAGAAACCTTAGGACAACATTCTTTAAATGCTTTCAGTATACCTGTTTATGTGTCTACACACACACACACACACACACACACACACACACACACACTCACACACACATGCGTCCCCAGATTTTGAAATTATAGATTACTATAAATATTTTACTAAAGTGCATAAAGTTTATCCAATTAACAGTGCCTCTCCCTTAAAGTCAAGTGTAGATGTAAAAGAATTGTTAGAAACTGTAAAACACTATGTAAACATGAGAGGTTATTTTTAATTGCACTTAGCAAATCATTGGTATATTGGGAAGCTATAAGCATAGTTGCACATTGTTTTTCCGCTGGGTAGCAAATGAGGGCTTTGTTTTCATGTTCATCCAACTTTGGATGCAGGTCCATTCACTTGGATGCAGGCTGACTTGCACAGTTTGATGAGTGATAGGAAAAATTTTACCAATGAACTGGGGATAATATTGCTACACTGGATAGGAATGGGGGGGTTATTGATACTGGTGAGAATATTCTTGTGAACTTACCTTCCTGAATATGCCTGTTCTCCTACCAGCCATGAGGCAGATGTGTTATCACCATCACAGACAAGGCCAGAGAACTTAAGTGATTCCCTCTGAGTTACAAAGACAAGGAAGCTGTCTGAGTGACGAGGTCAAGCTCTTAGTTCAAGTGAACATATTACTCTGCCTCTGGGGATCAATGCCTAGCTTTAAGAGGAACTTAGTTCATGGAGGCTTCCAGTGCTTAAACCCTAGAGATACTCACTATTATCCACACTCCTCACCAGTCAGGTCCAACATGTTCACTGCTGTGAGTCAAGGGACAGGGGAAGATGACTACTACTTTTACAAAGGAACATATAGTCAGTCCTAGGCAGAAGGATGCCTCGCTCTTCATGGAACATTCTAGAATTGTAAGTCCCTATCTCACACAGAAGGATGGCAGAGTCATTTAAAGTGAAAGTCTAGTTTGAAAGGGAGAGGACCTACTGTGACTGTGGGGAGGACCTACTGTGACTGTGGGGAAGACCTACTGTGACTGTGGGGAGGACCTTCTGTGACTGTGGGGAGGATCTACTGTGACTGTGGGGGAGGACCTACTGTGACTGTGGAGGACCTACTGTGACTGTGGGGAGGACCTACTGTGACTGTGGGGAAGACCTACTGTGACTGTGGGGGAGGACCTACTGTGAATGTGGAGCAGGACCTACTATGACTGTGGGGGAGGATGTACTGTGAATGTGGAGGAAGATCTACTGTGACTGTGGAGGAGGATCTACTGTGATGACTGTGTGCATGTGTGTGTGTGTGTGTGTGTGTGTGTGTTACTGTGAACGGGGACATGCTGGAGAGCTCTTCCATTTTACATTCACCAAGAACCACATGTCATTCTGAGGGTTAGGAAGGTAGATATGCCAGGAGCCAGGCCAAAGTAGCAGGTAACAGGATGTTGTGGGGCTATAAGGCCTAAGGAACTGGATACCCATCCTTTATTGTCATGCAGATGCCCCTTATGGGTCACATCTGGAAGCAGCAGCATCAGCAGCAGCAGCAGCAGGGGAAGTCTTCTAGCCAGCTGGGCTCAGGGCTGAGAGCAGATGTAGCCAGTCTGGGGGCCTTCCTTCTTCCTCTTTTCCTTGAAATAACAAATTATCAAATTGTAAAAATCTGAAAACAACTTTTTAGAAAACTAAAATATATCCCATATTCCAATTAGATGAGTTTTTGCTTGTGAATGTCCCTTTATGTCACTGACACAAATCTTATGGCATCGTGGCCTGTGTGCCACATGTGATCCCTGCTTGTCACTCAACATCGTAAAATGAATATTTTATAGATTTTTAAAGAATTTACACCTTGTTTGAGTGGCTCTGTAGTGACCCTGGAGTATAATTATCTCAATTTGCTAAATGAGTCCTATATCTCTGCATATTTAGGCATCTCCAGAATCTTGCCTTTCTGCCATCCTATAGCCTTCTGCTTGAAGGATTTTTCTTTAAACAAAGTTTCAAGGAAGTTATTAAAAGATAGAGGCATCCTTATGGCTCTTGCTAGACTTCACAGATTGCTTCCCATGAGATGAGCAGTTCAGTGGGTGTTTTCCAGGATTGTGTACTGTCATTTTGTTTAATTTTGCCCATTTCACAGGCAGAGAAGTGAGATCTCAAGTCTGTTCCAACTCACCTTTTTAACCCCAGCACTTAGGACCTATTGGTTCTACTACTAGCGAGGCATTCTAAGGGCTGTTCTGTATCTCTCTTTTACTTTTGATTTTGAGACAGAGTTTTACTAAATTGCCCAGGTTGCCTCTCACCTGATGCCTTAGCCTAGCCTGTCTTGAACTTGAGATCTTCCTCCCTTTAATTCCCTGTTTTCTCTGCTCTCTTTGTCTGTATTTTTCTTTGCTTTCTTACACTTGCCAAACTCTCTCATCTCTTTCTGTTTCCTCAGAAGTACGGGGTGGGAGAGACATGTAGCTCAGTGGCAGAGCACATGCTTAGTATGAGCAAAGCCCAAACTTTGGTCTCCAACCCCACAAAACACCAAAATGAATAGCAAAGTTCCACTTCATCTTGTTCTGTCCCCAGGTCTTTGCGTGCATTACCCCTCCTCTGTGGATCATTCTGTCACCCACAGTTGTCACTAAGTAACTCATTACTACCCTTCACACCATCTCCACACATGATCTAAGCTAGCTTCTTCTTCACTCTCCTTTTAAAGCATTCAAACCCTGTCTTTCTGCTCATTTGTGTGTTTGATTATCATATGCAGTTTTCATTTGATGTTATATCCCCAAGGACAGTTTCCTGTTCTGGCTGAAATTGTTTGTAGACAATCAGAAAATAGGTGGCAAATGTATGAAGGTTATGAAGAGGTATGTGTACCCTGCAAACAAATTTGTAAAGTAAGGAAATACACAGTCAGAAATGGAAATGGCTCCATGTAACATCATCCAATGAAAATAGATGTCACCAAAGTGGCATTTTTAACGGTTCCTGCCATGTAATGAGCTTGTTAATGAATGCTAGTTCACAGTGGTCTTTGGATATGGTGAGGCTTGTGCTTTGTTGCTCACATATTTAACCTGTTGTTCTAGCACCCGTGGGAAGGGATGGTAAAAGAGTCCATGGGGGACAGATGGGATGGAATATGGAATGGGAGTAGGAGCCATTATCTCAAACCCTTTGGCTCTGGAAACACAGAACCCACGCAATGGTGACCCACATTGGGAGGAGAACACAGCCCTGTCCACATTGTTGGTATGCAAAGCTTTGACATTTCTAACTTTCCGTAGCCTTACCTGAAAAAGATCGCATGATCTTCATAGTAAGCTGATATTAACTCAGTCATCACTCATGCTCTATACAAGATATGATCCTGAGGGTATGAGGGAATTAGGTTATAGTGTACCAACTGTAATTTTATGATGACTATGGAACAGCCTCTTCTGGCTCCACATTCTTCCTCCTCTGCCCTCTATTCATTGCAGAGTGTTTTGTATTCTCTGTAATAGATTAACCAGCTATTTGGTGGGAGGGAGGAGTGAGAACCATGGGACAGAGGAAGCAGAAATTCTGATTAATTGAAAGGTTTTATTTTTATTTGAAGGTTAAGCAGCAAATGCATTTAAACTTGACCCAGACTGTTTTATATGTGATAGTATATGAACTAAATACAATAAAATTGAGCCCAGAGGAATATCCTTGAGAAGAAAAAAGTCAATAATGTGACCTTCAATTGCTTTTTACAGTTGATATGGGTGTTTGACTACTCCCACACCCACTCAAAGAATTTGATCAAAGCCTTGGCATCTTAGAAATCCAAAGATAATAGACACTCCATGGGTATTAAATGACCAGTATTCTGTCTTGAGCCCAGTAGATGTTATGTGTACTAAGAACAAACTTCTGTTTCTGGATGCACATCTGGCAGCTCTCAAAGTAGATGTATATATATCCTCAGGCGTGATTTTCAAGGTGTTCTATACTATGGGAGTTCTAAAAGAGTGAGCAATGGGATCCTTGTAATATGCCAAACAAAGCACCCTATGAATATAGCACTTGATACTGGCCATGTATTGTCAAGGACATTAGGTAAGAGATTTTATGTGGGATGGTAATGGGCCCTATGGGGCTGAGCTGTGAAATCTGTATTGGCAGCCTGGGGTGCTGACTCTGACATTTCCTTGCAAGCTGGAGAGCCTCTAGTGCTCAGAGCTGTTCAGACATCTGCTGCACAGAGTGGAAAGGCATTGGAAGGTGTTTACAACCTCCTGGCATGGTGGTAGTGATGAGAGAAATATGTCTTCATTTTTATCTTGGAAGAAACAAAAAAACCCCACTAAAGTAGAATTCAAAAATAGCCCATAAATTCAGCCATTTGGACATAACCATTCCAGACTTCAGCACAGTTCTGCCCATTACAGCTTTTGTCTGCTGTAGCCCTGTTTCTCAGATGCAAACATATTCATCTCTTTACACAAATTTGCACTAATATGTACATAGCTAGTCTACAAAGAGCTTTTTTTTTATTGAGCAGTATGTGGTGTGATGGTTGATTTTCATTGTCAATTTGACTAGATTTAGAATCACTATAGAAACACACATCTGGGTGTATCTATGAGGATGTTTTCAGAAATATTTATCTGAGAAGGGAGTACTCATCCTGAGTGTGACAGCACCATCTCATGGGTTGAGACACAGAACTACATTTACATTTCTCTCTGCTCCTCTACTGATGACACAGTGTGACAGCTGCCTCATGCTTGTACCACCATGCCTTCCCTACTGGGATGTACTCTATCCCCTAAAATAGAGACAAGATAAATCCATTATCCCTAAGTTTCTTCTTGTTAGTATTTGGTGAAAGCAATGAGAAAAGTGACTAATGTATAGGGTGAATACTTTTGTACACCTAAGCATATTTTCAATCTGATAAATAAAAATACACACTTTAATAAGTGCCCTATGTGCCAAACATAGGAATTGGGATTAAGGAATATGTAACACAGTGAATAAAATAAGCAGTCTTTTTTAAAATTTTTATGATTTCCTGAAGACCAATGTGGGAAGCACATATTACTTTTAATTTAGATATGGAGTAATTCAGATATAGAGATACTCTCCATTTTCATTATATCTGAATTCCGTGTTTGCAAACTCATTTATCCCACAAAATTTATCTATAAACCAGGGTGTCAATGCCACAATTCTTTCTCTGTCACTATATTTTCTCATAAGGACACTCATAAGAATACACTAAGCAGTAAAATATCTGAGTTGTATAGTACACATATTTCCAATAAAGACCCAGCTAGGTGACAAGTCTGCCTTCTTATTGTATCTCAATATTTAAAAGATATCCTTTTGGTGGGTCCACATATGTAATATCTTTTCTATTTCAGTGCTTTTTTGTTGGGGACTCTTGTTTAAAATGTCGTAGTGCTAAAGACCAACAGATATTTCCAAGCAAAAGAAAACACAGGTATGCTGAATGAGCTCTGTTCAGGCATGAATTATTATGCTGTTGGCTGTAAGTTCAATGTTAATGAATCAGTGATGTCTATTAAGCAAGGTGTCCCTAAGCAGAAGCACACACATAAAACTGGGACATGTATTCATCAGTTGCAAATAATATTGTGACTTGAGAAACATAACCTTGCATTTCCTCTAGGATCCCATGGTACAATATTCTGTAATTCAGGGCAGCTTTATTGAAAATTGCCTTGAGCAACCAGAATCAGCCATATGCCTATGCTGTTCAGTAAAGGAGAACATTTAGGAATGGAGACATACATTTATGTTTTTTTGGCACGACATATTTAAAACTATTAAATCAGCATAATTTTAAGACAAGATAACATCATTGCTGTCACAGAGATGCAAAGATGAGCATGATTTTATTTAATTCATGAATGAGGAAACTGATGAGTTATAGTCAGTACAGAGGATAACTCAAAGATCAGACTATCTACATATCAGGAATATTAAAATGAATATGCAAATATAGGCAAAACTGACCTGTTTCTTAGAGGGGAAAGCTCTTCCAGAAAAAACCATTTGCATGTCTATATACAAGAATTATGCTGGATTGCTATCTGTTAGTTAGAGTTTCCAGAGTCTTCACAGCTTCATAGATGAAGCATCAGCTAACAGGGAAGCAGGATTATACAAAAAGCATGTGTCTAATGAAGCACAGAATTTTTTTCCTCCCACAAAATTCTAATAAATGTAATCAACCTATTTAGAGTATGTAGAATATAAGGGTGCTGACTCTTGGGGTGTGGAAGCAGAGACTCAAAACAGGTGTTCTAGAGAATTATGGACAGCTGGAAAGACATGCAGCCTTAGGGCCAACAGCAAGGCTAAGGATGGATAGATAGATAGTTGCCAACCATCTGAGGAATCACACTAAGATCTACACTAAACACCCCTTGGAAACTGGCAACATGACCATCAATAGAGACTTGGCATGGTCAGCTCTTAAAGGGACACAGCAGGTACAGGTGCTGTGAGAAGGTGAAACAGTGTCGCGAAAGAGAAAATATTATTCTAAGTCTTGACATGCCATCATGTATGTGTTGTTTATTATATTCCAACTTTGATTCCTTGACATTCTGGCCTTCTAAAATATCTTTAAATTATATTCAATATCTTGAGAGATCTTAACATATGTATACACAGGCCTAATAATTTTTCCTGGAATAAATTCCTGGAAGGAGGCTTTAGTTGTTGAGCCTTTAACAATACTTGGTTTGTTCTTTAAAAATAAAATTGAATCAATTTACACCCAGCCTTCAGCTGTGGACAATGAGGTTTTGTTTGTTTGGATGTGTGCATCTGTAGCTACTGTGAGCTTGCATTCTCTCTTTATTCTTTTGTGTTTTCCTGGGACAAAAACTCTGTAAACAAGAAGTTTGGTGTTTGGAACTGATAACTGATGGCTCTTATTTCTTATCAGTGATTACAAGTCACAGCCTCTAATTTGGTTATTTTGTATAGAATCATTTCTTTGCCTTGTTGGCGTCCTTCCATGTTAAATATTGGCAGGTTGTTATCTTCCCTTTTGACTCTGATTTAGCACCTGACATTTTCCTTTCTTCATCTATCTCTCTGTTTTCCTCACAGCCTTCCATCTTGCAACAGCTTTTTTTTTTTCCTAAGACCATGGCCACCCTTCCATACCCAGGAACAGTACTGTCATCCTTGGAATGATAGAGGACTTTCTACTTTCATGCCCTTAAGGGCTGGATTCACACTATGCTTTCACAATAAAAATTTTTATAGTTAATTTGCTTTGAAGACTTTTCTAGAATTGCATGCTTATTTTCTCTGATTTCTGTGTGTAGTCACATTTGTAGGACCATATTTTGCCTAATTCTTTTTTCACCATGCAAGCAATCTCTGGGCATTTTACCTGTTCCCATGGCTTGAACACATGGGCACATTCTGTCTCCTAAGTCTAGGTCTACATAAACAAGTTCCTTTCCTACCCTCCTACACCTACCTCAACCGTACATATTGATGCCTCTTGTGTAGTTTCTCTCTTTCACCTGCCTTCTGTCTACTTGTCTGTCTACTTCTATTTGGTAAAAAGCAACTTCTCTCTGCTCAGTTAGGAATCTGGGGTCATTTGGAATTTTGCCTTTTCTTTCCCTTCACATCTAAGTAGCCAACACATTGTGCATCCCCTCCCATGGGGATGTATAGGATGTATATTTAATAAAAATAGTCTGGAATATCAGAGGGCAGAGCCATCTCTCCAGCCTTTTCTGCTTCTTGTTTGTTTGTTTGCTTTTGTTTTTGTTTTGTTTTGTTTTGCTTTTTTTGAGACATGGATTTCTGTGTAGCAGTCCTGGCTGTTTTGGAACTTGTTTTATCGACCAGGCTGACCTCAAACTCACAGAGATACTTCTGCCTCTGCCTTACAAGTGCTGGAGCTAATGGCCTGCACTAACACTGTCTGGCTTTTAGCTTTGAACTCATAGAAATCCGGATCTCTGCCTTCAAGGTAATAGAACTAAAATCGTGGGTCACCATTCAACCTTCATGGCTTGGCTCTGTGGGTGACTTGTTCTCTGATATTCCAGACTCTTTTTAATAAATATACAGGATATCACCACATACATGTGTCAGGTAAACACTCTACTACTGAACTATGTTTTCGGCCTGAGAAAATGGATTTAAATACAGAACACAAAAGAAGATATGTCTTTCTCTTCATCTCTTCATTTCATTGGCTCCTGCCATAGTGACCAATATATTGGCCTGTAGGAATTATGAAGGTCTTTTGGACAAAGTGTGACCTAGATTCATACACTCACTGCTTACCAGTGGTATAGCCATAGACAAATTTACTGAACTTCATTGGACCTCTTCTATTAGTTTTGTGTGACAGTCTGGCTCTTGTGAGGCTGTCTACACATAAGCAGCTTTGTGGAGACTGGCTTAGACACTCAGAACATGATCTGTGACCCAAGAAGATGATGAGTCTGTAGAGCTAGTTCTGATGAGCTTCTTTGGACCTCATGGCACCTCAGTGTCATACTCTTGGGCTCAGTCTGTACCCATCTCCATAGAAACCCTTTGACATGAACACCTTCAAGCTCTTAGTGAGCCTATTCCAAAAAAGAGTAGACTGACATATCTAGTGTAAGAGTTTCCCAATTATTGTCAGGAACAATAATTCCTCTGCTGTCTTTCCTTGGTTCTCTCTTTGTATACTTGTCCCTCTTGGAAGGTATTTGTTTTTACTGTCCTTCATCTCCCTGTGTAAGGAAGAGCCTTCCCATCAGCTTCCTCCTCCCCCTATTGTTAATCAGGAACATGCTTCTCCCTATTCCAAGTTCCATCTACCTTTCCCGAGACAGTTAACTGAATGATGACAACACTTCCATGGCCTTGTATCTTATGTACCTTACATTCTTTCTACCCCTTTCTCACTTTGGCTTTTACTGACATTCAAGAACCTTTAGGAGGTTTCCCAACTTTTCCTACCCTGCCCATCTCCTTTTCTCATTCACCTTTATGTCTAGGAGGTTTCACTGCTCACAGGAATGTCTTAGAGCCTGGAATGACAGCATTTTCACTCAAACATATTTTGGAAACAATAGTATGATTAAAATTTAGTAACAAGCATTTAATTCTCTTTATAACACATCTGCATGATATATGTATATATATGTATATATATATGTAAAATCAAGTTTACTATTTAAAAATTTTATTTCAACTATTGGTTAGCTTTCTTCCCAGACAAAGAATTCTCAAAGAACAAAGTGATTAGAAAAATTCAGAGGCAATAATACGTTATTAAATTGTGGAGAACCAAATGATATTAAAAGCAAATTTATTTTATTAACATTATAGAATTATTGTATGAGAAAATTAAAATGGAGGAAGAATATAAGTGTGTTTTCATATGATTTAATAGAGAGTTTCAAATCTACACTGGACTTTGAGGATCAGACACACTCTTGGAACTACCTTTGTTCTCACCATCTGCTTTCCTTTACATTAGATACTCCACGATATATCTTTGCCCCTGTAGATTACAGGGCCATCTACACTTTTTCTTTTCTTATCATTTAATTTTGTGATATTAGTGATGTCTTCAATTTATCATTTCCCCTATAAGGCTTAGTTACTGAGTTTACCCATTTACCCATTAACAATCTAGTGAAGAACGTAGGGCTTGGCACATAATGTGAAATCTCTTTTTTTAATTGGAGAGGACTGTTTTGTCTCACAGTCATCAAGAAGGGAAATGGTGGAGTGCTCAGAGGTAGACTTGAGTATGGCCTGTCTCAGGTAACCTCACCACAGATACTTTGTGGTAACCTAAAGGTTACCTATTCAGGTAATCTGGACTGAGTAATATGATATGACAGAAAGATTGGGGGAGGGGAGATGGGGAAGTAACCCTTGCCAAGTGATGAAGCCCTTGACTTTGATCTCATCAGAGGGTATCATGACTATCAACTTTCCCTGTTGCCTCCATAAAAAATAGAAGAGACTATTGTTATGGAATAATTTTTCTGTATATTATGAAGATGTGTATTTGCCAAGTAGCCTTCTGGTTGGGTTAACAAAAAAGCTGGTTGGCCGGTAGATGAGCAGGTGATATAGGCAGGACAGCCAGACCCAAAGGACTCTGGGAAGAAGGAGAGGGAGTATCAAGAGTTGAGAAACAGACACAGAGGAAGCAAAACGTATAGAAAATTATGTAACAAGCCATGAGCCATGTAGTAGAACTTAGATAAGAAATGTGGATTAATTAAATTGTACAAGCTAATTAGTAACTACCCTAAGCTATCAACAGGCATTTATCATTGATATTAAGTCTTTGTGTGATTATTTGAGAATTGGCCAGCAGTCCTGATGAAAAGCTCTACCTATAGGCTATGGTAGGTAGGATCAGTTCTAACAGAGTGAATGGGATTTCTGAGCACCATGGGAATAATGAGTGGTGGGAAAACACAAATTCTAAGGAGTTAGGATATGATCTCCCAGTGACAGGACAATTCCCATGAACTACAGTAGTCTGGGGGAAATTCAAGGAAGGGGGCCAACAGAAGTCCCAAAGCGTTAGTACTATAGGTCCAGCACAGCCTGGAAGTAGGCAAGTGTCCATCAATGTGTTCCTTTACCTAAAGACTGCTTTCCACAACCATGCACAAAGTATTCTGGATTCAGAGCAAATAGTTCTTTTAAAGACTTTCTACAAGTGTCCCATGTCATAATGAATGTTTAAAGAGCCAATGTTTGGTCATTGTAATAGAATAAAAACAGGATATATGGCAGATCTGACATTCTCTAATTGAGTGTTAATAGCAATTAAAGTGGAGAACCATCTTAAATGTATTACATTTATTCATTTGTATGTGAGGAGGCACACGTGCCATGGCATATATGGAAAGAGAGGACAACTAGGAGGGGTTGGTTCTCTGCCTCCACTTTGTGGATCCCAGGGATCAAATTCAGGTCTTCAGGCTTTAGATGGAGAAAAAAATTCAGAGAAGAAAATCTTTTGCTATGGGTTGTAGAGTTGATGGATGGGTTGTAGAGTTGATGTGTGGCGGTAACCTGCACCCTGTTCTAAAGCTCTGGTCTCCTTACTTTGCAATGCTGCCTTATTTGAGTAACCTCAGTGATGTTCTGAAAACTTGAGACTTCTTTTTGGGGATGAGAAACGTCCCTGGGATTATACTCATGGCCTATGAGTTTCAGATATGCTCTTCCCTCCTGCTACAGTTCTGAATGCCTCTGCCTTCTTGTCTACAAAATAGGAATACATTTGGCTACCTGAAGATTTAAAACAGGGTGAAATGGATAATTGGACAGTGTTTTAAAAAGATCTTTGGAAATTAGAAATCAATAAAGTATGCTCATGCCTGTTTTGTTTTCTTTGGTTCTGGGATAGGCAGACCAAGGGCCTTTGGCAAGGTAGGCAAGTGTCATACCACTGAGCTGCATCTCCAGCCAACACATATTTTCTTATACTTCACTTTGGCAAGTGATAAGGTTTGAACATACTCATTAATTCTATTTGATCCAATTAAATCTGTGTCTATTGTCTTGTTCACTCTCACAACTTTGAAACATCCTCTTCATAAATGCATTTGCCCTCTTTTTTTCAAAATAACATATATCAAACCCAGTTTCATTATCAAAATGACTTTTGGTAACTGAACCACATGTAATCATAAGCTGTCTCAATATATAAACCATTTTGTTGTACATATGAAAGATTCCTCTTGGAAAGTGGGTAAAGTACCTTTTTTGGGTGTGATCTGAGAGGAAGGGGTAGACTTTCTTGAAAAGCTTCCTAGGAGAAACAGGAGTTTTATATACTTTCCCAAGAGCTGGACCATCACTGGGATTTCTTAATTGTGTTATTTTCTCACTGTGCACACACAAGGCTCAATTGCATCTGCCTCTGCTCCTGTCATTCTTTGCCACAGTGGCAGAGATGAATATTTTCTGCTCTATGGTTATTTTCCTGAGAAGCTAAAAATATTGGAAGGAAATTGGTTTTTCTCTTCTGCCTTATCTTTGCATAAGTATTCAGGGGCATCTCACAGCAGCTTAGGAGATGACCTCTGCTTTATTGTCACTGTAGAACCATGACACAAACATAAGCCACACAGAATGAAAGTTCAGACTCTGTTTGTGCTAAATCTCTCAATAGCCCTGGCCTCTGTGACTGTGTCTTCTTGAAAGTATCAAAGGAATGGTTAGAATGCATCCTCTGGTTAATTCCAATTTAGTCCTACTCCCTGATTTGACATGGTCCCTTCCCCTATAGCTAGCTGATTGCTTATCATAGCTGATAGAGTGGCAGTTATATTTTTGAAAATTATTTGATCCTGATGAGACAAGAAAGATGGAGAATGTATGTGTGTGTGTGTGTGTGTGTGTGTGTGTGTGTGTGAGTGTGTGTGTGTGTTGATACTACTGATTTTGTGTAGCACTCTCTGCAAATTCTTCAGTGGTTTGGATATTGCATAATTAGGTAATAAGATGGGATCCCGGTTGGAGGCACCTGGTTCTTGACTTTACTATTTTCTTGAGGTAGTTTAGTGACTCCTCTGAGATTTTTTTCTTTTTTTTTCTTTATTTTCTTAATTTTTAAATTTTTTATTGTTTGAGATTCTCACAAATGTATACAATGAAATATGGTCATGTACACTTCCCATTTGTTCGCTCCAACTTTTTCTATATTTCCCAATACCTCTTCTTCCTAAATTCATACCTTATTTTTGATAGTCCATTAGATCCAATTAGTGCTTACCTAGCTTACCTATATATTATGGTGTGTGACCATTTGCTGAGCCATGGGAAACCTGACAGTATCCCTACCTTCAAAGAAGAATGATTTACCTCCAGTAGCCACCAACTGCCAATAGCTCCCCTATAAGGAGTGGGGACAGGAGATTATATACCCTATCTATGGGAGGATTTTAGCTAGCTCGATCTTTTATGGCTCTTGCTCAGACAGTCAAAGATGCTATGAGTTTATGAGATAACTGTTGTCATACCCAGAAAACAGCTTTTCAAAGCCCTCCCAAATCCCCAAACTCTTAGATTCTTTTCACTTCCTTTTTTAAGATGTCCTTTGGGTCTTGATAGTAGATGGCTTGTTGATAAAGATGACCAATTTAGGGGCAGAGCTTCTCTTCCATTTGAAAAAAAAAATTGAAGACACACCTAGTTACCTAACTAATATCTCTCCCCAATTTGTTTCATTTTTTTCTTTCTGTTTTTTATTTGAAAGGGTGTCTCATATGTTCCAGGATGACCTTGAACTCCTAATTCTCCATAGTGATAAGATTATTGTTATGTGGTACCATTCACATTTTCATGTCCTGATGAGAATAAATTCAAGGCCTCATGCACACTAGACAAGTACTCTGCCAACTTAGTAATACTCCCAGCCTCCTGTTCTTAACTTCTTATTGAGATTGGACTTTTATTGGGCAAGGATGTTATCAGCTAAAGACTACACTTCCCCAGGCCCTTGGCAGCTGAGTATGAGCATATTATTAAGTTGCAAGCTATAGGCTACGAGCTATAAACAAAGTGGGAACATTCTTAGGAAGCAACAGTTACTTAGGGCCACTTACTGCTTTTATTCTGATTCTTCTGCCTTAGAGATATAGACCTAACGTAAATAAGTCTTGCCTGCATCCAGGAGTAGGCATAAGGCACTCATTGCTCTACACTGGAAACCTTTAAGTGTTAAGTGGATGCAAAGAGATTCTCATACTAAATAGCTGAATTGTCTCCAACTTCAAAGGAAACCAATGGAGGGCTATATTTCCTTTTACTCAACAAACACTTTTTGCAGAAGATAAAGCCCTTGGCTCTTTATGGATCTTCAGATAGTTCCATATGACAAGGGCATTATTAAGTTTTATCTAGTAAAAGCATCCAAACTTTGACTCTGAGAATTCTAGGGGTCTTTGATAGAGATGGACTTTGATCAAGTTAAATATGGGTGTCAGTGAATTCAGTGGAAGGATATGGTGAGAACTCAGCATGGGTGATAATGGTTAGATCACCCCAACAGTGGGTGAATAAGTAGGAGATTGAGTGCTCTGAATGGCCAGTGAGACAGAAGACTCACTGTAAGGCTGTGACAGTGCCCCATTCCAGTGTGCACTATTTATATAGACTTCTGTGGACCTCTTTGGTGGCCTTGAACTTCTGAGGGATTCCATTTTAGGTTTGATGAGCTTTCTAGGCTCTCTCAGACCCAGGATGACTCTTCATATGGGTAGGCTCTCACTTAAGCACAAAGTAGGCTTCCTTTAATGCAGAGGATCAAATAACCTTTTCACAGGCTCACATAAGACTATCTGTGTGTCAGGCATTCACATTGAAATTTATAATAGTAGCAAAATTATAGTAATGAAATAACTTTATGGTTAGGAACATTACAATATGAGGAGCAGTATTAAGGGGGTCACAGCACTAAGAATGTTGAGAATCACTACTCTAAAGGTTTTTAAAGAGACACATTAGGAGGCAAAAGGCTGCTGAGGCAGACTACAGTCCTGTGAGGACTCCACTGTTGTAGAGGTTTATTTATTTATTCTCTGGGGACAAAGGGTAGCCTGGAAATCCAGAAAAGTGATACAGCATAAGTGACGCCAGCACATCCCTTTCTCTACTAATGAAATGCATTCCCAGAGGACCTTGAGTCTGAAATGATGATGGAAGTGAACCATTTGTTCTTGTAAGCATCTGACTTCATTATAGCTGCTAGCAATGTGGCAAATTAAACAAGATGCTCCAAGGCTCAGGGGCTATGGAAGTGTACTATAAAAGTCACAGACCACCTCAGGGTGAGCCATTTCCCCTGAGCATCAGACAGAGGAAAGACACTGATGGGCCACACCCAATTCTCTTTCCTTGAAGTGTGCAACCAGTGGATGCCCTTATCCCATGAGGCTTATCTCCTACCTTTGTTATTACTTCATGATTTCTTTTCATTCAAACCACTGTGATTTTCAGCATCTAAGGGATGAAAGCAGAATCTAGATTGCCACGCTTTTCTCTCAGTTTTGATATCTAGGAGGAACTGGTCACTAGAGCCTTGGTTTAATGAGCATCAGCCGGTCTCACAGATACTGTCCTTGTTAGCAGGTTCAGGAAGATGCAGTCACATCCCCTTCCTCCTGACTCTCATTTCTGACTCAGAGTCACAGAGAGTGTCATGTTGAAGGGCCCTGTCGGCAAAGGCAAGGTCATGGGGCTGAGTGCTAAGTCCTAGGTGTAGAGCGCCCTGGAGATCTGTCTTATTTTATGGCTGAGACACAGGGGAACTCGCAAATTGAAGGGATTCATCTATTAACTGTCACAGCTGGGCTTCTGGGCAAGGCTGAATGGCTGAGAAATCGAGCCTGAAGTCTGCCGGAGGGATGGGTCAAGGGGAGCATCTGGCTGTTGGCTGGACCAGAGTGTAGAGTGTGAAGGGCCATTTGTTTATCTCAGTCATTTGTTCATTGAATGTCTTTTCTGTGACAGAATACTGAGATGGAGATTTGAGATTAAGGGGTGAAGGGCTTTTTCTTTTTTCTCAAGTAGCTCATCATCTCATCACAAGAGAGACATGTATGAACTATGTTATGTTACACAAGTATAGAAAAAACCATCCTGGGCAGGGAGCCCCTGAGGCAGAAACTGAGGTAGACAGGTAGCAGATGTGGTTTACTAGAAGAGGAAAAGAGATTGGAGGGACTGACTCAGATGGGGGTCACTTTCTTCTCACCTGTTCTTCAAGCTACAGATTCTAGTAACTGTTCACAAAAACAAATTTGAGATCTTAGTTTAGCCCACAGGTCATAAAAGCAAAGGACAGAGCTTTGTTCCCCATATCCATCCAGTAAGGGGCCTAGCCTTGTGTAACCATGTCAGTAGGCCATTGGTTGGTGGCTACTGGGGAAGGGTGGTACTTTATTGACAAGGTGAATTTTATTAATTGAGAGGCATTTCCTTGAGGCAGCCAAGGGTTCTGGTGGGCTGCTGAGATTTCTTAATCAACTGCCATCACAGGGTAAAGGGTACTTAATAGTGTCTATTATAGGCATCAGTGGTATTTGAAGTATGCTTATCATGGGGCAGGTGGTGTTGCATGAACTTCCCCATCCAATTAATTAGCTTTCATTTAATTAAATAACTAACTCCAACTCATTCATGTAAAATTCAGTGGTGTTCAACATTTTTATTCTGTTGGCTAAGTTATCAATTAGCAAAATAGGTATTCATGTCCTCCTCCTTGTTACACAAATTCTCCTGAAACATACATACATGTGATGCCCCCAAAGGATAGCCATGTGATTTTCCTACCAGATAACTTTTGTTTGATTCCAAAAAGCCCAATGACCTTGTCCCCATCTGTTCTAGCTGTTTCTGTTTATCCTCTGCCCCTTTGGTGCTTCGCAGTGCACACTTTTGTTCCTTATTGGAAACCCATGTCTTGATGACTTGTTTCAGGTTTGCAAAGGAGAGGCACATCTTGATTTGACTGTAGGTGGCTTCCTTGGGAAATGATCCTGAGAAACACAGAGAAAAAAATGGAAGAGATGGGGAGAATTGAATGAGATGTTAACAGGCAGCTTGCCTTGTTTCTATGAGCAGCTTCCTTGATATACATCTTAGAAAGCAAGGATATGTCCCTCCTCCCTTACTTTCTAACAGGATGAAGGTTGCTACTCTAAGACAGATGCTTTGCAACCCTATAAGACCCAGGGTCAAGTATATTCTATTCTTTCTGTGAGTGTCTCTTCCCTAGAATTGAGACCAGAATAGCAAGCAGTCTATGATCTCCAAGTTTTCAGAATAATGCTGACAGAGTTTATGCAACCTTTGTAGAATTTTAATAGTCATTCAATTTCAAAATTCTTTTTGATTCAGAGCATTTGTTGCCAATTTTTATATAGCAATAGATACAGCTGGACAGAGAGTATGATCAAGAAGTTATAGTAAGGTCCTAGGCAGATCCCTGCATGATCTTTAGCTCTGATTTTGGATGGACTTAGTAATATTCTGCCCTTCTACAGGTTAGTTTTTCCTCCATAAAATACAGGTGATTGCAAGCTTTTGGCTGGACCACAAAGGAATAAATGGATATGTACATGCTTTGGACTCTGTGAAGCACAGGTGGATGTAAGTTATTGATTACACACTAAGTGCTGAGATTAAGACAGTGTAAATGGATTGATAATAATTATCCCAGGGATTTACTCTAATGTGTAGAAAGCCATAGCTTCCACTTATCACTCCCTAAAGAGGTTTCCTGGCTGTTCTTAGAGACAGGCCCTTTGGGGCATGCTAAAAATTGCTTGACTGAGTCTCTCAGTTCAAGGGATCATGTCTAAAAGAGGAAGTTGGGACCTTGGCCCCCCAGGAAGATCACTTTGTTTCCAACCCATTGCCTGACTACTGTTCTAGAACCTGTAGTCAACATATTTGTATAGATTAGAGCCTAGCCTGCTTATGTTCAAGTGTTGAGACTAGAGAGGAATGTGAAATTAGAGGCAAGGGCACAAGTACATAGTGCCTTGGTTTGGGAGGCTGTGCTGACATATCAGGTAAGAAACTGAGTGCTGGATATAGGCATTTCATCTCAGGCACACATTGAAGATGTCTGTACAGAGGTTGATGTATTATGATATTGGGAGTATGCTCTAGTTTGAGGTGAGGGGTGGGTTTTAAAAGGCTGATTCTAGAAGCTTCAGAAGCCAAGAAGAAATCTGTCACCAAGTCTAAATGACAGAGACCAATGGGGTGGTCAAACATTTTTAGTCACTTGAAGTCTCAGTAGTGGGTTTATGGAGAAGTGGTGAGAGGCCAGAGTCAGGGCCCCAGATTATCGCTAGCAGGCATCCTGGGTAATGCACTGGTTCTTCCAGAACTCTGCATCATGGCAAACAGTCAGCATCACAAACCTTTTTATTCTATAGATCTCATGTCTACATGAGGCTTTTCCCCCTAGGGATGTACCCAGATCCCAGAATGAGAAAACATTGTAAGCTCAGAGCAAAAGGCCCAGAACAGCTTGCTTTGGGGAACAGTGTCTTGGGGAAGACTAAGCAGTGTATTATGGGGAGTCTGAGGTCAACATTCTCCAGTGTCAAGCCTTGCCTTCCTTATTTAATGACCCTGTGAATTTGGGAAAAGTATTTAAGTTATTTGTGTCTAACTTTTGCATCTCTAGAATGAAGATAGTGTAGCAGTATCTCATGGGGTTTGGAATAACAAATAATTGATACAATCCATGTGAAACTTTGTCACAATGCTAATTCACTAGATTGTATCAGCTTGTACAAAGGAAATAGTACCTGAGAGATTGTGGAAGTGACATTATCAGTCATAATAAGGCTACATAACAAACCCCATATAAACATGGTGATACATAAGAGATATTTACTTTTGTATGAGTCTGTGTTTTGTCTAGATAGTTCTATTGACATAAATCATGCCTGACTGATGTGCATCTTAGATCAGCAGTCAGGTCATTTGGAGCTAGATAGCCTGGATAACCTCAGTTACATTGGCTCTATTTTTCTCCACAAGATCCATCATTCTACAGCAAACTATTTTGAGCTTGATCTCATAGCAAGAGCAGGGATCCAAGATAGGAAGAAGAAATATACAATTCACTTTTCAGCCTTTACTTGTCTGAAGTTTCAAAACAAGTCATATGTTCATACCTGTGCCAAAGTGGAAGGATGTCTCACATGGTTATTGAACAAAATAATACAGATACACACAAGCAACTAAATATGGCTATAAATGCAATCAACAGCACTCTGGTCCTTTTAATAAACCTCCCAAGGGAAAGCTATAATTTCAATAATTCTTCTCTCACTAGCTAATTGGGCTATTCCTCATTGGAAACTACTAATATTAAAGGGTATAACACTATTACCATTCACTAGGCTCTTTGTTGATGCCAATTATTTAATATTTCTAGCTTGAAAGACTGTGGAGGGTATAAGTGAGATAATTTACATAAATCCTTTTGTTCATCTCAGAGCAGATAGGTTGTCTTAACTCAATAAATGTAACCACTGTTTTTGTGTGTGTGGTTTTCCTCTTGACTGATTGATTAATTCATGTTATTGGTATTGAAATCAGAACATTCTTCATGTAAAACCAGTGATCTACCACTGGACTATTTCCTCAGCCCTTGGTTTTTGCTTTGAGACAGTGTCTTGCTAAATTACCCAGACTGGATTTGAACTCATTCTGTGATCCAACCAAGCTGGGCCTTATGATCTTCCTGGCTCAGCCTCCCAAATAGCTTTGATGTCACCATACTCATCTTTAATTGTAGCTTATTTTATTTGTTTTTATCATATGGGGATTACTAAATGTTATTTTAATCACAATATTGTCATTTTCATTCCAATTTAGCAAATGAAGCAGGAGACTCAGAGGCATTAATAACTCTCCCAATGTCACATAACTAGTAAGAGTGAGACAGAGTATGATGTGAGAAGGAGAACACAGACAAGGATAGAACATTCTAACTGAACCGGACCCAAGGTCATCTCACTTGGAATTCCAGGACCTTCATTCTAATGGTGGGACCTCAAAGAGTTTGCAGATCCTCTTCTGAGTGACAGCTTTGCAGAAGCTTTGGCCACTTGGCACTCTCTTTTCTCCAGGCTAATCTCCCAGGCTTGCTAGGCGGCAGTGTTGCTAGTACTCACAGATCAGAGGTTCCCTATTTGTAGCTCATGGCTAGCAGCATGGATCCTTGTGTAGACACTGTGCCTTACCTTGACATAGATTCCATATGTCATAAGTGTTTCATGGAAGAAGTTTCATAGTTATCAATATCCATGAGGAGTGCTGCCTTGAGCCTTCCCTGGACCATGTTGAGGGAGAAGCATGCTTATTATTGCTAGATATAGATGGAAAAATCTTTGCCTCAGGTCCAGGCACCTTTAGATTTGGGAAGCTTTGTATTATCTTTACAACAAGGACTCTCAGTGATGAATGCTGAAGTGATTTCTTCTTTGTGAGACTTGTTATAAAGAACTCAAAACTTATATGTATTTGTATATACATACATGTAAATGAATACTCACTGAGGCCATCACATCTTCTGGGTCTTGAGTTGCAGGCATTTATGAGCTACCTGAATTGGATGTTAGGAAACTAACTCTGAACCCTGAAAGAACATATGTATTCTTAATCACCAAACCATCTCTTTAGCTTTTAAATGGTTTATTGACAAAGGTTAAGTAGGAAGAGAGAGTGAAGGTGAATAAAGAGAGCCTCTATCAGAAAAGATTTCTAATCCATCAAAACATTAAACACATTCAGCTTACCCTGCTGCTTTTTCATCTGTGGCTTCATTGTGTTCTGAGGCTGAGTTCTCAGTTCATGTGGGGATGCTATAAAGGATACCACTGGCAGTAGAATGGCACAGTCATATCAGAAGGAACTAGAAATGTGTACCAAAGGCCTGAAAATGGTCCATAGTAATCTAATATAGAAGAAAATTACCATAAGGAATCAATCTAAACCAGGGATAGGTTATGTGCTTGGCAAGGTATGGGTGCAAAAAATGGAAACAGACCAAAGTGTCTGAGAATAAGATAATGGTTTAGTAAATTATAGCTAGTCCGCTTAGTGGAATATTATGTAGCTATTAAAATGATAATTATAGATGCTATTGAGCAACATGGGAAATGCTTATAGTAGAATGGCAAATAAACTAACCTAGAGACAGCATTGAACATTCACAATGATTAAATCATACAAAAATGTACTTGTGTAGTCATAAATAGTATTATACCAGCAACAATATATATTCTGAATTTCTAGGTGGAGAGAGGGACCCAGGTCAGGGTGGGAGGGGACGTTGTTCCAAATAGCAAGCAAAACAGAGTTGCCCAGAACAAACTGAGGGCAACCTCAATACATTTTAAGTTCCTTTCTTAAAAAAAAATATATATATATATATACATATATATATATTTAATGTATGCACGTTCTATCTGCATGTATGCCTTTATGCCAGAAGAAGGTATCATATCCCACTACAGATGGTTGTGAGCCACCATGTGGGTGCTGGGATTTGAACTCAGGTCCTCTGGAAGAATTCGGTGCTCTTAATGCCTGAGCAATCTCTCTAGCCCCGAATTTTAAATTTCTTTAGCAGTTTTTGTTTTCAATGAATGTTACAGAATTTATATTACATAAAGCCAGATATTTTTATATTTTATACTTAATAATTTATTAAAAACTGTATATTTAATGTCTATTAGGATTCTTTCAGGAAGCAAAATAACCTGCAAGCTCATTTGATGAACTTTCGGTACTTGGTGGGAATGGTGTGTTAGAGAGCTGTAGATTGAATCAGGGTTGCAAAGTGTGGAGGCTGGAATGGCACAGTATGTTTAGACAACTGTTTCAGGATGGTCAACTATAAAATTAAAGTGTCATTCAGGTTCATTGCTGCTGAAAAACATCCAGTTAAATTCCTAACTTTAACTGTATTCTTTGAAACTTTGTGATTGCTATATAAAACTCAAAGGCTGATAGGCAAAGTCAGATGAAATTACTGGAATGGTTGAGACAAGATCTCTAAGAAGGTATAAGGCAGCTGATGTATGAATAGTTTTATAGTTTTCTTTTACATGACCTAAAAGTGAAATCTTTTGACCAGTTTCTATCTGTTAGTCTTCAAATTTAGGATCAGCAAAATGGAAATGGGATGTTGAGACTCAAGGAAACTGAGGAAACTCAGAAACTTAGATCAACCAAAGGGCTGTGGTTAGGAGAGGATCTAGGGAGAAGTCCTCTGGTAATGTTCATCATTGTTGTCTTTTGAGTGGAATTCCATACTTTGTGCTAAGTGCTCATGTCCTTCTTCTTTTCCTTCTCTGGAAAATGCTGAAGAAAATGTAGATAGTGTATTGGAGCTGAGATCTGAGAAACGCTATGGGAATGTGCAGAGCTAGTTAGGGCCTAGAAAAGAGACAGCATTCAAAGGCAGCCAGCAGCCAAGGCACAGAAGTCTAGTGCTCTATGGAAACCAGAAAGTCCTGTCATCCACAGCACAGGAAATCCAGTGTCTAAAACTATAATAAAAGTGTCCACCACTGCTCTCTGTACTATTATTTCTGGGCTTGTTTTTAAAGTGTGCAAATCCAGCCCTGGGTGGCTACAGAGTAACTCTAAAGCAATAAAATTATATTATGACAAGGACAGGTTCCTTGTAGAAGAGGTCAAGTGTGAATTTGGGCATTTTTTCTGAACTGACTGAAATTTAAAGGTTAACTTGTACTCCTACTGGGGACATTAATAACTAAAAGCAGCAAATGGGAAGATAATTTAAATTTTTCTTATTTGAGTTCTAAAAATCTACCTGAAGCCTTATAATTAACATGTAATGACAATCTTTGTAACAAGAGATTTCTCCCCCCAGCTTTTCTTCTAATATGCAGCACTTAAATGGGCTCTACTGTTATAATTTCTCCATTAATTTATGGGTTTGCTTTAGATATCATCATAGTATCTAAGAAAATACTTTATAACCAATATATAAAACTCAGATACATCCTACTTGTTATAAATATTTTAAATTAAAATGATAATATTTTTAAGATCTAGATAAAGATGATTAGACAAATTTCTATGTACTGACATAGAAATGCTTTTTACTGGTATTTATTAATTTCTGTCATTGTGGCCCTCAGTATGTATTTCATTCCCTTGTTTCTATACCTGGATATGCATAATTTGCATGCAGTCTCTTGAAAATATATTCTGTCTATTCTAGATATGTTTAAATGGAAATGAGAGGAAAAGGCATTCATTGGCTTGTGTGGTATCTCATCTTCCACTATCAACATAACTTTGGACCTGTCTGTGATGGTGTTTCCTCAGAGATTTAGCAGACATGGAAGGCCCACTCTATATGTGGCCTGGACCATCCCTTAGACTAGGGTTCTGAACTACATCAAAAAGAAAAAGCAAGCAAGCAAGCTGAGTCCCAGAATTTTATCTCTCTTTTGCTCCCTGAGCATGGATGTATTGTGACCAGCAACCTCATACTCCTTCTGCCTTGTTTTCTCTGCCTTTCCTACTGTGACTTCAAACCTTGACCCAAAGTCAGACCTTCCCCCTTTTTGTGCCTTTTGCTGGATATTTGATCACAGCAATTACATAAGTAACTAATAACACTTAATGGACTGAAAATAAAGAGGGAGTACTAAATTAAGTTATATAATGTGAGCTGGAATGTGTATTTAATCTATAGACTCAGGAATGAGAGCAGCTGACTCACAGTACATGTGGGGGAAGGAAGCAAGTTTTAATGCACACAAAAGGCATGAGTTATATTTGTACAGGTTTTAGACTAATCTTGTACGATAGAATACATGTTCAATTTTACTGAATTGATGTCCCAGAGCATAGATTCTGCCTTTTTTATTGATGGTTATCAGTTCTCCTTTTATTTGTGACAAAGTCATGACTTGAACTTTGTGACATGGGCTAAGGCTGTTAGACTAAAGACTGAGTCTTTATCTACTGACAGAATCAGTGCTTTGCTAATATTTGACTCTCTCACACAAAGCCCCGATCTTCCATATTTTCCAGGACCTTCTGTGTGCCGTGTTAATATCATCAGTGTGACTGATATCAAGGTACTAGTGTACAATAGCAGAGTATAGGATTGGAAAAGGATGTGTAGAGTTAGCACTTGTGAACAGTTAAATGTCACAATTCCTTATACCTATTAGATATCCATATACAATGTATGCTCTTACTTATAGATTGTTTAGTGAGACCTGGTTTGGGTTTAAACCCTTAAGCCCCTGTCTCATTTATTGAGTCCATTTATTCCAAACACTATTTATTCATTAATTTAGCAAATATACAATGAATGTCTATCACATATCAGCTACTTTTTTTAAGCACTGAAGGTAACAGTGAATGAAATGAGTAATACATTATTAGCAAATTAATATCACTAAGTGAAATGAAAATCCAGGGTAGAAGATATAAAATGATCAAAGACAGCTAGTGAAAAATTTGAAATAGAATGTAACCATCCTACAATCATAATTCTAAAACTAGAAGCCTTTTGTGAACAGAGAACTGAATAACACTTATGGAAGAGAATTCCATTGAGGAAACAGTAGTTGCAAAGGAGGGAGCGGGGAGCAGGCACACACTCATTGTGTTCAAGGGAAATGAACCTAGAGTAAGGCTATCATTATAGACAAAGGCAGGAGGTAAGGTTTGAAATATCACTGGGACCCAGCTCTTAAACCTTCTAGCCACTATAAAGACTTTGAATTTGAAGTCAAGTTAGAAGAAAATATAGGCAGGCCATGTGCCTGATAATAGCCTCAACCTCACCAGAGAACCTAGAAGAAGTGAAAAATCTAGGCCCTATTCTACACTAATTGGTTCAGAAATTGTAAGTGTGGGTCTAGCTATCTGTGTTCTAACGTAAGAAGACTATAACTAGGTGCTCCCTCTCCACCTATCCTCCAGTGTCAAGATTTTCTCCATATAACCTGGCACTGTTAAATTCCTAAAAAGAGTACAGTAGAACCAACACAATCCCTAGATCCTCATAAAAGGTCATATATGGCTTGATGTATTTGTACAGATCTTGAATTCCAGCACTCCGGAGGCAGAGGCAGGTAGATCTCTAAGGCTAGCCTGAGCTATAGAGAAAGTCTGAAAGCCAAGGCTATGTAGTGATACCCTGTCTCAAATAAAAAAAAGAAGAAGAAGAGGAGGAGAGAAGGAGGAGGAGGAAGAGGAGGAGGAGGAGGAGGAGGAGGAGGAGGAGGAGGAGGAGGAGAAGAAGAAGAAGAAGAAGAAGAAGAAGAAGAAGAAGAAGAAGAAGAAGAAGAAATGAAAGAAAGTAAAAGAAGAAGAAAAAGTAAAGGTTTGGCCAAATGTGATAGTAGACATCTTTAACCCCTACACTCAGGACATGAGGACAGGTCTGTGATTTACAGCCATCATGGTCTGTATAGGGAGACTGTCTCACAAACAAAACTAAACAACAGTTACAAAACAAACAAACAAACAAACAAACAGAAAACCCACACCAGGTTTGTTTCTGAAGCAAGGGTGATGGAACACACCCCTTACCACAAGTCCTCCAGTTATTGTGCATCTTACATCCCTACCTGTGCCTTCTCGTAGTCACCTGGGAGTGTACTACTCTCTTTGACGAAAGTCTGCTTCTCCCTCAGGCTTTTTTGTCTCGTATGCACCCACCATAATAATGCTTTAAGTTAGTTCTCTCCATATGCCAGGAGTGTAATAAAGAGAAGAGTCCACACACAGAATAAAACCTGTGTGTGACAGATATGAATTGTTCAGTGATACTTACTTTAAGCTATTAAACATTCTTGATTCTCCACCCACATGAGACTCTTGATCACCCTTGCAATTATAAAATAACACAAGGATTTAGGTATCTTCTATCTTCTTTGGATGTCTGAATGGTCTGAGTAGGTGTAAAAATAGCCAAGTACAAGGTTAATGTAGGCTTATGTTATTGAAATTAGACTCAGTTTTACTAATTTCATAAGTAGCAGTTTTAAGGGACATATTCAGCATTAAGTCAAGGACATTCCTTAAAAGACCATGACAAAGACGTCACTGGTAGCTAACCTTTACTTCTTATGAGTTATGTATAGAAATTCATTGGATGCAAGTGCTTTAGATGCTGGCGTGGCCATTCGGCTTACAGAAATCAGGTGGTGATGGTAGCTAACAATAGGAAGTCACATTCAGTAGTGTTTGAAGCTCCATGCGGATCTCATTCTGGTAGCTAGGTCTACATGTCACCACTCTCATTATCTGTACATTAGAATCTTACCTAGTTTTACACAAAACTCAAAACCCAAGGCTTCCAGGAAGATATGTTCTGAACTTTATGTACTTCTCGAATCCTAGCACATCCAAAACTAAGAATTATGCCTATGTTTGTTCAACTATAGGCATCCAGACACATTTCTAAACTTATATGTTATTCCTATTACAAGCAATTCCAGCAACAAAAGAAATAACAGTTTTTCAGGGATTATAAGTTCATATAATTGCACATCAGAGGAAAATATGGATATTAAAGCCTCATAAGTGTTGAAATGCAGCACATTGTTGCCTATTATTTTTTCAATTTCTTGCTCATGAATTTCAGCCTAAAACACATTTATCCCCCCCCCTCCACTATTTTGCCCTCTTGTTCATGGATTTCAGAAATAAAATTTACCATGACACGGAACTTATGTACTTCTTGCTATTGAAATTCACCACATTATAAACTGCTTATTTAGAAATTTACTCACATAGCTGTTGTTTCCTCTCTAGAGACAAGTGCACCTATCTGTTTCTAGTGGAGCCTTATAAGCCTGTCTCTGTAAAGGCTGTCATCCTAGGCCCAGGTTCTGAGTGGACTTTGAGAGCTCTGTCATCTTGGAAGCACCTGGTTCTTCCAAGGTCTTTGTGACAAAAGAAGAGAGAAATAGAACACCCTGGCTTTTGGTTACCTAAACCCAGCAAGAGAAAGTAATATTTATGCTACAGTCCATTGGCCTCAGCTGTCAGACAGGCTGGGCTACTCATTTCAGTTTTGTTTACATCTCATCTCGGGACTAAGCTGGGGATCAACAGGCAATCCACCAATGTAGGCTCATTCCACATACCCCCAATTACAACAAGCTCTCATTCTAGAGATTAAGCAGAACTTGTCATTTCCTATCTGTGAAATATAAAGTTTTAAAAACAAGTGGCTGTTCTCCAAAGTTATGTGTCCTCCCAAAGATTGTTTGCTATTTTTAGTCTGGAAGATGCCTAGCTACACATTTGATCTAACCCATGGTTATAAAACACATTTAGAGTTGCAATATTTGGGTTTGTCTGCTTCTCTCTGGTGTCAATCTAATAGAGAAAATGCATGGATTTTTCTAGTGACTCAATTTCATATGGCTCTTGCAGTCTTCAAAATAGGAGACTTTTCAAAGGTTTGGAATGCTCAAGGTCATCTGTAGCTGGTGGCCAAAATTAATTCTGGTCTATCCAGAATTGTGAATGGCTGGTCTTGTTCTTTACATAAATTGCAAATGGAGATATAGACTGAAATTATTCTCAGTATTCACTCTTCCACTAGGCAGAGTTTGGCAGGGTATTTCCTGACTTGTATTTGCTGAATAGATTGCCTATTACTAGACTTGCTTTTAGACACTATGGTGTGACACTGAATCCACCTTCAGGACAGAATCTGTAACTCTAGCTACTAGGATTCCTATAAGCAGGTATCTTGCAGCACATAGTTCTGCTCTCTGGTTTTATCAAGCCATCCTTGTTTTGATGATTTCCAGAAAGGACCAACAGAACTCAGGAAAGAGGTTATACTGTTGGTCACAGCTTAACACAGTAAGGGAACAGAGGTTGCAATCAGCATGAGGCTGTATTTAAAGACTATACATGGAAGAACACAGGTAGAACCAAGTGTGAGATTTCAGTTAACCCCCTTAGTGGACTTGTCCAGCAATGTGCACTGTCAGTAATAACACGTGGTGATACATGAAATGTTAGGATGTTGCCAAGCAGGAAATCTTCTGAACTTTGGGAGTTCATGGTTTTTATTGGAGGTGAGTACTATAGGCTTAATATGAACATATGATTTACCTCAACTCCTTGGTCTCCATGCAACAGCCCTCCTCAGAGGTCAAAAAGATGTAGCATAATCCAGGGATACAGATGGACAAAAGTAGGCATCATCTAGCAGTACATCACTTAGTTAAGCATCAACTGTTCAATATGTCCCAAGGTACGAGGTATATCACAGATGAGGATAGAGAACTCAAGGGCCTCTTGGAGCTTGTATCCCCAAAGCAGGTCAATGTTTCCTTTGACACACAGAATTTCACTACTTGAAGTTCACTTAGTTGAGTCTTTTGCTTAAGGATCCTCTGCAGGAAGCATACCAGTCTCTGAGAGTTGCTTCACCCATAATCATATTGCTTCTTAGCGCAGCCACGGTTATGACCCACTGAAGCAGGAAGTATGAATGCCTCACATCCTGATGGGCCATTCTCCCTTTGTTCTTGAGTCTTCCTCACATCTTCACTTCACCCCTGCTAACCCCTCCTTCTCTCCACAGATGTCAATGCCAAGAGAAGCATACGATAAATACCCTCTGCATCTACTTCTCAGGGAACCTGTATTGTGATAAAATGTAAAGCAGAAGTATTTTCACGTGTTGGTCAATTTGTTCCTTCTGAGTGATCTTACTTTGGTTCTATTTGCCAGGATCATGACTGAATTATAGAGTGCTTGAAACTTTAGTTGGAAAAAGGGAAAAAGATGTTTTTCCTTAAATAAACAGTCTCAATGTATTCACCACCAGGTGGTAGAAAAATTCCACTTTTTTGCTTATTCCTCTAACATTAGGCCATAATCTTAGATTTAGACTTTTTGTGCAAGAGAGATAAGCTTTTCTTCTTATCACTTCAGGTTACTAATACTAACTCCTCCTGACACAATAAAAGATCTTATAAAAATAACCACCTGGCTGATGGCTTGGTAACTAGCACAATAGTTTCTAGTTGAGGGTTATTCTGTCTGGAATTGTTTCTTGAGTGAACCTCCTCATCTCTCCATCATGACCAAGATGAGACAACTGTCAGGATGAGGTCATGCTGGTAGTCCCCTTACTAAGGGGACAGAAACACTTAGAGAGTATTTGTCACGTCAAACTCTGTGTGTGATGTGCCCCATATTTCTAAAGCCACTGCTCCTAATTTATAGCCAACATTCTTAGTAATAGCTATGTGTAGCCTGCTGTCATGGCCATTGTGAATTATATTAAACTTACAGTCTAATGCTTTCAGTTTCTAATATTTCTTATTTCTGGTTACATGCCCAGCAATTATGTCAACATCTTATTTTGTGTTCACACATTTATATAAAGATTTTTGAATATATAACATAAGAATTTAAGATAAAATATATTCAATAGATAAAGGGTTGAAAACAAAGGAATTTTAATATTGTATTTACATTATGAATCAGGCCACAATGAAGCAGTAATGAATTATTACCATCTACATACCTGGCTAGGATCTGATGCCTTGTATAATTCTGACTTCCTTACATGATGGTAGGGAAGTATGTGGTTGTTTTCCATCTCTCACCCCTAAATACAATTTTTATATTAGTTTCTTAAAGCTGTTTATCAGATTACCACATATGTAGTATCTTAAAAAATAAATAAATCTATTATATGATATTATACATTTTGTTCTAGCTTTCTCAAGTCAAAAATCAGAAATAGATTTTGTTGAATTTACTTCCAGATACTCTTGGGATAAAGCCATTTCTTTTCCTGTCTTAGCATCTGAAGCTTACCTGAGTTTCTGCAAATGCAGTGGAAGAGAATCTTCAAATCTTTCTTTGACTCTAACCTCTTTCTGTTATAAAAGTCCTAGTGATGACATTGGACCATCCAAGTAATCATGGGTAAGGACCTCCCTTTTTAAAGATTTTTATTTATATCCATAAAATACCTCTTATCAAGGACAGTGATGTTGTTAGTAGTTCTGGTGGTTAGGATGCGGATGTCTTTGGAAACTGTGTGCAATAGAGGGCTTCCAGTTGCCTGTCACTGTGGGAATCTCTGAAGGAACACTGTGGAACCCATTGCCAAGAACATGTGTTTTTGTTTTGTTTTGTCCCCACCCCTCAAAGTGCAAATGCTTCTAAGGGCCCTTTTTAGTAGTTCCTGATCCCTCTGTGCTTTGACCCTTGGCCTGTGTTTAGGTTTGCTCTCCTTTCACCGCCAGTCAGTTATGCATTCTAGTCATTTCCTATTCTTTAGTAAATCTTAAATCACTACTGGCCTCATAAGCTGCTCCCTCTGTTCAGGATCCTGTCTTCAATGAAAACAGCAAGTAAAATGTGGGTTCTGCAAGTGCTATAGGACCATCTTGGACAGATCCCTCATGCCAGATACCGTGAGAAAACACTTTACCATAAGCAATTGTTTAAGGTATCCTGATAATGAGAGGGTTGGAAAATAGATCCTACAGTGTGGAAATTCTCATTGGGATTCAGACCCATTCTCCCCCCTCCCTTTATCTCTGACTCACTAAGTGCACTGTAGACACACCCACGGAGATCTTTGCACCAGATCTTTTGTGATGTATCTATTTCATGGCACAGTTCCTTTAACTTCTCAGCACTCATAAGCACAGGCGACCGATCTGTACGCTCTTTGACAACTATAGTTCCATCTTCTCTATTTAGAAACAAATGTAATTACTTAAACTGGAGAAGACAGAACTACTTTTGCAGAAAAGTCAAAACATGTATCAATTCTCATCTCTATAATTATTTCTCGAGGAAAATAAGTCCTCACTAGCTTTTCTTAGGAACAAGAAGGACTCTCAACAGTAGGTGGCTACTTATGGAGTAATATAGACCAGTTTCACCTCGAACATGAACCTCATTTGGCCAGCTGGCCCAGGAGTCAGGGAGTCATGGAGACCAAACTCAAGTGTTTCTGAACTACAGGAAGACACTGAAGAATGTATTTTGTGGGGCAAGTGTATCTAGACTTGAGTCATTGATTCTGCTACTTTTTAAAAATTATTACTGGACATGATCACATGTCAAATTGAGCCTGTAAAGAATCATCAAGCAATGTTTTTTTAAGTTTTGTGAGTCACATGATCTCTATCATAATGACTTGGTTGAAATTCTAGCAAAACTTTATGCCCCAGCATAAACTTTGGTCCCTGGTGTGTAGTCTGCTGACTCCTACCCAAGACATGTAATACCTTGAAACTTAACATAATTCTAATTAAGAGTTTACTTCCAAGATATTACTATAATTTAGCTGAGATACTCTCTCTCTCTCTCTCACTGTCTGTTTGTGTGTGTATGTTTATGTTACTTAGTATAATACCTAGCACAAATATATGCTTTCTATGGATGTATAGATGTATGAATGAGATAAATGAGATAGACAGGGAGAAAGAAAGAAAAGGTTAGAATAATCATATTAAAAATGTATTGGATAACAAATTTCCAACTTCTAAAAGGAAATTCTCCCAAGCTAAATGGGTAATGGAGTAAATTGAGTGAGCTGAGCAGGTGACTCAAGCTTTGTCATTGGTAGCAGTGCCACAGCGCTGCATTTTCCCCTTTGCTTCCTCAAAATTAACCTCCATCAACTGATGAAGATCATTAGCATCCCAGAAGCAGAGGCCTTGGCATTACCTGTCTTGACCCTGCCTCATTATGATAAAATAGGTCCAAAGCTTTTTAAGAATCTGAAGAAGAAGAAAAGTGAAATTGTATGCAAAATTGAAGCTCACTCTTCCAGAATCTCATTGGTATGACTGATCACCCAATGTATGGCTTGAATAGTGTGTTCATCCCTTAGGATGAAATAGGTTTAAAATGCAGAGATTTTGACTATTTACTGTAATAAGTGAGATTGGCTCCATGTGGGGGTGCTTCTCAATCATATGAAAGTGTTATTTAAGTGAATGTGTATGTGTGGTACCAGGCAATGAATCTTCATCAAAGCTCATTTTCTGTAGGCAAATAGGTGAGATTATGGTTAAGGTTTCTTTTCACTTTGGTTGCTAGGTTAGGGACTGAAGAGGTAACAGGCAGTCATCATCAAGTTAGAACTACCATGTTGAATATGTATCCAATTGCCATGAGCTGTTTCAGGAAATGAAATCTTTGCCCTGATATACAAACATAGCGAATTCTACCTGTTTTAATTACCTTTCTCATCATAGTGACAAAGTACCTACCTGAAACTTCTTGAAAGAGAAAAAAATATTTAATTTGGCTTCCTGTTTCAGAGGTTTTAAACTAGTGTTTACTTGGCCCTGTTCTTAGCCATAACATTCTAGTTGGAGTGTGCAGAAAAGGAGGCTGTTTACCTCATGGAAGACAGGAAGCAGAGCAACGGAAGGGCCAGGGACCAGGTATAAAGTTCAAAGTCATATTTCTGGTACCTGTTTTCTCTTATAAGGCTGCATTTCCTAAAATTTCCAGAATATTTCAGAAGTAGTACTACAACCCAGTATCAGACTTTTGCCCATAAGCCTGCAAGAGCCATTTCCTGTTCAAATTAGAGTCCCACACTTGATTTTCTGTGGGTACTCCAAAAAGTCTCATTCTTCTCATAATCTTCTATGAGTATGTGGTAGACCCTCTGGTTTCTCACTCTAAACTCACTGTATCTTGGAGTGATACCCAGGCTATCGTTGGGTAACTCAGAATAATCAGTCTGAGAGCTGGAGAGTGTCAAGAACAATTGAGACAGGGTATCTTTAATATACTCAGTTAAGAATCTTTTCTTTAGGGCTCTGGAGCAGTGAACTGAGCTTGTCCTCATAGTTGGGACTTTCAGATGTTCAACCCAAGTCCTTTAACATAATTCCTGATCTTGTCTACCTCGATACCATTTAATGGACCTCCGAGTTCATCATTATCTATGGGACTACTCTGTCAGCATACAGTGTATATATGGGTATATATGCAGCATATATGTGAGATTAGATAATTCCAATTGAGAAAATGATTCCATAAGCTGCCAGGGGGGTTCCAGTTCAATCAGGGCCTTTACTATGGCTCCTGTAGGGAACCTATGGCCAGCAGGGATGGGTCCTTATATACCATTGTTGGATAGTCCTGATTCTTCACTCTTCATTACATTTGTCTTGTTTCTCTCATGTTCTTCTGTAGACTGCCTCCAACTTTCTGCAGGATGCAGTGGTTCACTGAATACCAAATAGGTGGTGCTTTCTCACTAATGATTATTAACTAAGTCTGAACTCTGACTCGTAACTCCTGTATTTCATAGCATCCCAGCCCTCACATCTTAGTTTCTTAACATGTTCTACTTTTCTCCTTTGTCTGCTGTTTTTCACAACACTCATAGGTAAACTGAACCAATGAAATGACAACTCCAAATACTAGTCTCATTTCAACTTGCTCTATCTAGCAATAGTGTGTGCATTGGCTCAATTCTCTCAACATGCGACTTGGGACCTGTGTTTTTTTTTAACCCAATATGTCTCTAAAAAAAAGAAAACTTAGTTTTTATCAACTGTCTGAGCATCACAGTAAATGCAGTGGTCTACTTGCACTATTAATAACGGATGTGGTTTTAACCTTATGTTCCTAATAAAGGAATTCTCTGCTGTTTAAGGCTCTAGGATGAATAGTAGCTGAGTGTTTCTATTGTCCGCTTACAATGGAGCTCACTATATGTTGAATCACAACAGCATGACTTTATAGGTTGCGAATAGCATAAAGGCCCATCATGTCATTGCAGGCTGTGCCAAGAGAATGGATAATGGCGAACCAATTATTATAAATAATGTCTTGTTTCCTTCTGGCCTCTGTGCAGATTTCAAAGAATGGGAGTCTATTAAGGCTGAGAGATTAAATTAAGTGAGACACTGTTAGCACTAGCACCCAGCCCCATGCTTGGCACATGACATAACTTCATACAGCATCTCTGTTCTGCACAGGTGATTTTGTTGTTGCTCACTCTTTGTTTGCCATGATGAGTCTGGTTCTGGGTTCTGGGACAAGCCTGACAGGATATGAGCCTGGGATGTTTTGCGGAATTTCTAGAATGTGGCTGGTTGGATCTGGTTACAATAGAACCAGAAGATGGAAAGAGACTGGACCATTCTAGCAGAGCTAGTAAGGCTGAGAAGAGTCTGAATGCAAAGGCAGAGTTGGCTTTTGGGTCTGGAAAGATCAGAGGAGCCTGCTGAAACGTTTGTAGGGAGCATTCCCAAGCTAGGCTTCTATAAACACATGTACGAAGTAAGCATGTCAGAGGTCCTGCTCCATGGTAAACTAATGTGCTCTGCAAGTGCTGATGGTTACAGGGCCCTTGTCAAATAAGGCCATGTCTCTGAAGCCTCACATTGAAATAGCACCAAGCCCTGTCATTATTGCCTCATCCTATTGCAGAGAGTTAAACTAACTATTGTAGACATTATAGAGATAAGGGGGGTGGATTATATGCGCTCTAATTTCCAAACTTTTGATTGGTTTTACTAATTAATATTAGGTATTTTCCTATACATGAAATTGCTCTTTTCAGGCTAACACATATTTTAAAGCTATTAACTTTTGTTTCTTTTTTTTTCTTTTTTTTTTTTTTTTACTTTGGCCTCTATTGTTCTATGTTGCTTGCTATTCAACACCCTAACTTCTCACAATTTTAATTCTATCCAACTTTGGGACCAAAGATCAAGCTAAGTGGGCAGCACGAAGCATACTTTAATACAAACATATATCTTATAGTTACAAGTCAAGATGGAAAAGCTAATGATATTCATTTTAAAGCTAACATCACACAATTCAATGGCATACCCACACATGAATCAAATTTAAATATTCTCCTATCTCAGAAAATATATTCTTCTTCCACCAATGTCCTGGCACATGGATGGTATCTTA
>PVIH01000256.1:215224-260086 GCA_004025045.1 Sigmodon hispidus
AGAGACCTTGAATAAGGATATATAGGGAAAGCTGAACACAAAGAAAATATATGTGTAGCAATCTTATTTGTATTTCTACCCTTGATAAGCCATGCTTATGATTCTTATCCTCTGTATAGTTATTGTTAACTCTTCTGCATTTTAAATTCTTTTTACTGTTTTTTTTGATAAATACAAAATAAAGAAGGAAAAAAAAAGAAAATCAAGGGTATTAAAGACTCAAGAAAACTTTATTTGTAAATAATTGTAAAATAAATATCAAATTCATCAGCAAATAGCCTCACTCCACTTCTGTTTTTCTTTGCCCTTTCAAATGGATCTTTGGACTTCCTAAATTTGTATCAACCAAGCATTAGTTGTCTGAAACTATCTTTGTATATGGGTCATTCAAGAGGAATGTGATAGTTTTGTGAGATTGTCAAGCAAAAGATTTATGACTCACCAGAATCTATGGAGTTATCTAACTCATGGTGGAGATGATATTAAAAGGCATGAGAGTTATGTACAATAATGATAACTAGGGATATAAATGTTATGCATATGGCTCATGTTGGGGTAAAGGAATCTGTCCAAGCAAACCAAAGCAAAACTGCAGCCTGTATTTAGGGATGCCACCAGTGGAATCCCATGCATGCTGGTAATTCCTTAAAGGGAAGGAGTAAAAGACATTACTAATTCAGCATCAATAGTGCCCATGGCAGCCATTTTGCAGAATATAGGGAAGGGCAGGAGTCATATGGGATAAATTAAGGACAAGAAAGTTGGGTTGTTCTTATTTCACTCTTCTACCAAATTCACCTGTGAAGGAGAGTGGAAGATTTTGAGAAACACAGAGATACAAGATCTGGTTTTTCAGGGTGGGGAAGATATGAAATTGTGTAGGTATGCATGGAAAGATTCTGCCTATTCAGAGGGAGTGTTGAAAGAGAGAAGAAGAAAGAATAATAGATGTGGTTGAAGATCCTGATGAGGCTGGGGAGCAGGAGTCTGGAACACAGGGAAACAACAGCCCTCTGTTTAATGGTAGCACAGAAAGGAAATGAATGTAACAGAGGTTCACGCTGCCTGGAGGGGCAATTACAACATCCTCTGGGACCTAGGAAGAAGAATACAAGATTATCTCTTGAAGTAGGGGCTAGAGGAAAATTATAAAGGTCTTAAAAAGCAGCCCTGGAGACTAAGAAGGAGTGCATATAGAAAAGAATGGAAAAGTACTAACTCTTTTAAGCTTGGTGCCCTTGGCCTTTGCTCAGAGCTGCCCTTTCTAGCAGGGCGCAATGGCTTGGTTGGCATAGACTCAAAGGGAGTGGCTGTCTGGTTTCACATAAGACATTACAAGTTGAATTGACCCCTCCCTTTGTAAAGTCTTAATTCCTGAATCACAGAACTGACATTATTTAGAAACAGAGTCATTGTGGATGTAATTAAAGTAAAATAAGCATACTAGATTGAGCTGTAATCCGGTGTTACTATGGAAATGTAATTTAGCCTCTTTATGGAAAAGAGAAATTTGGACATACAGACATGTAGAGCATGAGAAGCTGAGGGGAGATGAACTTGGATATCAGGGTGATGCTGCTTTAAGCCAAAAGAGGATGAGATGGTCTCCAAACCATTAGGTGCAAAGGAAGCAGGATGGGGATTCTGTTTTACAGCCCTCAGAAAGAATTAAATCTGCTTATACTTTGACATTGGACCTCTGGCCTCACTAACTATGATCCTATAACAATTTTAGTCATTTAAGCCTTTTAGCTTGTAGTACTTGTTAAGGAAGCCTTGGAATTCTGATAGAAAGGGGGTGGGACTTCTGTTCTGGTGTTCCCGTTTTCCTGTCTGTAGGAAGGACTTACAGAAACATTTTAAGGATACAGCATTTTTGAAGAGATAGCATCAGGAATACAAGGTGGGTAAAAAGAGAGAAAAAAAAAATCTCCAGAAGGAAGGGAAAGGGTGAGTGAGGTACAGTATGGACGTGTTCCTTTGGCTCCCACAGTGGTAACTGTAATTAGACCAGAGGATCATAACTTCTTAGAAGGTCCGACAGTCTAGCCACCCAGGATTTTCCAGGAAAGGTTAATCCTAGCCTCTGGGTCCTTGCTACAAAGATCATGGTGTTACACCCCAGATTAGAACTGCAGTTTAGATCAGAGCCAAAGTATTTGCAAATCACTGGTTCTTGGTTGGCCCTGGCTTTCATTTACGTATGATAACCAGAGACCTTAGGTATCCTCAGAGGGACTTTCAAATGATCTGAGCTCTGTGCCTCTTCAAAGGACTGCATAACTAGTATGGATTTAATGGGCTCTTCACCCCATGATTCAGCATCTCCTAGGTTCCAGCACTCTGAGGATTCTCTCATTAGCTTCAAGAGGCAGCTTTTTAATGGAATAATATAAGGAGAAAAGCGAGTTGGGATTTCAGAAGTTACTGTGATTAAAATCATATAGACAGCTGCTGCTTGGACTAATGTCACCCAGTGTGAACGTAAACGGACATCCTGTCAGAAAGACACTGGGCTCTGAATTCTGTTTACTGGATAGAAGATCTCTCCACTCATTTAAAGTTTTCAAAGTAGTGTGTGAATAGACAGTATTGGTAGAAATTCTATTCCTTAAAAAAAAAAAATCCTAATTTAAAGAATAACTTTTTTCTTCATTGAAGAAAATTTAGAAAATACATTTAAGCAAATATCTATTTAAAAAGCAGATAATCTCTTGAGTTTTAACATTTAGGGTATGTATCCATCTGGTGTCTTTTTCCCTATTCATACATATATATGCATACATTTACTAAATTGGAGTCATACTGTAAATACAGTTTTCAAACTCGCTGTAGTTAACTCTACGCTATGGAGATAATCTTTCAGTTGTCTGCCATGTGGGTTATCATAATTTATTTAATTGATCTCATTCTTTGAAAATTTAGATTGATTTTCAAGTTTGTGTTATTAAAAATAATTCACTGTACAGTTTTCAATATATATTTTTTTAAAAAGCCCTAGCCTTCTGGGTTTACATTCTGATCTGTTGAAAGTCAGCTAGGTAGTGACACTGACTTCTAGGTGGGGAGGGCTGACTGTTAGTGCACTGTCTGTCTGTTTTCTTTGTGCCCTCACTGCAAGGGCCTTGGAGGAGGTCATTGTCTGATCTTTACTTGAGAAACCTTGGAAAGGAGTTCATGCCAACAGAATAGCCTTTGGAAATGGCTGCAGGGAAAATGGGTCTAAGTGCTAAGAGCAATTAGAAGGAGGTGCAATATGAGGGGGTGGTACTTAGACACTCTGCTGTTTTCCCCCCTTTCCCATATTGAGCAGGGGCTGTGTGACTCACAGGAGAGGGGGGTGCACTTGTGTGTTTCTGCTCCCCCCTTCTCCCTCTCAAGACAGAAAATTCATAAGCTGTTCTCAGTGACAGTTGTGCAAAATGAAAAGCTCTGTGAATGTGTGGAGAATAGATTATCCTGACTGCTGTTAAGCGTTTGACAAATTGGGAGTTTTGTCATACATCAAAGAACAATAGAGGGAGAATAAGGAACGATGTGCATCATATAAATACAACATACCTGATGGCTCCCCGTGTCATTTATCTTCCTGCGTGGTGGGGCTCTGGAGGAACACAAGGAGACAATAAGGAAGAGGGAGGTCACTGGCCTCAGGAGACTTTGAAAGCCAACCCATGATCAGATCAAGGTGTGTGTCAGGATATGCCAGGCCATTTAGGGGGTTTCTCATTGTGACTTCTTAAACTAAGGAGAAATTGTCTGCGTCTGATAGGAAATGGTATCTGTGAAGCTACTGATGAGCCAAGTTAGACTCTTATATACTCCAGAATTTAGAAGAAATGGGAATTGATCTGCTTGCAGTCTGGTTGAGCTATGTCCAGATGTGGACACATGGGAAGGTGGACAGATGGCTGAGCAGCAGGTCTGTTCCTTTATTTTTTTTTTCCTCCCAGCCACAGCTTCTACTACTCTTAGCAGAAGGAATGCAAAGTTCCAAGGGGCTGGGTTCAGTCTCAGGACTCAGAAGAAGAAAAGACTACATAGAATGTAGAGTGGCTTCCATTTCAGATGGCAGCCATGGCCCTTATTCACAATAGGCTAGAAGCAGCAAACAGGCCTGAAGGTTGGGCTGGTTGTAGGATGGGGGAGGACTTGATCTTCACATCCCTTTAGCAAAGGGGCAGCCTTTGGTAGCCAGAAGAATCTATCTCTTCCAGCCTCAGTTATGTGACTGTGAGCTGTAAGATAGACTGTTAAACCAACAGAGCATGTCTTATGGAGATCATGGAAAGGTTCTAATTCTGATTGCAATGATGGGCACCCAAGTCTGTGAAAGTACTAAAAAGCATTAAATCACACAGTTCCAACAGTTGGATTAAATGACATGTGGATCATGTCTCAGTAAAGGTACTATTCCTCTCAACCCAAGAAAAAGAGACAAAAAGTGTCTGGCACACAGCATAGGGAACTTATTTATATAGACTTGAGTTTCTTCCCATCTCACAGATGCCTGAGGAAAAGGTTGACAGGCCCTCAGTTCTCAGCTTTCCAAGTTCAAGTCTTTATATTCTGCTCCTTAAAATGTTGTCTTCTTTCCAAAAGCAGACACCCAGCCATCATTTAAGCCCAAAGTGCTTACCGCAAAGACATTCTTAGTTGGATAATTGTGCTCCAAAATCACTGGGGGTGTGAGCTAACAGCCCAGTTTCTATCAATTCAATTTCTTCCTCATGTCTTGAGAGATCATTCTTATACATCTGAGTGTCTATGTTGAGTCTGCATACCATATTGCAAAAGAATTTGCTGGAAGAAAAAAAAGTAGTGGGAAAAGAAGTCCTTTCTGCTGTCTAATGCAGATTTTCTTGTAGTAATTGAAGCCTGCTTCCCCCTGCCTGTCTGGATTCTGGCATCTGTTGAGGCTTGGATGCCTGGAGTCAAATGGAATAAGTGCCTCTTTGGAGAACAGCTCCTGGAGGCCACTGCATATTTGTCACATGTCAGTGGCATCTGCATATGGATGTGAAATGTATATTTAAAAATGTGCACATAGTTGACTGCACCCGTGTCCTGCTTCAAATGTGTTTATCTGATTGCCCATCACAAGTCCATCCTGAAGGTTTGGGGGACTAGGGGCTGGCTGACCCATTCACCTTTGTCTGCCAGCCTACAGCCTCCTCAAGCATTGAATGTCCCCTGGTTACCCTTGTGACTTCCTCCTCCTCCCTGGAATGAGAAGGCTGGGAAATTCAGCTTCTTGGCTGGTTACTCAGCACTGGAAGTGGCTTTGTTATCTTGGTAAAGAAAAGAGGAAGCCACTGCTGTTACATCAGCCAGCATACGGGTAGCAAGAGGGTGAGCATAGAGTTTGGAGCCAGCGGACTTGTTTTTGAGCACTCACTGAGTCACTGAACAACTATGTGACATCAAGTATATCATGCAGATAGATTCTCTTGGCCTCAGACATAGAGACAAAGCCATACTTTAGGACCCCAGATTTATGCTTCATCATATTAAAAATGACAGGTTCTGTAAGTGAGCAGGTCTGAGTGTTATAAAGCCATCCAGTGGACTCTACTTTTTAAGGATCCCAACAACTTCCAATAGTCTCCATTAGCAGATGTACATTTGGAGAACACCCAAGAGTCAAACTGTAGCCCCAATCCTACAGAAGACTCTGAAACTCTGCCCAAAAGTATGTTGAAAACATTGACCAGAACTTTTCTCACTGTGAATGAGCCTCTACCTGTTTCCATTGCAGTGGGCAGGCTGTGGCTGTTCCTTCTTATGGAGAAAGGCAAGAGTGATGTTTACAAAAGGTTTTCTCCTATATGCCTTGTCCCATGGAGTTACTCCTTTTTAGAATTACCCTCTTGGCAAGGAAAAAAATGAATGACATGGCAAGACACATGTCTGTGTCCAAGGCAATAGTCCTGGCACAGATGACCTTCAGCCAAGCCAACACAAGCACAAGACCTGTGAGAAAATAAGACTTGGGTATTTCTCCAGTCTCAACTTACCCAGCCTTTCTCAGATAACCAAGTTACTCTGGCAGTCTCAGTTTATATCCCAGATACTATAGAGTCTATATATATAAAATCCATGCTGGATCTTCCTGTTGCTCTGAGTTAGTGAGGTCTTAACTGTTGCTTCAGAATTATTATGCACTAAATGTTTGTATCTGCCTCCCCACCCCAACTCCCATGTAGAAGCCCTTTATCCAATGTGATGCTATTTGGAGGCTGGACCTTTAGGGAGAAATAGAACAAGAAGAGGTCATGAGAATGGGACCTCTGTGATGGGAGTAATACCTTTCTAAAAATGAAAAGACAGCAGAGTCGGATCCTCCATCTATCTTTTTCCTCCTGCACTCACTAAGGAAATATCAAGAGAGTGCATAGCAGGAAAACAATGGTCTGCAAGCCAAGGTCTGCCATGCTAGTTGTCTTGATCTTGAACTTCCAGCCTCTAAAATAATCAGAAGATAACTGTGTACCATTGGAGGCACTCAGATATGGTGCTTCATTAGAACAGTCAAATATACATCTGTGTTGCACCAGTAATATAAAATTACCCAGACTGAATGAGGTCTACTGTTTGCATTTTGAACCCTCAGTCATCATAGAAGTAGTCTGCAGGGCGTGAACTGGTCATAGCAAATAACTTTCCAAGAGAGAAGTGTGGTTCAAACTGGCATTGCTTGGTAGATTGGAGTTGGTGTCTCCCTCTTCCCAATGGTTACTGCGACATACCCTATCTAGGATAAGGATTGGGTTGAGTTAACAGCTGGCATGTGGGGGGTGGGACTTGGGATGGATGTGCACCTGCACGTACGTGTGTGTGAGAAATAGGAGTGGCACAGAGGAAGGCTCAGGAAGGAGGGCACACAGCTCCCCTGGAAAGACTCACCCTGTACCCTTTTCTTCCTCATCCTGTGCTATGTGAGCAGCTCAGAACTGTTTATCCTCAGTCAGTCTCCTTCCTCCCAGCCTGCTTCAAATCAGAGCTATTATCCAAGGACAATGGGGTCCTATGGTCCTTTTCATTGTGGCAGAGCGAGTGGCAAAGCTGACAACATGGGTATTTATAACACACTCTCCTTTCCAGAGGGCTCAGGTTCACCAATGAGTTAATCCTCCCTAACAACAGTCCCTTTATCATCAACGTGTGTTCATCAGACAAGGGCACTGAGGCAGTGGCTGAGCCTTCTCCTGTTGCATGAGATGGCCAGCTGGGGCCATTATCAAGTCATAGGATGCGTGTTGTGCCAGATACAGGGAATGGGACAAGGAACTTGGGTGTGGATGAGAGTGAGCCCTGTGGTTATTCCTAGGACAGATAGATTTGTGCTTGGAGTCTGTACTTCTCATTTGTAAAACTGGGAGAGCAAAGAATCTAAACAAAGTGGGGTTTTTTTTTTCCTTCATGAAGATTTAGTGACACATGTGTTGTGGAATATTAAAAATGTGCTACATTCTTTTATGTTGTATTCATTTAATTCTATAAAGCTGTATTGCTTTGCCTGTCTAAAACACCTGATAGGTCTAATAAAGAGCTGAATGGCCAATAGCCAGGCAGATGAGAGAAACAGGTGGGGCTGGTGGACAGAGAGAATAAACAAGAGAAAGAAGAGGAGAAAAGGGTGGAAGAAAGAGATAAAGATAAGGAGAGAGGACAGCAGGGGCAACCATGCAGCCAGCCACAGAATAAGAAGGAAAGAAGAATAAAGAAAGATAAGAGCCCAGAGGCAAAAGGTAGATGAGAGGATTTAAGTTAAGAAAAGCTGGCTAGAAATAAGCCAAACTAAGTTTGGGCATTCATACCTAAGAATAAGCCTCTGTTTATATATTTGTGAGCTGGATGGCAGCCCCACCCCAAAGAGTAAAAACAAACAAACAAAACCCCACATACAGCATTTCCTGAGCTGGGACACATGTGCATAGGCAAACTCTTAATGGGGGTGCAGGAGAGATGTGCACTGTCCTGAGGGTGAAGGGCAGAGGACAGAGTGAGAACGCTCAAACTTTTCTCTTCCCAAATGCTCCATAGCACTGAGCCTCTTTACTCTCACTGGCTTTCATGGTTCAGGGATGCTCAGGTCCATTCATCTATTCATACTTCTATTTATTCACTTACTTTTTTTGTTTATGGGAGAATACGGTATTTTATAAAAATAAGAATTACCATTGATGGGTGATTAATAAAAAACTATCAAGATTTCAAAGTGCTGACCTACAGAACTCTGTCTATAGGTTTCGTATCTTGCATTTTATGGCCCCCAGTATATGTATGTGTTTGTATCAACTTGTGATGGTGAATCTTTATTGTTGACTGGATATATGCCTCTGCATTATCTGTGAAGTCAGAAGACTCACACTGGATGTAGTTGTCACTGTCACATGGATTAGGGTCCTGGAATTAAATAAACCTCCATAACTCATCCTTCTCTACTGCCTGGCTTCATACACAATGTCACCAGCAGCTTCATGATTCTGCTGCTATAACTAGAGCCACTAGGACTGTTATGCTTTCTCTGTGTTGATAGGCTGTATCCTCAATCTGGGAATCAATAATTTGTAAAGTAGCTTTTATTAGGTATTTTGTAAGAGAGAAGTACCTAAGCTTTTACCCGTAATTGGTGGCTCAGACATACTTTCCCCTTCTAACATCAACTCTTTACATAAGAAGTTCCTTATGTCCTCCTTGTACCTACCACCCACAGTTATTTTCTTAACATAAAGTATGCCTTCAAAGCTATTACACTGTGTACAGTGTAATGGCAATAAGTGCATTCATAATGAGGTGTAGTAACCAGCAACATCCATTTCCACAACTCTTTATCATGCAAAAATTCTCCAACCTGGCTTCCTCCCAAACTGTGCTAACCACTGTTTTTTCCTGACTGTGATTTCTACATTCTAAGTACCTCATGTCAGTGGAATCTGAATTCTTTCACTTTCTGTAACTAGCTTGTTTCACTTAGTATATATTGTCAAGGTTGACCTGTGTTACGGTGTATTTCAGAATTCCCTTCCCTTTTTAAAGATGAATAGCAGTTCACTGAAAGTGTATGCCACATCTTACTTTCCACCCATCTCTCTGATGATGCCTAGGTTGCTTCCACAGTTTAGTTATAGACAATTCTTTTGTGAATGTAGGTATAATGTTTAGGGATTACATGTGACTTCAAGTGGATGGCTCTTACTGATGAATATTTCTGGCAGCTGATCACATGACTTCTCCATGATAGGTACTATTAAAGCAGGAAAATTAGAAATGTCTAAGCTCTAATAGTTAAGCAACCACGTACGTATGACAGAAAGACCCATCCTGACTGTGGTGACAGGAGAGAGCCAAGAGGACACCAGCTCTGACTTCTCCATCTCAAGCTAGTTACATAGCTCTTCTCAACTTTACTTTTCTTGCTTACAGAAATAGGATTGTGCTTTTGTTCTCAGCTGCTCATTGCCTATCTGTTGCATGCACAGTTCAATGAGAGAATGCAGTGAACAAAAGACATTAAGTGAATGACAGTTGTTATCCCCTTAAGGGCCTGGCACATAACACATGCCCAACAAATGTTGTTTGAATTAATGATCATTTGTTGAAATCTACGAGTACAAGACTTTCTTTTTAATTCTGATTCTCTTGTTCTCAGTTTGACTTCATTGTGGACTCCCTTTTGCAGGAATGGTCCTATTGTGCCAGCTCTGTTAAGTACAAGCAGGTGTACACAGCTCCCTGTGAGACTGGGCGACCCAAGATAACAATGACATTGATCTTTGGATGAAACAGGCCTCTCATGAAAGTAAAGACAAAATAGTGGTAGTCACAACGAGTTTTTGAAAATTAGGTTTCAGAGAAGCCTCCAGTGGGCATACATATTTACTAAGCAGGCATGTCTAAATTTTTAATGCAAATAATAATGTCTGGGGACACTGTGAAATATGAACTATGGTTCTGTAGGAATGGAGTGAATCCTGGTGTGTTCTTCATTTCTATTAACCTTTGGTGATATGATTGCATACATTCCACCAACCACACAATGAAAAGCAACAGTCTATCCTTTCTGCAAGAATGATCAGAGAGCTTGAACACAGGGAGATTCCTGAGCTAAACAACACATCTGTGATGTTCTGAGTGACTGTGTAAGGAAGAAAAGTCTTCATTCCTTTGCAACTATGTGATTTTCATAATGGTACCCTAGCAATTGTGTCTCATGCCAGAAGACCAGTCTTAAATGTTCTTCTTTCTGTTGGTTTCTGAAAGGCTTGACCATTTAAGTTAGTTGTCCTCAGACTTTCCCAGAAATGTACTTGCTCCAAGGTCTGAAGCATATTTGGATAAGACAGTGAGGTCAATGGCTAGAGCTGAGGTGTTAGTTCAAGTATGAGGAATCATCCAGCCCTTTACCTTTCTGCAGAGATTTGAGATGTGAGTAAATTAACACCATGAGGTCTTGCAAGAGCTGAAGATGTATAGCCTCTCTCATACAGGAGTTGATGAGTACAACCTGGCTTTGCAAGTCCGTTTTATAAGGTTTTACCTGGATTTTGAATCTTTATTTTCCCCTCCCATGAACAAAGATCTCCCTACAGCAGGCTGTGTCTTGAGAGTCAGTTCTGGTTTGAGACATGAAGTGACCAGGTTGGTTCTGATAGGCCTACCTTTGACCACTTGGCCAATCCTTACTGGCTACAAAGCAGATGTAATAGGATTCTTTATAGCCAAAGTTTCCTTAGACCACTAGATCCCAAATAATGACACAGATACTTTTTTATTAATTAATTATGAAAGCTTGGCATATAGCTTAGGCTTGTTCCCAACTAGCTCTTTGTGGTGATATATTACATATTTAATAAAACCTGAAATATTGGGGAGACAGCACACAGTCAAATCCTAGGCAGACAGCTCAGGAATTTCTTGATCCTTGAGTACAAGGACAAATTGCTGAGATTAAATAGCACAAACCTTTAATCCCAGAAAGGGGAGTGGTGACCTACACCCTTAATCCCATAGCTTCAAAGCAGAACTTTTTTTGTTTCTCTGAGTTTAAGGACAGCTATGAAATAGAGTAGTTCACACCTTTAATCCTAACCTGGATGGGATACAGCTGACAAGAAGGGTATATAAGGCCTCTTAGCAACCCAGCAGAGGCAGGAGTGACTAGCACAAGTGACCTGCAGAAGTGACCAGGCATGAGGCTGAGGAAGTTGCAAGACAGCTGGGTGAGAATTGACTGTGGTGTTTCCTCTCTCTGATATTTCAGCCTTTCCAGGATATTTGGCTCTGAGTCTCATTCCATGCTATCTGAATTCTTGCAACAGCTCTTAAAACTTAGATTAACCCATTTATATTAGTCTATGTTCTGCCATGTGGCTCGTTACCTCTCCTTTATACTGTATATCTGACTTCCTCCACATCTTACTGGTGAGTCTAGCCTCTCTGATTCTTTTCCCAAGTTCCTCTCTCTCCCCCAAAGTCCAACCTATCCTCTCCTGCTTAGCTATTGGCCATTCAGTTCCATATTAAACCAGTCAGAAGGTACCTTGACAGAGACACATCTTCATGGTATACAAAAAGATTATGTTCCAACATTTCTTCTTTAATATTATTTTTTATTTATTTTAACATTGCTGCTCACTCTATCTATAATTAAATTCTTAAAGGACCACTTGAGCCTCTATCCATTTTTTTAAAAAACTTATTTATTTATTTATTTATTTGCCTTGGTGTTTGCCTGGAACTGGAACTACATACAGTTGTGAGCTGCCATGTGGGTGCTGAGAATCGAACCCGGGTCCTCTGGAAGAGCAGACGGTGCTCTTAACCACTGAGCCATCTCTCCAGCCTCTATCCATTTTTATTGCACTTGGTATAGCATTTTATAGCACCTTGATCTCTAAGTTCCATTACCATACCTATAATTCTGTGACACACAGGGGTAGATAGATAGATAGATAGATAGATAGATAGATAGATAGATAGATGTTAGACAGATAGATAGATTGTTAACACCTCTGTGATTGCCCCCTTTACCTTGACTGTCTTCTAGCTGACTAAGAGTCCCATGGCCTACTATTCACGGTTGACAGTTTACCCTCCTCCAAGGTAACCCTCTGAACTAACTTTTATCTCTGAGACTGAATGAGTTGCCTTTGAGCACCCAGCAAATAGGAGATTCCTGTCATTTTCCACCACTCATGCCAATGCAACCGGGGCAGTTAGGAGAACTATGCAACTCAGCATTTTCTGAGTAGAGAAGGAAAACTTGGTCAAAGAAGAGCAGCTCAGTAGAGTGTCCTAGGAGAAAGAGAAGGTGGGACCATCACTCCTGTTCCTTCTTTCCACCTTGCTACCTTGTTTTCTTCTAACAGGCTCATTTTGAGCAGCTGTTGACCATTGAAAGGATCGGGCACTAGACTCAGAGGCTTCTAGTGAATGCTGTGGGGGACTCATGAACAGAGGGGACCCTACAGATCAGAAGTAGAAGAAAACACTGGGAGAGGAGGAGCCTTGCTGAAATCTGGTTTGTTTTCTTCCCTAATGTATCTTAATTTTAACTTTTCTGTAGTGATCTCCATTTTGAGGGGGCATCTGTAAGCTTCAGTGTTATGGAATGTGGAGAAACAGAGACTTTCCTGGCTGTTTTAAAATACTTGGGGCTCAAGCACTCCATTTTGCTTCCTGGGGCTTTTATGCACTGCATAAGAAAGAGAGGACCTCTTTCAATACTCTATTGTTTTGTATTCTCCTCTTCCATCAGCATAGACTCCTTAGATTAGATCTTAAAGAGAGAGGAAGGGATTGGGGAGCTTTCTTGCCTTCTTTCTGCTCCAAGAATGTGCAGATGAGTGAACCCAGCAGTCAGAAGAAATAAAACAGAAGGATGCACTGTGCCTGGGACATTACAACCTCTGTTTTGTGAATTAAAAGTCTGAATCTCCCAGTATTCATGAGCCTTAAAGCATTCAAAGAAACCAGATTTCTTGTCTCAAGATCAACTGTATGGTTCTCCCATCCTGTGCCCAGCCTCAATAAGGCAGAGGAAAATCGGAATTCAACAGACCCCATGTACTAATGGGATGAAAGAAGAAGAAAAATATTTTAAATGTGTGGGCTCTTAACAGATGACTCTGTTTAAAACCAGGACGTGCAGAGGCGGAAGGAGACTGGGGGAGTGTATTAAGTAGAACATGGTTGACTCATGGCCATCAGCTTCTGCAGGAAGTCCTGATTAGGCCCACGGCTGCCTGATGCCACCTGCAACATAAACATCATTTCTGTTGTAAGCTCCCACCTGCTTACACACACTTGGGTGTTTATCTCAGTTTTCTTACTTTTTAGTGTATTTATATGCCAATCCCTTAGTGTCTGATTTGTTCCTATAAATATGTTCTTACCATAAAAGAAGGGCAAAAGGAAGGAGATGCTGATTCCATGGCATTTGTTGAATCTGAAGTTCCTACAGGGTCCTTAGCCTGAGCAGCTGGGTATTCTGGATGGAGGAGTCTAGAAGGTGGGTGGAAAATGATTACATGTTATTTGCTCTAATTCCCTGTTCCTCAGTGTCTTGGCCAACATGTATATGGAGATAAGTGAGAAGCATCATTCTTGTGTATGTACTAAGTGAAGTTTTGAGATCTATCTCCTTGAAGCACATTCTATCCATCTTCCTTCTCGGTTCTCTACTTTGTACCCACGATGAGTTTCTGAAAGTATAAAGCAGATCATGGCACTCCCCTGCTTTCAGTCACCTCCAAGCTTCCTATTGCATTTTGCATAAAATCCTCCTTCAGTGGCCTTCTGGGCTTGGCAGGGCCATGCCATGCCCATATCTCAGCAGTCACCCACCTCTCACTCCTGCTGTGGGCTGTATTCCAGCTGTACTGGCCATTTCTGTTTTCTGGACTGTCTAGTTCTGCCACTTCATTTGCATGATGCTTTCTTTGCTTGGAATGTGCTTCAACCCCTACCTCCCACCCCTCCCACCTCTACCCTGCCCAGTAGCCTGACAGTCATATGGCTTTGACTTTGGTATTTCCTTCCGTTCCCTGCCCCACATTGTTGATGTATCTTATGTGTTTTCTCCACTGCACTGATTTCTCCCTGAATTTGTGTGCATCATTTGTCTATTTCCACTTTAAACATTTAATGTTTTTGCTTGTTTGTTGAGACAGGGTTTGATTATGTAGTCCAAGCTGGAATTGTACTCTTTTTTAAAAAAATGATATTACAGTTCATTTTCATTCGAGATTAAAAAGTCAGAAAAGCATTTGAGGCACTGACTGAACTTATTTTTATCTTAGATCACACAAATCACATAAATATATTTATATTTATATAAATATAAATATATATATTTACTTCTCTGTGTCTTGGTCACCCCCTAAGTAAAAATGGAGGTATTACTAACACCCATATTTTTCATTAGCACTAAGTGCAAGAATATTTGTAAAACTTTTGACTAGTGTCTCATGGTATGTCATGGACACTCAGTGCTAGTGGTCTGTATTATTATTATTATTTTGGTAATTCTCATGCACAGGGAACTCTTCTGAGAGCCTTGTAGGGCAACTTAATAATACACAGGTGTAATCCGAAGTCATCTTTCTCTCTTCTTCTTGAATCAGCAGGAACTTGAAGGGAGAGTTTGTCTGTTGAACAGGACTTTGAAGGATAGAATATGTGGCCATTGTGTACAAAAGAGCACAAACTTTAAAGGCAGAGAAATGGCATGTGTTAGTGCTACATACTGAGCTGTAGCAGGAACCAGAGTAGGGTTCTGCTCTCTCTCTCTCTCTCTTTCTCTCTCTCTCTCTCTCTCTCTCTCTCTCTCATCTATCTATCTATCTATCTATCTATCTATCTATCTATCTATCATCCATGTATCCCCTTGTTCAGGCTCCCTTCCCCCTCCTGCCCCTCCCAGTCACTCACTCTTCTCTCCATCAGTCTATCTCTTCCCTAGCAAGGGCAAGGTCCTAAGGTGGCTTGGTTCAATATCTACTACAGGCAGATCTGTTTCCTCACCGCCACATGAAGACAGAGTCAGTTGTTTCTCTGGAGGGAGTGTGATCCAAGGTGCCAGTCTAAGGTGTTTCAGATCCCAACCTGTTCAGTGGTTGTGGTTTGCAGCTCAAACATGCTAAACATTTTTTTCTTTAAAGTCTACCAATGAGTAAGTGCATCTCCTGTTTATCTTTTTGAGTTTGTGAGACCTCACTCAGGAGGATATTCTCCAAATCCATCCATTTGCCTGCAAGTTTTAGGATATCATTTTTTCTCACTGCTGAGTAATACTCCATTGTGTAAATGTACCATAGTTTGTTAATCCATTTTTTAGTTGAGGGGCATCTAGGTTGTTTCCAGGTTCTTGCTATTACAAATAATGCTGCTATGAATATAGTTGAGCTAATGCCATTGGAGTGTAAATGTACATCTTTAGAGTATATGCCCAGTAGTGGTATTGCTGGGTCTTTAGGGAGATTGATTCCCAGTTTTCTGAGAAACTGCCATACTGCATTCCAGAGTGGCTGAACAAGCTTACACTCCCACCAACAATGGAGGAGTGTTCCCCTTGTTCCACAACCTCTGCAGCATAGGCTGTCATCTGTGTCTTTTATCTTAGCCAATCTGACAGGTGTCAGGTGGTATCTCAAAGTTGTTTTGATTTACATTTCTCTGATGTCTAAAGATGTTGAGCACTTTTCAAGTGCCTTTCAGCCATTCGTAGTTCCTCTACTGAGAATTCCCTTTTTAGATCTGTACCCCATTTTTTGATTGGGTTATTCAAGGTTTTGGGCTCTAATTTCTTGAGTTCTCTCTATATTTTAGAGATCAGTCCTCCGTCACTTGTAGGATTAATGAAAATGTTTTCCCATTCTGTAGGCTGTCATTTTGTCCTATTGACAGTGTCCTTGGTTTTACAGAAGCTTCTCGGTTTCAGGAGGTCCCACTTATTGATTGTTGTTCTTAGTGTCTGTGCTACTGGTGTTATACTTAGGAAGTGGTCACCTGTGCCAATGCATTGGAGGGTATTTCCCACTTTCTTTTCTATCAGGTTCAGTGTGGCTGGGTTTATGTTGAGGTCTTTGATCAACTTGGATTTGAGTTTTGTGCAGGGTGACAGGCTTGGATCTATTTGCATTTTTCTTCACACTACCATCCAGCTATGCCAACACCATTTGTTAAAAATACTATCTATTTTTCCATTGAACATTTTGGGTGTCTTTGTCAAAAATCAGGTGTTCATAGGTATTTGGGATTGTGTTGGGATCTTCAGTTTGATTTCATTGTTCCACAAGTCTGTTTTTATGCCTGTACTAGGCTGTTTTTAATACTGTAGCTCTATAGTATAACTTGAAGTTGGGGATGGTGATGCCTCCTGAGGTTCTTTTGTTGAGCAAAATTGTTCTGGCAATCCTGGCTTTCCTGGTATTTTAACTGCGATTGAGTATTGTTCTTTCAAGGTCTGTAAAAAATTGAGTTGGGATTTTGATGGGAAATGAGTTGAATCTGTAGATTGCTTTTGGTAGAATTGCCATTTTTACTATGTTGATTCTACCTCTTCAGGAACATGGAGATCTTTCCATTTTCTTATATCCTCTTCAATTTCTTTCTTCAGTGATTTAAAGTTTTTGTCAAATAGGTCTGTTACTTCTTTGGTTATAGTTACTCCAAGGTATTTAATGCTATTTGCAGCTATTATAAAGATGATGTTTCCCTTATTTCTTTTAGCCCTTTTAGCTCTTTTATATTTAGTATATAGGAGGGCTACTGATTTCTCTGAGTTAATCTTGCATCCTGCTACCTTGCTGATTGCATTTATCAGCTGTAGAAGTTCCCTGGTAGAATTTTGTGGGTCACTTATGTATACAATCATATCATCTGCAAATAGAGATAGTTACACTCCTCCTTTTCCAATTTGTATCCTCTTTATCTCCTTTCATTCTCTTATTGCTTTAGCTAAAGCTTGATGAACTATATGGAATAGATAAGGGGAGAGAGGACATCATTGTCTAGTTCCTGATTTTAGTGGGATTTCTTTGAGTTTTTCTCCAGATTTGTTGATAGGTATTGTTTAAATTTGACTTTGTCATGAAATATCTTGTTTACTCCATCTATGGTGATTGATAGTTTTTCTGGGTACAGTAGTCTAGGTTGGCAGCCTTGCTCTTTTAGTGTCTGTATAACATCTGCCCAAGCCTTTCTTGCTTTCATTGTTTCCATTGAATAGCCAGGTGTTATTCTGATGGATGTGTCTTTATAGGTAAGTTGGTCCTTTTCTTTTGCAGCTCTTCAAATTTATTCTTTGGTCTGTGTGTTTTGTGGCTTGATTATTATTGTGAACTTTTTTGGGAGGGTCAAATCTATTTGGTGTTCTGTAAGCTTCTTGTATCTTTATAGGCATCTCCTTTAAGTTGGGAAAGTTTTCTTCTATGATTTTACTGAATACATTATCTGTGCTTTTAAGCTGGAATTCTTCTTCTTCTCCTATTCCTATTATTCTTAGGTTAGGTCTTTTCATGATGTCCCAAATTTCCTGAACGTTTTATGTTATGGCTCTCTTGGTTTTAGTGGGTTTTTTTTTAACTAATATATCTATTTCTGATATTGAGTCTTCCACTCCAGAGATTTTCTCTTTCATCTCTTGGATTCTGTTGGTTATACTTGTGTCTGTAGTTCCAGCTCTTTTCTTCAGGTTTTCTATTTCCATCTTTGCCTCATTTTGTGCCTTTTTTATTGCTTCTATTTCAGTTTTTAGTTCCTGAAACGTTTCTTTCATTTTTTGATTTTCCATTTCTTGGTTTTCTTTCCATGATTTGTTCATCTCTTCCAATTTTTTGTTTGTATCTTTTTTCTATTTCTTTAAGGAAATTTTTCATATTCTCTTTGAAGGCTTCAACAATCTTCATAAAGGTGCTTTTGCTGTTGTTTCCTTCTGATTCCTCTGTTCAGGTCTTGTAGTTTTAGAACCATCCATTTCTTCTGGTGTTGCCTTGTTGTTCTTTATATTGCTATATGTATTCTTGCACTGGCATCTGCCCATGGCTTCAGTGGTTCACAATTATTCAGCTCCTAGTCAATTGTGGCTAGAGGCTTGTATGTTTTCTGTCTGCTCTGAGCAAGGGCTCTGTTTGATCTTTGACTCAGCTCTGGACAGGGGAGTGTGTTTCCAAGAGATGGAGTTTCAAAGCACTAGGTCCTTGTCTAGTGACACAATTCGTCCTGGAGATGGGGCCCAGTTGGGCAGGTCCTAGGGCCTTCTGCTGGTATGAATCTGAGATCAGACCTTTGGTTGCAAGCTCGATACCTGAGACGAATTCTCCAGATTGTGGCCCAGGCTGTGGGATCTGCTCACCTCTTTCTCTCTCTCTCCCTCATACACACACACACACACACACACACACACACACACACACACAAATTGTATGACTAAATGAGAATGAATGATTGTGAATAGGGAAGACACCAAACGTCAGAGCCTCTAACAAGGCAAGGGACCCTCTGTTATTCTAGTATCAAGGAATATGTGTTTTATTTTTATTTTCTTGACCTCAATTCATTTGTTGGCTGTTGTTGTTAGTTTTCATTCCTAACCAGCAGTCTAGTATCCTCCATACCTGCATTCTGCTGGGCACAGACCCCAGCCCAACAGCCAAAATCAATAGCTCATGAAAGGACATTTCAGACAGGTTCTAAGAAACCATCTCACCCAAACATGCTCATTTAACGATGAGAAAACTATAGCCAAGGGAAGGACCTTTATTTATTCAGTAATTCAGTAATGATTTATTGAGTCAGTTTGTTGTGCAAGGCCCCAAGCTAGGGGAGAAAATCAAAAGAAGCCATCCTCTTTTTCAGAGTGAAGCATCCACAATTAACTCTTATAAAAGACTGCTTAATAGATGTAATATGCAAAGAGCTGGGGCCTGAGAATTATAAGCTTTGAGTTCCAATCTAAATTCCATCACCCTTTAAAAAAAATAAAAAACTCTAACCCAGAGGAATTTCCTGAGCCTTTGCTCTTTCATGTGTAAAATGTGGAAGATGGTGTCTGGACTGTGAATCTCACAAGGAATTTATGAGCACACAGATAATCCTGACACATGCTGATGCTTGATGGCCTATAAAGCAATTTGTAGACGATGCTTTTGTTACTGGTAGGATGATAATTTGCAAACAGGGAATTGCAGCGGCAGGAATAATATAATGTGAAAATGAAAGGGATGGCCATGGAGGTGGAAGGAGGGTTTTGTATTAGAAAGGGAGTAGAAGAGAGAAAAGGCTGAGCCCCAAACCTTTATTCTAAGGAGCATGGTTTTGTCTACTATTTGGAATAAATGAGACAGGGCTTTTCTCCCTGAGGACTGATTCAGTCAGGTGGAAGCTACTACATATTAGTATCCGAGTTTGTCCTTTGGGAAACATGAGGAAAGAAGAAAGACTAGGTAGCCCTGGTATGGGAAGCCTACTGAGGGCGCTACTGTTCAGGTACTGACAGAAAGATCAGTTAAGGTTGAGAGAACAGCATAAAAATAGTTTGTTTACTTTCTACTACTAAAACAAGACAGTTGAGGCTGGGTAGCTTTATTTTTTTTTTAAAGAAGGTTTACTTAGTTTCTATTTCTGGAGTTTCAAGGGCATGGTGCCAGCCTGGGGTCAGGTCAGCTGAGGGCCTTGTGGCTGATAATGTTAAAAAATGGGAGCATAGATGGAGAGAATATCACAAGACAAGAAGCTGTGGAAGCCGGAGAGTAGCAGGTGGTGCTTCTGTAAGAACCTTCATGAGAGCATCCATCATCCATCATTCAGGGGTTCTGGGAGAACTATCTCCTCCCTCCTGAAAACATACTTCTGTAACCTTAAGATTCCTCACTGGTCCTCACCACTTTTTAACATTCCTTTCCTGAAGACCAAGCTTCCAAAACATGAATCCTTGAGACACAGACAAGCTCCAGACTGTAGAAGACATGAGTGTGGCAAATTTGAGGAACAAGAGAGGGTTTAAAGTGAGGATTGAACTCTCTCTCTCTCTTTCTCTCTCTGTCTCTGTCTCTGTCTCTCTCTCTGTGCATGTGCGTGTGTGTGTGTGTGTGTGTGTGTGTGTGTGTGTGTGCATGTGTTGACAGGATAGCTTGGTGATACAAGATAAAGCTTATTTGGTTGTGAATGTAATTTACATTCAGAGACAGCCTCCCTCCCATTGTAACCGCCCCAAGAAGCCATACATGGCCTTGTGAAATGTGTGGCCAATTCTACAGGAGAGACTATCAGAGTGGGGATGCTGAGAGCAGTCATCTGGAGTGGCATATAAAGAATGGGTGCACTGTAGATGGGACCCATTCAAATGAGCATCTTTCTGGGGAGCAGAATAGCACACACTCTGGGACTCCTTGACTTTTGTGGTACCCTGCACTGTACTCCAATTTTCCATCATAGGATCTCTCTTCCCACTTCAGAGAGTTAATGCGATCTTAAGGCAGGGGGCATTTCTTCCCTGAGGAGGGATAGATGGAATTTTCTTAGAAGACATGCATCTATTAAGCTCCTGTGGTTTATAGAAACAGCCCTGTGCATGGTGACAGCTGGGAGAGTGACATAAGCAACGTCTGTGGCACTTCCCTAACATTGCTATTCATGAGCTTCAATTCCAGTGTGTCCAAACCTGAAATTTTATCTTCTTCCATAAGAATAGATGGCCCCTCTTCAGGCAAAGTCCCCATGTTGTTGTCCCAGTCATAGTCAGTTTATTGTCCTCAAGGCTTTCCTGCGCTAACCCCCACCCACCAACTCTGGTCCCCTATAGCTGCATCACTGCTGCATTATGACTGGGTCCTCCACATCTGACACCTGATAAATAAGGCGAGCAGGGCTCACACTGCCTTGGATGAACTCTTCACTTCTCTGCCCTGCTCTGATGTGTGGAATCTCTTATATTGATTTGCAGGATTCTAAGCTGTCAGCATCTTTGTTTATTTACTGGACCACCTTGAAGTCTTCTTTAGGAGGCCTCTCTGTGGTGGGCACTAGAGGTTCTAGATGGATCAGGAACGCACAGCTTAATAAGGAGGCAGCCATAGGGAGAGTTTATATTCAGTGGTATTCAGATGGTGAAGTCCAGCCTTGACTGGGGATGTGACCCTTGGATTGCTTTTCCAATTAACATTGGAAATTTCCTCCACTTAACAAAAAACACCAGAAATTGATTTGGAAGGCTATAAAAATAATGTTGACATCATATTGAAAAGAAGCTAAATAGTCTTTCTTGGTAGTATCAACCTCTACCTACTCACTAATAACATATTTTGTTATCACTAGCAGTTTTATCCTATACTTATAAAATATATGATACTTGATCATTTTATTTTGCAGGCTATCTTATTTTTGATAGTGAGGCTCTAACATTTATAAAGCATCTCCTTTGTTCCTAATTGCAGAGATAATGTACAGCTATTCCTAAAAGTTATACAGTAAGAATTACATGCAAACAGATCTGATGTGTTGCTTGAAGATCACATTGGTATAAGTCTGTTCAGGGTTTTGGGTCTACACACACATGTAAATGTAAATGCAGGTGCTGACATCAATCCTCTGCTTTCTCCTTCACAGCATATTGCTTCTTTATATTCCTCTTAAATTGGTATTTTCCTGTATCTATATGATATCATGTATAGAATATTACAAATCATTGAAACTCATTTCTATAGACATTTACATGTCATGATGAGGAAGTGACTGTGTGTTCACATGCATGCACATGTACACTCTGGTTTTTTTGATTTCCTTGACATTAAGGCTCAGAAGAAGACTTGCTCTGACAATGAGTGTATACAGTTACAGCTCTGGTCAATGTGTATCAGCAGCAGAACTATAAGATGATTTCCAATGATTCCATCAATCCCTAGCTTCCCCATCCCTTGTCACAAGTGGGAACTGAGAATTTCTTTTAACTAGTAGACTAAAGCAAAGGCTGTCACTATGATGGCGATACTTTAATATATGTCAAAATGTGTTTTTTCAGATGTAGCTAGACCCTAACATTTGTCCTTAAGTTAGTCAAAGAGATTAACTTCAGTGAGGCGTAGTAATCAGGCAAGCCTTTTAAAATAGAGTCTAGAAGACAGAGTCTTCTTTTCTACTAGTCTTGAAAAAGTTAACTACCATATCTACCATAAGTCTGTACCACAAGCAGATGGATCCTGTCAATCCTACATGAGCTGAAAGAAGATGTGTGGAGAGCTGCGTGTAGCCATGCCTCCACCTTCCTGATGGTGAGTGCTCTCTGTGGTAAACAACTCCATATATGGCTAAGGCTGAGGATCTAGCTTGCTTCTGCATACCTGGACCTATGGATAATGCCTATGTGGCGTACTGGGGTTGGCTGCCCAGAGGCTATTTAGGCTGCTGGCAGGTTTCCCTGTGGTCAGAAGGAGAAGGAATGAGAGAGAACATGTAGCAAGTTAGTCAGTCCCTGTCATAAGTAAGTAAGTAAGTCAGAAGTCAGAATTCAAGGTTCCTGAACAAAACTGCTGAAAGAAGAGCCTGGGTGTCGCGTGTTCCTTGCTGGCAAGGTTGTGCGACAAAGATGGAGCTGCAGATGAGTTCCAAGCCCTGGCTGACATTTCTATGGTGTTTGTGAGATACTGAGCATAGAACCCTCATAACTTGCTCCCTTAGTTACCATCCCACTGAAACTTTGAGACAGTCTATCTTGTTTTAATCTGTGGAAACTGTGATGACATACTGTGGAAGAATAGAGCACTAATACAGTATTTGAAAACTGCCTTTGATAAATCATGCACAATTTACACTTATTACTTCTAAGCAAGCTCTATGTCTACATAAATTTTTGTCAATACTAGATGTTGTTAAGCTTTAAATTTTGGAGAACCTAAGAAGAAAAAAATAATACTTTTAAGTCTGTAAGTTAAGATAAATGAGGTAAGATTGTGTGCTTTCTGTATCTTAATTTAAAAAATTGTTCAATATATGTGCATAGCTATTTTACCTACATGCATGTCTGTATACTATGAGAATGCCGAAGCCCATGGAAGCCAGAGGAAGATCTTGGATCCTCTGGGACTGGAGTTATGGATGTTATGTGCCATGTGAGTGCTGGGAGTTCAATGCAAATCCTCTCAAAGAGTAATTGGTGATTCGAACTTTTGAGCCATCTCCAATCTCTACTGTATTTTAATAAAAATTTATTTTGACTCATGACCAAATCATATCCTCTTCCTAGTTCTGTCTTTTTCATACTGATTTATTTTAAGCATCCTTGTTTAATCTGCTGCAAATGTTTATTGTTGTTTTTTCTTACCATCATTTATGTCTTTAATGATCAGAGACATAGATGGTCTTCCTCTGTGAGCTTTTAAAGTGCCATTCTGTCAGTCTGTATGGAGGTTTGGTTGATGGATAATAAAGAGAGCCATGATAATATAATCACATTTGTGCAGATAAGCTAATGATGATGGGACCTGAAGTATATTAAGGAGATAGGGATGGTAAGGTGGAGCCTTAGCTCAGAGGGCTTCAGAAATAACATTGGCAGGCTTTGATGTTCTTCAGACAAGGTTCCTTACTAGATGTACCATGGTGGTAAAGAAATAAAACAATATTTTCTGGCTTAGACCAGTAGGTATCAAGTTCACCAAGGAGCCTCTCTTTTATGGATGTAGACCACCAAAGGCTGTGAGTGTTTCAGCTTCCACAGAGACCAGGAAGCACCTGTTTGTTGTACTCATAGCCATACCTTTATTTCCAGTGGGTGGGTAAATAAATTATTCCTGGAGATGCCCTTCTTCCCTTCAAATAGACAAAGCCTTTGCTTATATTGGAATCCCTCAGCAGACAGAGCCATGGCTTTGAAGCCGAGCAGATTTGCAGGGGCACTTGTCAAACAAGCATCTACTTGAATATGCCTGGCACAGTGCAGAACTTCCTTTAAGCAACCTGAGCAGTCTTGGCTGTGGGCAGGGGTAAGTGTGGGATAGATGGAGAAGTATTGTTTCTTGCAATGAACAAAGCTTAGTTAGATGTTAAACATTACATTAAAATATCTGGCAAGAGGAAATAAAACAATTTATTCCATTCCAAGATGCTGCAAAGTTCCTCAAACCATCTACGAGGGAGCCATGCTGCCTACAGTATGTAACTGGATAAATCAAGATGACCTGCTTGGCAGGAGATATCTTTTCATGGGACATTTGGAACTATTTTCATACTTATTTGATTGTCTAGTATCTGGCATGAGTAGAGGCCATGAATGTTCCTTAGTGTTCTAAAATGCAGGAGGTGGGCCCCAATAACAGAACTGTAGGACATCAAATGTTAACCCTAATGAGACAGAGAAATCCTGGTCTGGTATGAACAAGAGCCTGTAGGGGCTGGAGAAATCAATCAAACGTTAAAAACACTTGCTGCTTTTCCAGGAGACCTGAGTTTGGTTCCAGCATCAGGCTACCTGCAATTCCAGGGGATCTTTTGCCTTCTTCTGGCTTCTGTGGGTACTGTACCCTTGTGTGTGTATGTGTGTTTGTGTGTGTGTGTGTGTGTGTATGTGTGTGTGTACATTTAAAAAATAACACTTTTTAAAAAATAGTATCATAAGTCAATGATATTTTCTAGGTTGGAAATATATAAAAATATCTGTAAGCACTATATCATGTTTTGTGAATATGGTCTCTTAGAATTTCTTTTTCCCCTGGTTTCTCTACTAAATATCATTTTGCCTCATCTGGTGTCTCTACTAAATATCATTTTGCCCAGTAATGATGGGAACCTGAGAGGGGTACAACTGTCTGGGATATGGATCTCTCAGTTCACCTGCAAAGTTCTGCTAAGAGGCAATGCTGATTGTCTTATAGCTGAGAGGACCATTAAAAAAACAAACAAACAAAAAAAACAAAAAAACCAAACCAAAACAAAACAAAACAAAACAAAAACAAAAAAAAAACAAAAACAAAACAAAAAAAACCCACAGCTCTTTGGTGTAGAAGGATCTTTCTTCAAACCTCAAATTAAGCATCTCTAAAGACTCACTGCTGTTTGGAAAGATTCCCATATCATATCCAACACAACAAACACTGACACTGACCTCATCTTTGATTCAGATGATGTATTTGCCCACGCTAGACAGAAATTCTGTGTCTGGCAGGAGAGGTCAGCTGTGGATGGAGACAAGAGGCTGTATATTTGAAATCACGAGAGATGGATTTTTTTTGTGATTTGACACAAATATTTGATGTGAAGTAAGTGAAGTTGGGCTTTACATAAGTGTGGGTCAGAACAGACTATGTAGATTCTCAATGCCAGACATGGGGAAGGTAAAGCTGAAATACATTAGCATTAAATGCCATGTCTACGTCTCTACCATAATGTGATTTTTATAGGTAATGGAGATATATGTGCACTATATAAAGATGTTCAAAGCTTCTTCTGTTTGTTAGTTTGTTTCCAGATTGATTCCTTAGAGCAAGGTTTTCTTTTCTTCTCTTTCTAATGTTTGTTGATGGTGGCAGTATTCTTTTCTGTCCCAGGAGAAATACAGAAAAACAAACATTACAAAAAATAAGTATTGGCCTTAAATTGTTGCTCATAAAGAATCCTGTGCCTATGTTCTGTTTCCATGAACCAATTTTACAGAAAGAGATTTTTTTTGTGTGTGTGTCTTGAGTCTGTTTCTCAGAAATAGTCTCCACGGGACAGGATCTGGATTGACAGCTGCAAATGGGATTTGCATGGAGGCAGCATCTCCAACCAACAATTCCACAGAGGGTTCTCAGGCCTCATCATTCTTAATCCCCTTTGGCAGGAACTCCCGCCCCCTTCTTCCTGCATTTTGAGTCCCTCCCTTAGTGTCTGTCTCCTGCCTTAGCTGTTTTGACTTTTGCTATGCTCAGCTCACTCCTTTGCAGGTACCTATCCCCCTGTACCATCTCTCTCTTCTATTTAGGGAAATTTCATTGGCTCCCAAGGTCGTAACCACTGACTCTGCAGACAATTCTGAAATCCACACCTCTAGCTTCAGTCAGCCATATACTCACTGGCCACTGAGATAAAAGCATACAGTGAATCTCTTCCCAGTATTGTCTATTTTCAACAGTGGGAACAAGGGAACAATTCTGCTTATACAAAGTAAGACCAGAAAGTGGTATTTTGATGTCTCTCCCTCCTTTAGATTAGGGAACAGTCTCAGAGCATCTTAAAGTGAATCTGTTCCTTGCTTTATGACCTTCCCTACAAATAAGAGTTTATATTTCCATAGCCCTCTTTATCCTTGTTGGCACAGTGACCCTATTACAAGTCCAAGTGATGGGTTCTATTTCCTGTGTACTCTAAGGTTGTCTGCATATGTGAAATCATGAAATCTTCATCATCCACTAAACCTGGTTTTAATGGATAGATCACCAATTGCTCCATCTCTGTCAGATACCACTCACCAATTTTCATGATATTACCCACTAATCACAATGATGCAACGTAACCACAATGCTTGCTTCTGCACCTGGTCCAACTATAAAGAAGGCAAAGCAGGGTGATGACATACAAGAGAGACACGGAAGATTCTCAAGACAGTTGCTGTGGGCAGGTGGATTCTCTTCCCTAGACTTTGAGAGTTTGAAGCCTAGAGGCCGTTAGAGGCCACCTGAGCACTAGAGGTAAGAGTGGCATCTAATAGAGAGTACATAGAGGACCATGGGACACTCTGCTCTTTGGAGGACTTAGACATTCTTTGATCCTATTTATGCTTGAGCTGAACATGAGTTGTCAAAGAGCATGATGGGCTTTTGGGCTTTTACTACTAGCTGCATGCATCTACTCCCATGCATGTCTAGCCTGATTGATCAGTGGCTGCTTCTCCTACATGGGGGATTTGCCAGCTACTTTTGCAGCAAGGGAAATGGAGGAAAAATAATATGGAAAGACTGTTTTTTTGGTCCTTGGCTTAGCATGGCAGGGCTGATGGTATAGGTAGGTGGAGTTCTGATAGAGATCAAGCGGACTGGTGGATATCCTAAACAGGAGCTCTGTGTAGGCCTTTCCAAGAGTGAATTAATTCCAGGGAGCCCAACAGCACTCTCAGGGTCAGAGTGCACTCAGCAGTCAGAGTATGAGTGTAGTCTCAAGTTTCTATCTTGGCCAAAATCTCTCAATTGTGACTCAGAGGCTTAATTTTATGGTAACTGCTGGGCCAGTAGTTTAGGCTTATTATTAACTAGCTCTTTCACTTAAATTTACCCATTATTTTTATCTATGTTTAGCCATGTGACTTGGTACTTCGGCTCAGCATTCTCATCTTGATTCCTATGCTCTCACTGGTGTCTCCTGCTCTGCCTTTCCTCTTTCCAGAATTCTCTTAGTCTGGTCACTCGGCCTCTACTTCCTGCCTAGCTACTGACCAATCAGTGTTTCATTAAACCAATATAAAAAACAAACCTTTGCAGTATACAAGAGCATTATCCCACACATGGGCCACTGAAGACCCTTTACCCACCATGTTCTAAAACTCTTGAGAATGAAGTCTTTGTCTTCTCTGGAGTAAGCAAAGTCTGAAGAACTAAAGCCTAGTAGAGATATGCCTGTCTTTCAGCCTCGATCCCTGAGTGGGGGCCACTGAGCCAACGTCCTAAACAGCAGCTTTGTGTTGTATTAGGTTCTGGCCTGGACTTTCAGGGCCTGGAACAAAGGTTTAGGTCCCACTCTCAGCCCTGCTTAGCCTCAAATAATCACATACAGGCTTATATTAATTTTGTGCTGATCAACCTATGGCCCAGGCATATAACTTGCCAACTCCTTCATCTCAGCTCAACCCATCTTGTTCAGCCATGCGGCTCAGTACATTTTCTCAGAGGAGCATTTCTTCTGTATCTCCTGGCAACTCCAGGGACAACTTCTCTGTTGTGTGGCGTCAGTCCGCTCTGAGATGTTCCTGAGTTTTCTTAGTCTGGTAGCCCCACCCATACTTCCTGTTTGCCTTTGGCCAATCAGCTTTTTATTAAGCCCATAGGCAGGAAAATATTTATATAACCAGCATAATCCCACTACAGCTTTGTGTGCTTCAGTAGGTCCTAGTGTACCCCAGGATGCCTTAGTGTGTTTCATGCACCCCAGTGTAACCCAGAGTGCTCTTAGCTGTTTCTCTTTTATCTCTATGAGATATTGTTTCCATTTTTTGTTCATTCCTGCAGTATTAAAGTAGAAAAAAGAATGTGGGGAAATGCCTTCTTTTCTGGGGAAGAGTTGTGCGGAAATCTTTCCACTGTATGGCCTCAGTGTCTGTCAGGATGGAGTCACTAGACCATCTCTGTTATGACTGTGGAGGCTGAGTACGAGGCTTGTATTTGTACTTGGCTTACAACATACATTGAATATTATCCTCATTTTTAACTAACACATTCATTGCCATTGTCTCTGTTACTAGACTGAGGTTTAGCAAGATGTGGGTTCTAACTTGCAGAAACCTGAGTCTATGTTAGTGGATCAGGAGTAAGACCCTTTAGAGTCATGCTATGCTCTCACTGTCTTCTAAATGTTGGGCTATTTTATTGTTGATTCAATGGCTTTGCATGGCATTCTTAGTAACTCACAATAGCAAATGATCATGGACATGGTGACTTTTTTTTTTTAAGCGATAGGGTGAGAAGCTGCTGACAAAGCAGCTGGCACATGTGGGCACCCAGATTCTACTTACTAAACTCTCAGCTCACATCACCAGCCATTTGCTCAGTAATGGTTGACTAAACTTCTCTGTAATCTGTCTCTGTCTCTGTAATCTGCTGCGTTCTGTATACCTTACTAAACATCAGCAGTGCATGGTAGTGCACGCTCATGATCTCTGTACTCAGAAGGGAGGTTTTGGAAGGGGAGATCACCAATCTAAGACCAGCCTGGGTTACATGTGGGATTCTCCCTCAAAATATGTCTGCATGTGTAGATTTGTGATGGCTACAGGGGCAGTAGCATCTTGGGATTGGGTAAGAGAACCCACCATTTCCAGGACTGCCATTTTACAAACCTGTCTCCATGACACAGGTCTTTATTTATAGCTTAACGAGCACATTCCCTTTATCTCCATGCCTTCATTCTATTTTGACATTACATGACATTTTTAGGCAGTCATATTTATTGAACTTTTTTTAGTGTTTCTGGATTTTGAGTAAAATCTTGTAAAACCTTTAGACATTCTCATGGCTTTGGAGAAATTTGTTTTCTCTCTACTTTTCTCGTCTCCTAGGATTTCAATGAATTAATTTTTTACATTTAAATTTTGGTCTGTTTGGGATTTGTTTTGGTATGCAGTGTGAAAATGATGCATTTCCAAGAAGTTCCTCTTTGAGATGTCTCTTTAATAATTGTAGACACTGGGCTCTGATTCTGAACTTTTAGATGTTCTAATGGCTAATTCTGTTAATATATTAGTTAATTGTTACTAAATTAGTTAATATTGGTTAGTTTTTAATGTTTCAGTGACTAAAGTATTAATATGGTGATCTTTGTAGTGTATTATGAAAGGAAGACAGTCTGATAGTTTTTTCCCTGTGTTTTCTCATTACTCTATTTTTTCCAAGCCTTATGATGAGATATAAGTTATGTCTTCTCTATCATATTGATCACACTTCTTCTCAAGACCAAATATTAAAGGCTTCTTCTCAGGTTTTCATGTTTGCTCCACCTCTGATTCATTTCCAGGGAGTCTCCCACACTCACATTGTCACTTGTCCATATGAAGCCAACTTGTGATTGCCTATCTTTGTCCAACTGAGCTGTGATATCCTTGAGGGTAGGAACCAAGCCTCCTCTGTTCCTCTGTCTTTCAGGAATTAGCTCATCTCCGGCAGACAGCAGGTGCAGTCTGCCATTATCAGTTGCATCCCAGAGCACCTTAAACCTAATGACCACACTATTTCAGTTTGATTATTACTGTTTGAGCTGCAATTGTCTTCAGCTAGAAAGCCTCAATGTTGGAGCCCTCCCAGTGGTAGCCTCAGACAGTAGCTGGTGCTGGATTCATGGATGGGAATTTCTCCTTGGAGAGTCAGGTGAGGGATGCTGGCTGTCACTGGGACATCAGCTGGGCCTGCTGGCTGAAACCCCTATCATGTGGCCCGCATTTCTATAACGTAGTGACTGCTTCCAAAAGCTGGAGGGTTTGAAGCTGGCAGAAGCTATGTCAATCTTCGTGACTAAGCCTCAGAACTGTCACATAAAGGCACAGCTGCCATGTTCCATGGGCTGAGAAAGTCACAGAGGCCTGCCTAAGTTCAAGACAAGGGCAGATAAATTCAGTGTCTTGATAGGGAGTAATAAGATCACAATGGAGTAAGTGGTATAGACATGTCTGTTATCAGAAAATATAACCGAAAAATCTAGGCTGGGGCTTGTGAATTTATTTTATCTTCATTTCCCATCCCATCCCATCTCATCACAAATCATATCATATCATATCATATCATATCATGTCTGCCCATCCTACTGTTATATCAGTACATTATAGCCATTTGTCAAATGGATGCAAATGTACAATTCAGTTCACAAGAATGACCACATTGTGAGCCTAGGCTTGACCTAGAATCTCTGACTGACGAGATAAGATCAAGTGCTGTCAGGAATGTTGTTCATTTGTTTCTGTTTAGTTGGTTGGTTTGGTTTTTCAAGACAAGGGTACCCTGGCCTTGAATTCAGAAATCAGTCTACCTCTGCCTTCTGAGTGCTGGATTAAAGGTGTCCAGTACCACTCTCCTGCAGGAATGTTTTGTTTTATTTTATACACCTCCTCAGGTTGGAGGTGAAGTCAAATTGCTAAGTTCCTGGGGATATTTTTCTTTCTGCACCCTAGTTCAGGAGCCACGGGCGATGTGGGAAGCTTTGTAACATAGCTCTTTGCTTTTTGATCATAAAGTTTTCCTCTTCCATTCAAAGTGCCAAGTTATTAAAGTTTGTTTCCTTCTCTACTGTCTGAAGCAAATGCTTTGGAGAAGATGGATACACGGGAAGTGACATATTAAGTATTTCTGCTGAAATGTGGGGCTTCTGCTCAAATGGAAGGTGCTGTGTTTATGACTGGCACACAAATTGAAGAATGGAACTTGCTTTTTGCACAATTGAGTTTATCGTTTTTGCTCTCAGAGGTGGCTTTTTCTAGTGGAGAAAGCTAAAGGGGCTTCAGGAAGCTATGTGATTTGATTCTGCCAGATGAAGTTATCAGGGCAATGTGTGTGAACTACAAGAGATTGAGTGAGAGAGTTCTCCTATGCCTCTGAGGACCTTACTCATTGTTGACCAGTCTCATGGATAGAAAGGTATCATAGTGAGAATGATGTGGGATTGCTACTTCATTGGGCTTTGGGTCACACTTTAACTATCTAGTGGGTTTTATGCCTTATGACTTGACTCATTTTTATGAAGGTCTTTGTTGAGGTTGTCTTTAATATATATAGTCAATTACAGACAGACCCTAAATCCAAATGTTGTAGACTCAAACCCCACTTTTCTTTTATACCAGCATATGTTACCCTACTTTTTAGCACCACAGTGATTTCATGTAAGTGCTAAGGCACCTTTTAGAAGTTGCAGAACGTGTAGAGTAAAGCAGTGACTGCTGTCCAGTGAACTTTCAGTCTGTGTTGTCTGCTATGTTCATTGTTTCTGGGACTATTGTTTAATTGTCACTATTAACCATGATCTGTTAAATGCTCTTCCTAGACCTATCTGGGCAACTTCACATTTGAAAATTTTTAGAGGCCATATTTTTCAAAAGGAAACATTTTAGCAATATATTTTATTTAACTAATTTATACAAAATATTTTTATTTAATCAGCTTTAAAAAGTTCCTGATAATCTGGGTTAAGTGGACTAGACCTGTAATCCCAGCTACTTGGCAAGCAGGTGAAGGAGAAAGATAGGCTTAAGGATGACCTGGGCTGTGTAGTAAGGCTATGTCTCAAAATTTCAAAGCAGTGAAAGAGAAATGGAGCTATGTAGCTCAGTAGTTAGATGTATGCTTAGCCTGCATGAGGCTATAAATTTAGTTTCTAAATTCCCCATATAGCCACCAACTATAGACTTTGCAATCTACTTCATATCAAGCTTTTACTCTATGAGAACTGATGTACTATATAGCACCTCTCAAATGCATTAACATTTTATCTATCCCAGAGAGGCATGTGTTTGGCCACTGTCACACTGAGATTAGTCTGGTGGCATTGGTATTCTATGAATTTAGCTATGGCACACAGGGTACCTACTAGGGTACATGTATGAGGGGGGTATTACTCTTTACTAAATTTTGTGGACTGGCAATTTTATATTGCCATCAAATTTAATTCTTTTTATGATGCAAAGTTGAATTTTATTGAGAGAAGGATTTAATACAGATTTAAGCACAAGCATTAAGGGCAAGAATGGTGCTTAAGAGAAGGACAGTGTATACCCAAGGCATGGGTCTGGCTTCTTAAGAGAGAGTTATAATTGAGTATATTAGCAATCCCCATATATATGGTAATTTGTATGGCCATCTTACCAGCAAGTATTTTATACCCACTTTATAGCTTCAATAGTAAAAGTTGAAGAACTAATTTTTTTTACAGTTGCCCAGCTTCGAAGGACAGAATTTGAACTCAGATCTACAAGACTGAGGCAACTTCCTTATGGTAAATTGGTAACTAGATAATCACTTTTAGTGGCAGAGCAATACACGCTTGTCTAGCGCTAAGGCAGGGCTCACATATAGAATCTGCCCTGCATACCAAGCCTTGTGTGTGACCATGGTTGAAGACAACCATGTCAGGACCAAAAAAAGGACTTATCCTGTGTCCAGGCTGAGGATACAGGAGAAGTCTGGGATTATAGCTGTGTCTGTGATCTGTGTCATGACTTAGCGAAAAGTTAGCATTGAGCTATTCATTGGCTAGACTCAGGGCTCCTTCTTTCCAAGGGTCAGAACTCATCCTGGCTTCATCTATGTCTAAGTCAAACTTTGGTCTGAGACTGAGTTAAGGGTTCTTCTTCAAGTCAAGGTCAGAATGTACTTTATGTCCCAAAGCTAGAGTAGTAGGCATAGTTAGGTCATAGAGGATTTATTGTTTTCTCACAGTCCTGAGTCAGGACATTATCCTTCCCCTGAATTGATACCTGTATGATGTGCCATACAAAGGGCTATTTGTGAACCTAGCTGTAGTAACCTCTAGAATCCCCCCAGAAATGGCAGCTTCTCTGGAGAATGTTAGGGAAATAGAATGGTCACATACCTCTGTCCCCTTCAATTTCGATGGGACCAGGCTCTATAAAATGAGTTCCAGCACTCATACCACGTGTCACCCAGGAAAGATGGGCTGAATATTGTCCACAAAGTCAGTTGTGGCATTTAGAGGCCCATGACATAGCTTGTCTCTCTCCCTGAGTCTTCATCTGAGCCTAAACCACATGGCTTTGCCAGACCAGGCTCACAAGGCTATGTCTGTTTGACTGGCAGTGAGCCTCATGGGGACCTCTGTCAGAGGTAAGGGGAAAGTGGCACTAGTTACCCAGACAACTAGCACTCATCTGGAGGAATGAATGAGGGAGCATGTTCAAATAAATCATTTTTAAAAAATGCAAGCTAGAAATGGTCTAGACAATATCCCTCCTTTGTGTAAGAAAGTAAGGAAATAAAAATACAAAGAGAATGTTAAGTGATGCAGGGAAATGCTTCCAGAGGCAGCTTCCATTATGCTGAGGTTTCAGGCAGGCAGATTGCACTCCATGGCAAACATGGCTTTCAAGGGTGGGCGAGGAGTATGGATAGCGTCAGATCTTAGGTAGCTGCAGCCATTTCTAAGATTTGGGGTCATATGACTCCTTACTCCTGTGTCCCCCTGTGTGTCCAGGGATCATGTTCTGCTTTAAGCACAGTGGGGAATATAAAAATGCTTAAATAGGGGAGCTGTTTGAAATGTTCTAATCTTCTAAGTGTGATCTCCTGTGTTCTCACCTCTACAGTGTGGGTAGATGGATGTTGTATGCACCATTTCCTTGTCAGTTTGAGCCCATATCAAAACACAGGTTGTAAGAATCAAACATGATGAAGCTAAACATCCCTGTGCTATAGAAAAGATGATGTTACTCTGTGACAAATAGGCTACTCTGATGCTAATGTGACGTGTTCCCATAGGCTCACATGTGCGAACACTGGTCCCCAGCTTTTGACTCTATTATTAAGTTTGTGGGTCCTTTGGAAATGAAAACCTGGTTAGCAGACATAGGACATGTAAAACAAAAGAAGCATCTGTTGCTAGTTATAGATCACCCCTGTGTCTGATCACATCACTGCTTCCTCCCAGCCTCATGTTTTTGTTGGCATGCCTTTCCTGCATGGTGAACAGTGTATCCAGTTAAAGTAGGAGGCAAAATAATCCCCCTTTTCCTTAATTTGTCATGTCAGGTACTTTGTCACCACAAGGAGGAAGGTAATTAATACAAATTGATTCTGGGGAATATGCTGTTAGACAGTGTAATTGTTGTGTGAACATCAGCATGAATATATGTCCATCGATATATGTAGTCTACTGTATGTCTAGGCAATGTGGCATGTGTTCTTATATGTGCTGCCTATTGATAATTAAATTCTAAATATGCTTTCTGCACCATATTTCCTTTGGGGTAAAAGTGTTTTGAGTGTTTTGTTGTGACTGCCAGGATTCTGAAGCAAATTCCACAAAGTATTTGTGCATCTATAATGCAATTTTGGAGCATCGATGTGTGTACTTGACAATAATATTGAACAGGCATTTAATTTGGACTTGTAAGAAATCACTGGTAATCCTTTTATGTTTCATCTTTATGGTTCTATATGTAATTGTTTTTCCTTGCATGCACCATGAAAAGTATCAAACAATTTAACATGAATGACAGTGGAATTGAACTAAATATTGATAGGAGCAAACACTATATATGTGTGATTGTATATGTGTTAATGCAAGATCATGTGTGTATATGTACAAATATATGTTCATGCATATGCATAACAGTATCTTGCCATGTTAAAAATAATTTGTTTTTAATAAAAGGTATAACTTATTCAATAAATTGTATTGGAGCTTTTGGCAACTGTTGGTGAAAAATAATTATAGTCTCATGCTCTATTCTAAAATGTGTCCCCATTATTATTAATAAAGCCAAAATTAAACCTGGCTTAGTGACATACTCCTGTAATGCCAGAACTCAGAGGCTGAGACAGAAAAATTACTTGAAGCCAACCAGGACTATGCAGCAAGACCTGGTTTAAAACTTTAAAAAATGATAATAATGAGAAGATAAAATAATTAGAAATTGAAATCAAAGCAAATGGTATGGTGTATAGGCAAATAAATATGAGATCTTATATAGGAAATAATTTATCTCCCGATTTTGCCTTAGTTTCTTCATATTATAGGATTTTCTATCTTGTAGGATAACTGTGGTGATTAAACAATGTTTTTGAATTCTCAGAAAAGCAATTGTGTGGAGAAATTTTATATAAGTAATTACTACTATTTAAAACATGAGTCAAGTAGAAAAACTAAAATAAAATAGTAAATCAGATGACATAAAATGTTAGAATTTCTAAATATCAGGAAATAGAGTGCAAATCTCACATTAAAAATTCATCCTGGATGACAGAAAATTGGAAATATATGCATATTTAGAGTTATTTCAAGCCAACAAGGGAAACAAGACACAAGAACAGTAGCTTTCTGAGGATAAGAGAAAAAACCCATTCTCATCTGTTCTTCCTGCAGATGCTCAGCACACACCCGCTATATTTTGAGCTCTCCCTGGGAAAATGGGCGCAGCAACAAGGAGAACTAAGTCCCTTTGCTCAAGAGACCTATATCTTATTGAACAATACACACACACACACACACACACACACACACACACACACACACACACACACACGCAAGAAACCTAGACCATGTAGGACCAAGGAAATTCCAATTCTGACAATGAGTATCAACGTTTATTAATGTTCCCACGTAGAAAACATTTTTGAGCGATTTTTCGGATGATACAGGGAAATTAACACTCTCACACATTTGTAGTGGGAGCAGGAACTACTGAAGCTTGGCTGCTGGGAATTTTATGCAGTATGTGCTAACAGACCTTGAAATGTGTGATTCCTACATTGTGACAATTTGATGTATAGGAAGATACCTATAGAAGTCATCAAACTGTATAGAAAGATTTCTCTACAAGAGCAAGCAGGAAAACAAAGACATTTTGTTTTAAAAGTGCCTTCTCTGGGAGTAAATGGGGGGTAGGGGAGAGGCTGGGGGAGGGCTGGTAGAAGGGGCAAGAGAGGTAGCAGTAGTAGGCATAGGAATTTTTTAAAACATAAATTACCATAAGAACAGTACTATGTGTCCTGAAAAGCTGCATTTAACATATGATATATTTATTAATGGTTCTTCACAATGTATTAACAAAATTTAGATATGCATTATACCAGACCCACTGAAGACTTTCAGAAAATTATTCTGACTAGGCCCCTATATACCATTTTTTAAAAGAATATGGTTTGATATTTTAGCTTACTATGCCAATAAAAGCACAAATAATTTTAAAATGTGCCATAATAAATGCTACTTCTTATATGCTAACAAACACATAAGCATAAAAGTAAAATATGGGTTGATGGATTTATTAATTTCCCAGTATTTATTGTTCATTTTGCCCCGAAAGCACTGCTGTAGGCCCAAGGGATACAAGGTAAATGAAGGCAGTGTTTCTGGTCTTGAGAATTTTGAGTCATGGAATGTACATTTGGGGGGGGGGCAGGAAGAAGACATAGGCTAAGTTGACAGCAAACCCTTAAACAAATGTGCACATGCACATACATTTATATACTTATATAATGTGTATAGAGTCAGAAAGATTATGAAAATATCCAAGGCATATAAAGAATGGAGGGGTGTGCTTCCTGTGTCATAAATGGCTGAAGTGGAGGCATGGAATCTCTTCATTGGTTAAGGTGTCATAGGGGATGTCTCCAAATGATGCTTATACCATAGGCCCATATGAAGCCAAGCCCATGCTACGCTGACCTTTTGGAACAGCATCCAAAAGAGAGGATGAGAGGGGCAGATCTCATAAGAGTTTATAGAAAGTTATGGGCCATTTTGAAGATTGTGAGGGTTTGGGGAAGTCTGGTCAATACTGAATTATATATACAATTATAAAATAATAATAAATATATGATTTTGTAGATTATAAATGTAGACAGAGTTTTCCCAAGAGACTCTACATCATTGACTGTGGTAGCTTGAATGAAAATGACCCATATAGGCTCACAGGGAGTGACACTGTTAGGAACTTGCCTAGTTGGATTAGGTGTGACCCATTTGGAGGAATTGTGTCACTGGAGATGGCTTTGGGGTTTCAGATGCCAAAGCTAGGCCCAGGGTAGCTCACTCTTCCTGGTGCTTGCCGGTCTGGATATAGAACTCTCAGCTGCCTCTTCAGCACCATGTCTGCCTGCATGTTGCCATGCTCATAACCATGACAATAATCAACTAAACCTCTGAACTGTAAGCCACTCCCAATTTAATGCTTTCCTTTATAATAGTTGGCATGGTCATAGTGTCTCTTCATAGTAATAGAACCAGCTGGTCCAACTGGTAGGAGATTGACCTGGTTTTTAGAATCTAAGATGATTCTTGGGTAGAGCTGGTAGAGGGCTGAGCTCTAGTGGCTTTCACTGGCATGCCTACATATGTCTAGAGTAATGCTCTCTACATTAGACCAAGTACAGAATGGACTTGAAGACACAGTTGGAAGCCAAATTTAATCAGCTACAGTAAAGGAAAGGAGAAAGGACCAAGGGACCAATGTGATTTTAGTAATTTAAGATTATGGCTTCATAGATATAATCAAAATATTCAGCAGAGAAAATGACTATGATGTATATATTTATATTTTCCCAGGGGAATATTTGTTAACTAATAACTTTTTTAAAAAAATTTAGAGAGCGGTATATTAGGGAAGATAGTACAGTTTGTGTGTATATGTGTATGTCCATGTACATATATGCTTTTGAACAATTATGACAGTTGAAGGAAGTGTTCAGCCTTTACTTAGGTACCAGGTGTCACTATTCCCTGTCAGTAATGATTGTGGAGCTTTCTATTCTTCTTCCTGGCCATTAGCTGGAATTATCCTGAACAACGGGTCCTACAACTGGCAATTTACATTCTTGACTTTGATATAACCAGGGCTGACCTGAAGGCAGATGTTTGAACAAATGATCCTGAACAGACTAGTCGCCACAATAAGTTTTCCAGTTAGGTTTTTTTTTTTTTTATCTCAATAAACACTCCCCCCAAGGCTCTGTTTAGAGACTTTAAGCCTTTAAAGATATGTTTCCATTGCCAAGATCTGTTTCAAGATCATCTCTATTGATCCATTAACTAATGGAGTTGCAACATTGTTGTGCATTCATTTATTTATAGATTCAGCAAACAGCTTTGTACATGTCAGGACAAGGGCGCATAAACTGTCAGACAGTATCCTGCACCCTGGAGTTGTAAAGACAAGTGTGGAAGGCTATTCTCTTATTACGAACAGGTTTCTAGAGGAACATAATCAACCATTTCTGTTTTCTGGTGTGACATGACCAGGCTTTGGGTAATAACTCTATACATCATTTTGGATGGATGGTATAAACTAGTGAATGACCGAGCCATTGAAGACCAAGTGTGTGACTTGAATCTGGATTCTGACAATGAAGTTAGAAATGAATGTTCCATAGATGTCTCTGTAGGGTGCAGACCTTTCAACAAGTGTGGAGAAGCCAGGAAGGAACTTCCTTCATGTCCTCTTACTTCTGCCAAATAAACTACTGTAGGGCAGTCACAGTCACCAAGTGACCCGGCTCTTAAGGTCTGAGCAAATTTTGTAAAAGGCAACTTCCTGTTCACCCGATCTATGCAAGAAAGAGCTGCTCCTGTTTGACTTGCTGCTAGCCCCTCCTGTTCCCCTTGACCTGTGATTTTGTACACCCCACAATCATACATGACAGCCAAAGATTTGTGGGTCCCTGCACATCACATATGACTCACTATAATCCTGTGTCTGTACATCTCTGGACAATGAGATTCTGTCTATCATTTCATGGCTATCCTGAGATAACTAATGGTCTCAATCCTGAGTTTGATGCACATTTCATCTTTCCAGGGACACTCTACCCCATGTCCTGCCTCCAGGACCAGTAACTAGCAGAAGAGGGCTACAGACTGCACCAAGACAGACACTCTCCCTCCTTCCACACAGCAGACCATATTCAGATCTACATCTGGGGATCTGGGAAGCAGGGCTGGACTCCACATTCTTATGATTATCATTGAGTTTAGCAAAGAGCCTAGAGCACCAGGTTCACTGGGGCTCATCAAGGCCAGCATCCCAGCCCCTCTGTTGTTTCCAGTACTGATTTGTTTTTCTGTACTATTGTGTATTCATTTCAATTCTTCCTTTAGAGCAGATTTTAAATTGTTTATTGATTTGGGCTGTAAATTGCTCTGTAGTGCTCCAGGCAGAAGAGAAGATAAGTGTACAAATGCCGGCATACCTCGAACAGCCACCTCTACCTCCCACCTCTGATCTCTTTCCATCTGCAGGGCCATCTCTTCTCTTAAGCACCTCTGTTTTCAGGTGGCACCTCCCCCATGTAAAGGCATTAGAATTATCACTTTTCCAGAGTCCCTTTTGAAACCTCATTTTCAGTTTTTCCCCCCTCTTCTATGCAGACTCTTTTGTTAAGGTGGCATCTCCGGGCTTTCCTTATAAAGAACTGGGGAAAGGGTGACATACTTTTGAAGTTGATGTGACAACATACCTAAACAAAGCGACTTAAAGAGACAATGGTTTATTCTGGCTCATGGCTTGAGGCTACACTCCACCATGGCAGGGAAGGGAAGGTAGTAGGGATGTGAGGTAGGAGACAGAAAGATGAATGTTGGTGTTCAACTCATTTTCTCCCTTTCATTTAGTCTGGATCACAAGCCTTCTATCTTAACTAGAGTTTCTTTTGTTGTGAAAAGACACAGTTTACATTTTCAGAGGTTTAATCTATTATCATCATTATGCAATATGGTGGTGTCTAGGCAGACATGGTACTAGGGCTGAGATTCCTACATGTTGATAGACAGACCACAGGAAGTGGTCTGAGACACTGGGCAGTATCTTGAGCATATATGAGACCACAAAGCCTGCCTCCAGAATGACACACTTCCTCCAACAAGACTAGATCTACTGCAGTAAGGCCCAACCTCCTAATAGTGCCACACCCTTGAGGCCCAAATTTTTTCAAACCACAATACTTTGGGATACAGCAGTTACCATCTATGAGTCTGGATTGGGTTTGTTTTTCTCTGCCTATTAGTAAAATGAAAGGCAGGAAAACTCTCAGATATAATAGAGAACATCTGGGGAAATCTTTACAAGGCAAAGTCCTGTATAATTTTGAGTAGAATGACTACTATAGCTTTATGGAAGAAGTGACTTATTAAAAAACTTGAAGGAGGCAAGAGATTTTTAAGGATGGTGAGAAGAGACTTTTTTTCCAACAGAGAAATAGCATATGAAAAGGCCCTGGAACAGGTGTGAGCCTATTTTGTTCAAGGAACAGAAAGGTTCTAGGCTGGAGCAAAGTATGCTGGAGAAGTGGAAGGAAATGAAATCTGGGAAGAGGATAACTGCAGACTGGACCTTGTAGGGCCATTTGAAGATTGAGACATTGGCCATGCATACTGTGGGAAATGGTTATGGAATTTTCAAACAGACAAGATGACTTGCTTGCATGTAAAAAGCCTAAAAATGTGCATTGTAACCCAAGATGGGCTATATAGCAACATTTGAGAGAGGGCCCATAGTAGAAAAAGTTGGCCCGTGGATATTTTAAAGGTCAAAACAGTCAGCTGTTTTGCAGGTGGCTTGGTAGAGGAGATGAGAGAAAAAGAGCTTGGTTTAGTTGTGGGCACCAGAATGATGGGTTACCTGCCACCTGAGAAGGTAAGAAGGTGGACAAATCAGATGCAGGAGGAGGATCAGAAGTATAGCCTCCTGTGATTTTAGATGTGGTAGGTGCTGGATATACATTAGAGGACTCCTAGACAGCACAGGACAGCACTTAGACTTGCATTCACATTGCGTTAGTATAGTATTGACTTACTCTCCTTGAGCCTTGATGCTGTTCTCTCTCTCTCTCTCTCTCTCTCTCTCTCTCTCTCTCTCTCTCTCTCTCTCTCTGTCTGTCTCTGTGTGTGTACCCATGTGTGTACATGTGTGTATACATGCATGTGAAAGTCAAACATTGACACCAGATATCTTCCTTAGTTGCTCTCCACTTAATTTTCTAAGGCAGAATTTCCCATTCAACCTGGACCTCATTGATTTGCTCAGGTTGGCTCCGCCCCTTCTCTCCACACTGAGTCTACAAACAGAAAGGCACTACCACATCTATCTGGCTTCTGTGTGGGTGCAGGGAATCCAATCTCAGGTCCACATGCTTGCACAGGTGGTAATTTGCTACCGGACCATCTCCTCAGACCTGATCCAGCACTTCTTGTGTATACATAAATTTTAATCATAGACTGGAGGATTGAATGTCAGTGTGTCCTAGAAGTACAGCTGAGCCTCACTGGTGAGACCCTGCCTTGTAGATCTCCAGACAGACACAAGATCAAGTCTAAGATGACTGGTGGAGTCTACTAGATGACATGAAGGTATTCACTTCTCCTACTCTTGAGCCTCAGTTTCCTCACCTCTAAATGAGGGACCTGACATGAGTAACTCCATGAATAACCTCCTGTATGTGTCTTAGTGTTAAGGCTATGTGAGTCTGGTGTAGAGGGGCTCTATCTTACAGCTTGATGGTGTTCTGCTTCATCCTGGGAATTTGTATATGTATGTGCATATTTGTACAAACACATATGCATAGACATAGCCCATCCTAGCTATGAAGTATTGCTTGTTTGAATGGATCCCCACTTCCTGACCATACCAGAGATTCCCTCTGACCAGCACCTTTTGAATTTGAATCATTTATGTTTGTTTTCATGCTCTTGATCTTCCTCATTGGCCCATCAACTAGACTCCGCTCATATTTCCTGGTGTCCACAGCAGCCAGAGAGACAGTCCAGGCAGCTACTGTTAACCCACGACATTCATACTCATGTCTAAAGGAATCAACTTTCCCCTCATTGCAGCAGATTCAGTAAGAGAGATGCTCTGTGCCCCAAGTCTATGAAACTGAAGATATCTGGTTCAGAGTTGGCCTATTCATTCTCTTCTCATACCTGAGTACTTTGATCTCCATCCAAGCCCATTCTTGGAAGCCTGCTCTTATACCTGGGGAGTCCCCAGGTCACCTGCTACTGTATACCCATCCCTGGGGCTGCTCACTTGCCTTTCTCTCCATCTCCAAGGTTAGCAACTACATGGATTTTAGAGAGAATGCCTCATTAAAGCTAGCTGATTTCCTTGCTAACTACATTATACTTCTGCAATCCAATTTTGTAAAGAGCAAGCTTTTTGCTTCCTGTCCTGTTATTACATTCCTTGGTGTTAACTTGACATATTCAGCTTTGTTTATTAGCCATTTCTCTATTGGAAGGCTTTCTAGGTGCTGCTCTACAACTCCAGACTGTTAAGTCTACTCATTTCTAAAATACTACTTGACCTGAACATTGTAGTATACTTTATTGTCAGTTTTATGTCCCCTCATTTTACTCTGCCACATCACTCCAGATAATCCATTTATTATAGAATTTACCACACTGTATCCAAATGGTCTATCTCTCTTACCCAGTGCTAGGGCAGGAATTGGACATCAGCTGTCTTAGGGGATACGTCAGCATTTCAGTAGCAGGAATCCTGTGGGAACTTGGTGACTATTGGTAGAATGAATTAATAAGTTAAGGGTTTAAAAAATTGTATTGAATTAAAAAATAGTTGTGAATTCGCCTGCTCAGAAAGATTTGTAAAGGTATCAGTTCTCCTTTGCTTCTACCTTAATAAACCCACAGATTTTTAGAAAACAGGATGTTTTCTTGAATCACATGAGTCCTGGCCTTAAAAAAACTTTAAAGCATTGAAACTACCCAAGTCTTTATTAACCAATGCTAATATTCACAACCTATAAAAAGAAATCTCATATCACTTCCCCTTTTCTGTATAATTAAAAAGGAAAGTTTTCATTTTTAACATAATAAAGTTTGTTCATGCCACACGGAACCTAAGCCACTGCATCATCCAGAGCCTGGAAAAGACTCTTTGTTGTAAGTTACTTGATTGACTCAGTAATACATTAGCCATTAGATGTTATTAAACTCTGGCTATAATATATACTGCTACAATATAATTTAATATAACTGCTTCAAGGCATGAATATACTATTGAACATGACTCTGAACTTCCAAAGACTCACAACTTAGCCACAAAGGAGCTGTGTCCAGAAAAGACATTCATGGAGGATATTTAGAAAGGTTGCCAGAGGAAGCGATGCCTAAACTGAGATGGGTCAGAATGAGGGGTGGTGTGAAAAAATAAATGGGTTCATACTGGATTTTCTTGGGACCAAGGCTAAGCAGGAAAGACTACGTCTTAGGACACTTACACTGCCTTTTATTTCATCATGTGGAGGAGAGGGCTGAAGGCATGGGTTCTTTGTAGGGCTAACCAGGCAATAATGTAGATAGATCTTCGTCTGTAAGTGTGGAGGCCCCTGATCAGAAAGCATCCTATCAGATCTATAGGTTAGGAAGATCCTTGTGTGCACTGTTGGAAGATGCTGGGATACAGACAAAATCATAGAATTTGGGACTTGCTCACAATGTACTTCCTGTTTACTTAGGTAATATTATATCTTTCTATTGTCTTTGATGGAATTGAAGACTAGATATAATTTTCCTTAGTTATAATAAATGGTAAGTTAGATATAAAACTTTAGCCTCACAAAGATAAGATAGATGTTAGAATATTTTGTTTAATTTTGCTAAATACAAATAGATCAGATATTGTAACTTTATTATGTTAAAAATGAAAACTTTCCTTTTTAATTACACAGAAAAGGGGAAGTGATATGAGATGTCTTTTTGTAGGTTGTGAATATTAGCATTGGTTAATAAAGAAGATGTTTCAGCCTATGGCAAGGAAGCTTAAAGGCAGGCAGGAAATCCAAGCAGAGATAAAGATGAAGGAGGGAAGAGTCAGAGGGACATGCAACAGGCTGCTGCTCAGAAAGCAAGATGTAACAGGACATAGGTAAAGCTATGAAGCCACATGGTAATACACAGATTAATAAAAATGGGTTGACTTAAGTTGTAAGTGCTAGTTGGTAATGGTCCTGAGCTAAAGGCCAAACAGTTTGTAATTAATACAGGCCTTTGTGTGATTATTTGCAACTAAGCAGGTGAGGATTGAGGCCTGAAAAGATTTTGGACCATGGGCCTGAACAGGTCAGCAAAACTTCTGTCTGCAAAATCAGAGTGACCAGAATAAAGCGATGGGATGGCTAGAAAGAGGTGATCAGATCCAGGATAATTTTTTAGGAAATAAAATAATCTTGGCAGGTTGGCAGATAATAGAGTTAGCAAGAACAGCTTGTGGATAAAATCTGGCGTACTGCCCAGTCTTGGTTTTACTAGGCCATTCACGCCACAGTAACAGAGCTGGGGAGTTGGAGAAGAAACTCTGGCCTGCAAAGTCCAAAGTGGCTACAGAGTGAACCTTTAAGAAAGCATCACTAACTCCTAGGTTGAGTGCAGGGCATGGGAAACTAAAGGGAAGGAGGACTTGAGGCACCTTCATGTCTCCGTATGCTGATGCCTGATGGAGACCAAGTG
>PVIH01000256.1:260186-355868 GCA_004025045.1 Sigmodon hispidus
GCCCTGACTCTCCTTCCCTGGAATCCTGGGCCCTGACTCTCCTTCCCTGGAATCCTGGGCCCTGACTCTCCTTCCCTGGAATCCTGGGCCCTGACTCTCCTTCCCTGGAATCCTGGGCCCTGACTCTCCTTCCCTGGAATCCTGGGCCCTGTTGTCCTTTCTGACTTGTAAATGTAATTCTGCCACAAATTCTTCTAAAACGTTAATTTTGACTTCACCTGACCTTAGAATTATTTAAGGCTATTATCTACCTTGGCCAAAGCACTGGGCAGGGATGAACACCTACCTCCTTGGGTCTGGCCAATGCACCATATATTATGCCCAAGTGTAAGAATTTCCACCAGGGAGGCTGGACATGTTGTTATGAATGGGGAATTTATTGCTACCTACAGAGAATGAGAACCCGGGCCGATCACCTAACGGTGCACAGCAGAAGGAGGTAAGAGCAGGGGCTTTTTAAAGAAAAACCTAGGTAATCAAGATGTGACACACCTTGATGTTCCAGGATTGGGCAAAGGGGTAAGGTAAAGCAGCCATTGGAGTTTTCTAGCACAAATCCAACCTTTGAATCCATTGGCTGCTCCAGAAGTTCACTGGGCCAGTGAACTCTGAAGACCTGGGCCCTGCCCCCAGAATGAATCCAGGTCCTTACACATGTAGCCCAACTCTGGTTCAGAGCTGGACCTGGTTCTATTTCAACCATGGCCCAAATTGCAAGCTCATGCTCTGCCGTTTCATTGACACTCAGATGCCAATGACACCAAATGTATCCCAGGGGACCAGATCCCTCAGAGCATGGTGCTGCCCCTCCTACTGTCTTCCCCTAACTCCCTCTACACTGCAACTGAGGTACACCACAGGGATACAGCCTTTGACTGTCTCCCCCAGAGGCCAGGCTGTCTCTTTACAAGCAGGTCACCTTTGGTGGGTGTGTAAATCCACTTGTCTGCTTGTCAAAGTGACATTTTCATGATGCCCAAAGTTATTAAGTGGCATCTTTGGGTGCCTGCTTTTTAAGCAAAGTGGAATAGGCTGGGAAATGTCAATAGTGGTAATGTACAGTTATGTCCCCAATACCCTTTTGATTGACCACATGATGGAAACTGTGCAAACCACAGAGCCCTTTGCAGGGAATTGCCAGTTAAAGAATTTGTTCAGACTCATGGCTTTTTAACTATAAACTCTGAGTGTCTTAAATAAAATACCAGCTGCCATGGACCTCCGACTGACTAGAAAATGTCAGAGCTCAGCCTGAAATGTACTGACAGGCTCTGTTGTCTCCAGCCTACATGCACAGGCTCAGTGCTTCTCCAGTTGTATTGTCTAAACTTTTCTGTATTAGAGAGATGGAAGAAGTTTGCCCTGACACTCTGAGGATGCTGTGATGGTGATGGTGCTATATGCCCTTTGTGCAGGTGATTCAGCTGGGGAGATAATGTAGGCAAGTTTTACATGAGGAAAAGAAAGCCAGAGGGCCAAACTGATTAACTCAGTTTGCATCATGGCATAGGCATCCTGCATATGTCCTCTATTCCTCCAAACCCAGGCTCAGGCTAATGTTTCTCCCAGGGTCTGACAGATGCTTGGCAATTCCTACCATAATGCTATGCTATGCCTTCTCTTTACTGTTGGTTCCCCTTGAATCCTACCTTGTACCCAAATTTCCAGAAAAATCCCTTCCTGCTGGGAATGGTGTTTTAGACCATATGCCAAGATTGTTGGGAGGAGTGTGTTCATCATAGTAGGGTACCTCTTAGTGGCATGAGTGCTTTCCTGGCCCATGGCTAACTGGTCCATATATAATAAGGCTCATTCAGTCGATATTCGTGACCTAATGTTCTTGATGGTCATTCTCACTCTGGATGACCATTGTTTCCATTGAGTGTGGAGCTGGATGTGGTTGATACATGGGTGTGCATTTGCATGTGGATGTGGTTGATACAAGTGTGTGCATGTGCATATGGAAGCCAGAGGTGTTCCATGAGTGCCACCCATTTTTTCATTTCTAGACATGGCCTCTCAGTGGGACTTAGACCTCTCTGATTAGGTTAGAGTGGCTGCCCTTATGGGATTTATATTCAAATGCATGTTCAGGGAAAGAGAAGGAGAGAGGGAGATTGGTACAGGAAGGGGGTAGAGATATATACATTTTTACAGAACAATTCAATCTTTGAGTTGTCGGTCAAAATGGACTTTACCTGTTTCAGTTAGTGACTAGATGAGTTATAGGATGAGTTTGAGGCTCCTGAGTGGCCAGGAATATACAGAACATCATTATGTTTCTTGTATAAGAAACTAATGACTGTTATTTGTGGAAAAGCAGAGTTGTATGTATATGATGGCTTTTAATCCTTGGTGGAAAGTTAAGAAAAGTTCATGGCTTTCCCAGTTCTCCTTCTCACCTCTTTTTCCCGTTAACCTCTTTTCTCTTCCCTTTTCTAGACCCTCTTCTATCCCCCCCTTCCTTCCTCCTTCATTTCTCACTTAAAAAATCTCTGTGGTTACATTGGAGTTATTCAAACAATCCAGAAAAATCTCCCCATCTCAAGACTATTAACTTAATATATTTAATTAACTTCAACTTAATCTGTAGCACCTCTTTTGCAAAATAAATTGTTCTAATTGTAATATTCACAGAGTATAGAGATTAGAACAAGGATGTGGACTCTTTTTTTTTGAGGGGAAAATATCCTGTTCAGCATGATATTTATAATAGCAATGCTTGTGTTAATAAAAGGGTCAAAACAACCCCAGTATCCCAGAGGAGAGAATGGTTAAATTATTTCACCTCCCCATCACACCTGACACCATTAAGGTGCTTCTGAAGAGCTGGTCATAATGTAGATGATTCTGGAGTGGGCAATTCTGGAGCTGTGCAGATTTAAGTGTATTGTGAGTTGCAAAATGTGTAAAAAGGACTATTATGAACAATTGTGAGCAAATATATCCAAAATGAAATAATAATTCCCATTTGTTATAGCTTGTACTTGAATTATTTGTACTTAGTTTCTAATTGTCTGCATTTCCCTAGTTTTTTCTGTAATAAGCACAGCAATTTTAAAAAATGTTAGCATTGACAAAAAAATATCCTGGAGTGGGCAGATCCTGAGAATAATGGGGTTCCAACGTCTTTCTGCAGCCAAGTCATTGACCTCATGATCTGATGGGGTCACTGTGATCATCTTTTTCTTACTCTGAGAGTTGGTAGATGGTTGAGTGGGTGTGAGAGATGAAAGGCATCTTCTACCCTCCCTTCCTACAGGGGATGTTGATATTTCTATGCTGTGGTGATCAAATTGCTACTCAAAAAGAACAGTTTATCTCGCCATGTGTTCTGAAGATCAGCAGAGGGAGCTCCCTGGTGGTAGGCTATACACTAACAATGGAAGACTATTCCCAACACTGCTAAGTGAATACTATATACAAAGAACACCTTAAGAAATTCTGGGGAGGAGATAAAGTGATGGGGAGAAGAGGGAGTGACTGGGGTGGGTGGAAGGGGGAAGGGAGTTTGAACAAGGGGATACATGGATAAAAAATATGACTTTATTCATAATAATAAAAAAGAAATGGGAAGTGTCGTATATAAGTGAATTTCATAGGTGATCAATTTTACATATTGTGAAATCTGCTATTAGTGAACAAAGTGACTGAGGTTGCAAGGGGAATTGAAAGTGGTATGTGTGTGTTCACATGTGTATGCATATAATTAGAATTACTCCATCATTGGCGCTTTCTGAGAATTTAACAGATTATAATGCTTAAAGTTTTAGTTGCCTTGTCTGCACTCAAGCACCTTAAATATTAATGTGCATATTTAGAAACTCAGTTAATCCCAGTATCTGGTAGAAATAACTCTCAAAACTCTGTCAGATGTAAAACCCTCAGATATTGTGGTGTTTTGAATTAGATATCCTTGTAAGTTGGGGTATCAGGTGGCTTTTTGAGAAGGAACAAGAGATGTGGCTCCGCTAGAAGAAATCACTGTGGGGCAAGCATTGAGGTTTCAGAAACCTCACAGTATTTCAAATCTAGTTCTTTCTGCTTCCTGTTTGCAGATCAAGATGTGAGCTTTCGGCTGTTCAAGCAACATGCCTAGCTGCTTTCTGCCATGTTTTCTGTCTTGATGGTTATGGCCTCCAAAACTGTAGAACCACAACACTCCCTCCCAGTTTTTCCTTTGTTGTCTTGGTCATCTTATTTTATCATAGCAATAGAAAAGTATCTAATACAGATACTGAAGTCTCTTGTGCAAAATGGTACAGTGTACACTTATAACCTTCCAAACCCTCATTTGTATTTTAAATAATCTCTAGGTTAGTTCTAATACTTACTGCAATGTAAATATCAAACTAACCGTCATTATTTTGTAACAATTTCAAGGAAAAAGTTTGTACATTTTCAGTATTGATACAACCTGACAATACACTATGGCCCATGGTCCATGATTGACTGGATCTTTAGATGTTAAATTCAAAGATACAAAACCCACAATTATTAAGATCCCACTGTGGCAGGGACCTGAAATGTTTGAAAACCAATGATGACACAGTGAATTTTTTACATAGTAGAAGACTTGAATGAAATGTAAAACTGAATTTCCTTGGAAAATCTTTGGCATTTCCTGGAAACATCATAATGTAGGAGTATGTGGCTTATTAATTATGAGCCTCTCACCTTGGTAATTAAGCAATAAGGGCCCATCAGGCAGTGCATTTGTGGGCTATTAGAGCCATGTTTGGGGGAGTTGGAGACTTACAGCTGAAGATTAAGTGTTTTTCACCACCTTAGAGAGGCATTAATCACCTGGAGCCACGCCACCTAGTGGGTCTGGTTACTTATTTAGAATGGCCTACATTAAAGTGAGTAATCCCTGTTCATTCAGAGCTGTAGACTGAAGCCCAGTGACTTAGCAAGGGCGAGCACTGTTTCCGTGAGTGATGTTTCTGACTCTGTACAGCATCTGCCTGTAGGTCACGCTTGTGCTCTTGTCAAGGAGGGACAGATGGGAAGATGCCCCAGACCCTCATGACACACAATGGATGTCTTGCCAGGTGTAAGAATTGTATGTCCTTGGGACAAAGTGGCGTAGTTGAAGCATGTTAACTTTAGAAATAGGCAAGTTGAATGTAAATAGTCGCTTTATTTTTAACTGGGAAGCATTGAGAAGCTTAATCTTACTAGATCTGGGCATATTAATTTGCATGTGTCAACTAATCCCATGTCAGAAATCAGGCCTAGACTACCAGTGCATTCAGCAGTGAGAGTTGATTTAGCTCACATGTGTTTTGTCAGTCTACTTTTTTTCTTCTGATTAAATACCTGAGAGCACTATGTAAAGCAAGAAAGATATATTTTGTCTCAAACCTTCACAGTTTTGGTCTGTGACATGCATGCTCCCTTGTTGTGTGCCTATGCTAAAGTAGAACATCATGGCAGCAGGAATTGTGGTGGTATAAAGCAACTCACATGATGGCCAGTAGGCAGGGAGAAGGAGACAGGAAGAGACCAAGAATCAAGTAGAACCTTCAAAGGCATGTCCCAGTGACGTACTTCCTTCACCTATGCCCCAGTGACCTACTTCCTTCACCTATGCCCCAGTGACCTACTTCCTTCACCTAGACTCTACTTCCTTGAATGTCTACTACGTCCTAAGGAGTGTCACCATGTAAGGACCAAGCCTTCAACACATGAATCTTCTCACGACATCTTAGAGTCAAACTGTGCATGTATACAACAGGTTGGAAAATCCCAGCTGAGTGAGTTTACTCATTGGACATAGACAGTAAGTTTACGATATTATGACTGGATTGGTTCTGTTTTGTGTGTGTTTCCAATGTTTTCCTACCTCTTTTGAGGACCAGTGAGTGACTCTGAAGATTAATCTCCTCATGATGAAGGCAGCAGAATAGAGTATAAGTGAGAAACATAGTGAAAATCTTGAGCTAAAGTAGTATCTAGCACGTAGGCTAATACTCTGCTAGGTGCTAGATATGGGGTTCTTAACAAGGCAACTTTATGCAAACCACAGCCTAGCAAGTATGTCAAACATTAAGCAGATGAGCATGCACATTCACAGAAATTAATATTGTCTTAAATATTATAAGAAGAAAGTAGGAGGTGTTAACAGAATATGTACAGCAAAACTATTTGCCATAGTTGGAGAAAGAAAAACTTTCTCAGCCCAGTGATGGTGTACTTCTTTAATCCTAGCACTCAGGAGGCAGAGGCAGGTGGATCTCTGAGTTTGAGGCCAGCCTGATATATAAAGTGAGTTCTAGGATAGCCAAGACTTCTTAGAGAAACCCTGTCTCAAAAAATAAAAAAATAAAAATAGCTCAAAGAAATAAAACCAAGAAAAAGGAAGATAAAGACTATCTTCTATCATTCTATCATTTGCTTTAAAGCTTTTATTATATATATAAATGTATGTCTTTTAACTACTTTTAAGTGTATATGTGTCTGTGTATGGATAATGTGCACATTAGTGCAGGTGCTCGTGGAGGCCAGGGTATTGTGTGCCCATAGAACTGTAACTATAGGGAACTATGAGCTGCCTAATGTGGGTGCTGGAAATTGCATCCAGGTCCTCTGTAAGACATGCCAGTCCTCTTAACCACTGCGCCACCTCTCCAGCCCCTAATCTAAGTCTTAAGTAGAATGTCTAGCTTGAATGCTGGGGAAGTACGGCAGCATGGTACCTTATATAAAGAATCTCAGCCAAGGTGAGGGTCACACACATTCTTTGCTCACAGATTGCAGGCTGGTTTGGGGTCTGTTGTGTATAGGTAATCCTGAAATATAGGGTGGTTCTGTCCTTTCCATCTCCAACTATGTCCTTAAGTTTATGGTGACTCAATTATCCAATGTTCACAGCAGGCAGATGCACTTGAGTCTGAGCTGGGATGTTGAGTGTCTTACCTTCTCTACTATCAAATCTCTTGAATTGGTGGTTCTGCAGGAGAATGAGGAGGAAATAACTCAAGGTAGAGGCTAGGAGAGAGCTCTTGATAGTGATTACTGGACAACGTTAACTGCATTTCCTGGGAGACTCCCTGAGCCCTGGAGCACATATGCCAGTCACTCAGCACTGGGTGGCAGGGTGTGAAGGAACTTGGTGCTAAGGAGCTTTTCGCTTCTTTCTGTTTAGAGCATAGCATGCCTCTGGCCAGAGCTCAGAAGAGAACACACCATTGTTTGGTACCAAATGCCCTGCAGTCTGTGAGGAAAACAACAACGACAACAGCAAAAATCCTGGGTGTCTGTTCCCACAGCAAACTGTTTAGTCCCACACACTATTGCTCTGCGTGTCTGAGGCTGTTTCTCATCTCTACAGTCAAAGAGCATAACGTCTCCCATCCTCCAGCTGCTGTAAGGGTTCAAGGTGTATGTTGTGCAAAGTGCTTCACATGTAGTGAAAACTGAAATATGGCTTATTCTCAGAAGACTCCAGGAACTTGAAGTATCTGGGTTTAGCAGTGTTGACAGCTCTGTATAGGCCTGGGGCTGGGTACCTCTGACCCCTAGTCCCAGCCTAAACAACTGGACTTCAGTTTACTGCAGTTTGTTTGAGTTCTGGCATTCAGCTTTTATTTGAGAGTCTACCCAGAGGGGCATACAAGAAATTGGATTTATTTTTATGACAGTTCTTAGTGGAGCCTGGCAATCAATCATGTGTCAGGATGCTGTTTTGAAAAGAAACAGGTTATAGGTGGACTTCGGAGATTCAGCTCCACTTAAGAAGTGAGTGGTGGGAAACACATCACTTATTCCTTCTGCTCACTTTTCCCACATGTGAATTTGGGGGTAAGAATTCCAATCTTGAAAGAAGGAATCTCCAGGGTTTCAAAAAATAACAGAAGAGAAAGCCCCCCCCCACCCCAGAACCTGCTTGTCTGGCACCCAAGAGTTACCAGTAAATAAACACTTTCCCATGTTTAATGTCTTTGGGTGTTGGGCGGAAGGCATTGAAAGAACTCTTTAAGCCATTTTGCTGCATCAATACTAATTAAGACAATCACAATCATGGGCCTGAGTACCATGTATCAATGCAGACATTGTAGGCCACCAGAAAAATATATCACAGAGGCAAAGCAGGCTGGTGTTCAATAAATACTTTGCGACTGATTAATCATCGCCTGCATCTGTGCAGTACTTCAGAGTTAATGAAGCAGTCTCACTCTGGTTGGTATAGTAACTGCTCACAACATGTAGAGGAGGTAAGCATTAACTCATTGGACAGATAATTCTGAGCTTTGAAGAAGATAAGCCATCTCATGAAGATGTCAATGTGGTTGGAGAGATGAGGAGGTCAGATAATTGCTTCTCTTGAGTATGGTAGAAGAAGGCATAGTACAGGAGAGAGTTACAGTTACAGAAAGCTACCCAGAGGAAACATTGCAGCTGAGTCCTAAAGTATAGCTAGGAGGCTGTTCAATATTAATTAATTTATCCTGTGTGTGTGTATGTGTGTGTGTCTGCATTCTGACATGCACAAGATGGGGATAGTGCATACATGGTTGTCAGGGAAGAATCTGTGGAGTCATTTTTCTCCTTCTGGGCTACAGGGATGGGACTCTGGTCTCCAGGCTTACAAAGCAAGTATCTTTACCAGGTGAAATGTCTTGTTGACCATCAGGATTTTGGTTCAGGGACATAGGTTGTATATCTTTAGAAATAGACAGGTTTGCACAAACTCACAATCCCCTTGCCTCAATCTCCAGGGTGCTGGGATTGGACAGGCCCTTCATTTTCATAGGTGAAGAAGAACACATGTTGGGGCAGGTTAGACTGCAGTAATAAGTAATCCCAAACATATAAAAGCTCAACATAACTGAAGTTTATTTGTTATTTCAATCAACTTTTAATTTTGAAATAATTTTAAACTCATAGAAAAGTTACAAAGATTGCATGGAGAGTTCCAATCTACTCAGTTTCATCTAATGGTAGCATTTTACATAACCATTGTATATCTGTGGAGTACTATTGGCTAGACTCCAGATTTTACTGGGATCTTAGCTTTAAAAAATTACATGGGTACATTTTTTTCCTCTCCCATGATTAATGTCAATATAACATTTCATTTAATGAAGGGTCTCTTTTGCACACACTCTGGGTAAACCAAGGGTACACTCATATAAGTAAGCATTGAGTCTTCTGATCAGGAGGGATGGGGGCTCTGACATCCTTTCTACATGGCTCCTTAGGATCTTGTTGTTTTCATCCCAGCCATTAGCTTTGTTTCTTTTTACTACTGAAAATCCTTGGAGTTAATCATGTACCTTTTATGCAATTGTGGTCTGAAAAAAAAAAAAAACACCACAACAATAAAATCTATCCAAGAAAAGCCTTCACTTCAAACTTCATAAAGCCAAAATGGGGGTGTATAACAAGAGATTTCAGACTGGCCTACCTCCCTCCACAATTCAGACCTGCTCAACTCTGCTTACCTGGACCAACAATCCCAAAGTCCCAAAAAAACACACAGACACTTGTATTAATTCCATCCTGCTTGGCCTATGTCTCAGGCATAGACATATTGCTAGCTCGCTCTTTCATCTTAATTCAACCCATTTCCATTAATCTGTATTGCCAGGTGGCCCATGCCTTAACTATTTTATTACATCTTGCATCATGGACAGCTGGATTGTCTCCCTCTGACTCTGCCCTCCTTCTACCAATATCCCATTTCCCCTATAGTGCCTGCCTTAGACCAAAACAGTTTCTTTATTTTACAGCATACAAAAAGACATTCCCACATCAGGGGTGGAAGATACTTCCAACTTTATCTGCATGCTACTGGAAAGGAGAATGAATTAGGGAGAAAATTGGTTGTCTGTGCCACAAGGAGAATGTGGGGCTATGTTAGAAGTAGAGGGATTTACATATAAAAAGCCAACAGGGGGCTGAAGAGATGGCTCAGAGGTTAAGAGCACTGACTGTTTTTCCAGAGGTCCTGAGTTCAATTCCCAGCAACCACATGGTGGCTTTCAACCATCTGTAATGACATCTGGTACCCTCTTCTGTATACTGTATACATAATAAATAAATAACTTTAAAAAAAGCCAACTGGAAGGGTGTTAACATACCCATTTTGTAGGCAGAAAAGTTGAGCCTGGGGACAGGAAGATACAGCTGTTAGGTATGGCTACAGGGACCAACTCCAGGGCTGTATAGGCTAAAACCAGCCTCTGCTCTTTACTTGGTCCCAGAGGTCTTTAGATCTGTTTGATGGACAAGCCACAGGGCTATTCTATTCCATTCATTTCTTTATGGATGACTTTTATCAACACTGTGACAAAATACTTGTCAGATGTCTTTAGAGAGAGGAAATATTTGCTTTGGCCCACAGTGTAGAGGTTTCAGCTGGCCTGGTGGGAGGCATTGTGAATGTTCAACTACATGCACAGAGGAGACCAGAGGAGGTCAGGCCACTCCAGAAGAGGGCATCACCTTCACTTACCCACCTATAGTGACATATTCCCACCAACTATGATCTACATCTCAAAGGCTCCACACATTCCCCAGAAAATACCACCAGTTAGGGCAACAGCTTTTAATGTATGCGCCTGTGATGACATTGTAGACTCCAGCCACTACAAAGCCTATTTTCAGTTGAACTGAAATTCCTTTATTCTCAAGGAAACAAGAAAATGATGTGAGAAGATAAGAGACAGAATCTCAGGGCCCCAGTTGACATGATTTTCTTACCAGACTTGAAGCCAGAGCCATGCCCAGAGGCTCTGCCACAGCTGGGAAAGACTGGGACTATGTCTTCCTGTCATCTCTAGTGTGATGCTGGTGTGTTTATTTCTGGCTGAATAGAATATAATTGCTCCTGAGGCTGACAGTGACAAATGGTGGTGTGGGGAGGGTATTCCTCTGAGTGATGGGCATGGGCTTGTTTCTCAGCTGACAGAAACAGGCCTTGTCAGAAAGCAGCAGGGGGTTTGCTTCTCAGCTTGAGACCTCATGGGCATGGGAACAGTTCTAGGATGTGAGTTCCAAGCTTCCTCAGGAACTTGCATATGTCTCTTTGGGATGTGAGGGCCAGTGTAAACCAGGGCTTCATTTTCTTGGGTACAATAGACTGTACCTACAGCTTTGTTTCTCAGTTTCATTTGTCTGTGGTCAGCCTTTATCTGAAAATACTAACTGGAAAAAAAATCTCAGAAATTAACAGTTCTTAAGTTTATAGTATTCTGAAGAGTGTGAAGAAATCACTCTCTTGCCAATGATATGAAGAATCCCTTTATCCAGCATGTTCATCTTGTATATGCTATCCTCCATCAGTCATTTAGTAACCATCGGGATAACAGATCACCTACAATGTGCTCAGTCCAGTATGTTAGTGCTAATGTCCACATAGCCACTGTTTTATTTCATATATCTCCAAAGAACTTTATTGTGATATATGATCATAATTATTATATTTGTTATAATTTATTATTGTTAACATCTCATAGCCTCTAAGTTGTAAATCAGACTTTAATGTATATAGAAATTCAAAACATATATGTCAATTTTCAAGGATTTTTGAGAAGCTTGGAGCATTGTTTTAGTAGATAAGTTTGACAATACATCTTTAGCATGAAGGACTCAAAGTCTCCACTATACCAGTTACAACATGATCTACATTGAAAGAGGAATATACTTCTTTTTAAATGTGCATTTTTGTTTCACCTGCATTTATGTCTGTATTAGACTCTTGAAAAAGAGCTATAGATAGTTGTGAGCTAACGTGTATGCTGAGAACTGAACCTGAGTCCTCTGGAAGAGCAGCCAGTGATTTCACCTGCTGAACCATCTCTCCAGTCCTGTAATATACTTCTTGTATTAAAGTGGAAATGAATTTATTAGATTGATCCTCCTTTATTTAAAAACCAGAAGAGGTCCTTTGGGAAAAACTTAGATAATGCAAAATAATAACAAGGACAATGACGAGTTTACTCTATATACTTTGAGGTTTTGCTCTTTTCTTCTGTAAAAGAATTCTCAGCATCTCTTACAGTTAAGGATGGTTGTACTACAAACTTTGAGATAGCACTGCATGGTTAAACATTCTACACTTTGCACTCTAGTCTCTTTCCTAACAGTCATGACTGTCTCTTCTCTCTGAGGGACCAGGGCAGTGAGGGCCTTTAAGACTTGGAGACATCTCAGCTTCTGACAGAAGGAGCCTGAATTATACAGTGACCAAGTGACCCTCCCTATAAGCCCATGAGCAAAATTAGCAACATCTTTCTTCTGTTTGATACCTGAGGTTACAAATCTTAACCACTTCTTAATAGAACACTTCATATATTTTGCTATGGGTCTATGTGCAATGCACATACACACATGATAGAGTTGTAGTTGTATCATAAAACTATTGGTGATCACCTGCTTTAATCTCTGTAACGACTTGTGGAAATTCTCATGATGGTTATATTTAATCACTTTAGTGCCTACATATTGTTTCATTATATGTATGAATTAACAAATCACCTCTCTGTGGACATGTAAGTTGCTTCACATAAAAAATGTCTAAGTACTAAGTTTTTAAATAAAGGAGGAAAAAATCTAATAAATTTATTTCCACTTAATGGCTATGTACAAGATGTATATTGCAGGACTGGAGAGATGGTTCAGCATGTGGAAACACAGGCTGTTTGTTACAAATCTCTTTGAATGTACCAAACCATTTCTTTTCTTAATCTTTCTTTTTATTATTATGAATAAAGTCTCATTTTTAAACTCCCTTCCCCCTCTCTACCCCTCTCAGTCACTCTCTCTTCTCCCCATCTCCAGCAAGGGCAGGAGGTCCCAAGGTCCCAGCATCCACTCCAGGCAGATATGCTTTCCTCACCTCAACATCAAGACTGGGTCAGGTGTTCCTCTGGAGGGAATGGGCTCCAAGTTGCCAGTCCAATGTGTTTCAGATCCCAAGCTGTTCAGTGGTTGTGGTTTGCAGCTTGGGTATGGTTTGCTTTTTGTTTAAAGTCAACCCATACCATTTCTTTAGAATATCTTCCTCAAAGATCAGTCCTTTGACTACATTTTTATGATATTTGCTCATCAAAGTAAAGTCTATGGAGAGAGAGTATTGGTTTAAAACTCAGGAGTGTATGAGAGATCTATTCTTCAAAAACTATCAATTCAATGCTAATCTGATAAGTGAAAAATTATGTCCTTTTCTTTTTTTTTTTTTTTTTTTCTTTTTGTTTATTTATTTATTTATTTGCCTTGGTGTTTTGCCTGGAACTGGAACTACAGACAGTTGTTAGCTGCCATGTGGGTGCTGGGAATTGAACCCGGGTCCTCTGGAAGAGCAGACGGTGCTCTTAACCGCTGAGCCATCTCTCCAGCCCCAAATTATGTCCTTTTCATACACTGCTGTTAGCTGATTGATAATTTTGAGCCAGTTCATGTTTGTCATCCTTGAATATTGACAACTAACAATTGTCTTTTCTTTGGCACATATTTTCTATTGGGGGCTTTTCATATTTCTTGTTATTCTCTAATATCCCTTTGCTTGTTAAGAATAATATTTGTTAGTTTATTTTATTTAGCTTTACGCTGTTTATATTCTTTATTCTTTCCATACAGAAGTTTTAAAGTTTTATTTCAGTTTTTCTTCTGTACTTTTAGAACTCTTGTTTCTTCAGGGAAATGAGTATAATATGGTTCTATTCTTCAAGTTTTCTTCCAACATTTTTATTGTTTTTCTCTTTTCTTTGTATCTTTAGCTCTTCTGTATTTCCCTGTAAAGTAGATGTGATCATCTACTTGTAGTTTATGTTAGAAGCCAGGAAAGAAGGAAGGACAAAGTGCAATCAATGCACTAACTGTAGTTCATGCTGCCTGGCCTGCAGCCCTGGAGACATTCAATTATGATCCTGGCCAGGTGATAGGGGTGATGATTACAGTCAACTAGGACATTAAAATCAGTAGGTGAAGCTCAGATATAGGATGAACCTTTATATTTAAATCCTTGGACCTGGACCTTGAGATAGAATCAAGAGAAATGAATCCATGTATTCATAAATATTTAAACCTAAGAATGCCAACTATGGCTGAATTCATATTGGCCCCAAAGGTAGAGCAACCAAATGAAAGTTCATAGCAGAACATATGGATGGTGTTAGTATACATAATGGAATGCCATTTAGCAATAGAAATAGAACAACTCTTGATACACTCAGTGATTAACCTCAAATACTTCATTCTGAATAAAGCTAGACATGCAATTATATACTATGTGAATCTATATGACATTTTAGAATTAAGCACAACTCTTTGAGTGCTAGTAAAGGTCAGAATATCAAGTACCTCTGGGGATGCAGTGTTACCTGGGATGATGGATGAGATCACTCAGGAGAGATGAAAATGATTGCTCTATGAGCTAATTTGGGTATCAGGGAAGTAGATGTGTACATATATTGCTGTTTGAGATTTTTATATTTATACTATTTCATCAAAATTTTTAATTAAAAAAAAAACAAAAGGGATCATCTTCACTCTACAGATGAAGCAACTGTATCCAAGAGATTGAGTTGACATCTTAGGCCAGAACTTCCTGGATTCCAGGAAGGAGCCAAGGAGTGACAGAGTAGTGACTCCCTTGACTAGTATAGTCAGGAGCTGCAGGATTTAGCACCACCTCTGAGAGACTCAATCAGGGAAAGGGAGACACAGCAGGATAGTTTCAGGATAGTAGTAGGTGTGGTCACAGCCACAGCAGAAGAAACCTGTCACATTATCCATCCCCATCCTGACTGGTTTCTCATTCTTTGAGTGTTTACCAGTATGCACTGGCAGCCCCCGATAGTTACAGGTAGCCAGAAGTAGAGTATTCCTGGTCCCATTCACTCCCTTGGGTTTTTGATTTGGTATAAGCAGTAGGCATAATGATACACTGCCATCTCCAAGCCACACACCTAAGCCTACAAGAAACAGAGAATAGCAAGTACCAAGTTATAGCATGGACTGGAAAAATACTGCCAGCTTTTCAATATACTCTAGAGATCTTACACATGACTCTACTGACGCACATTTGCTGGATCACTCTTGCTGTTCTCTTACTTTAGATGCCCCCATTACACACAAGCAACCCCAGAACAGCATCACTGATGTTAAATATTCATTGATGACATTTGCAGTCCAGCCACAAGACCTCCCCAATGCAGCTCTCTGCTGCTGTCCAGGGTCCTAGCTGAGCTTCCAGCCTTTGACCTCTGCCCTTTGCAAGGACTTGGGGAGACAGTGAGTGCTGACCTGTGCAGGAGGAAACTGTACCTTCTCATGAAACTTCTTAGGAAACTGGCACACACGTTTACTAACTTGAGAGCAGTTCATCTCTAAGGTTCCATTTCTGAGGGAGAAAAAGCAATTGTTAGAGTTCTTAAACTAAGGCAAAAGCAGACCTCATTTAGAGGTGATTGCGGCGTCCCACAGACCGGCAGCGTTTGCTGTCAGCCACAGGTTAACCACAGGGCACTGGTGCCAATTCTGAAGTCTCCTAGGCCTTTCGTTTCCTAGGAGGAAATTGCCAGCAGATGTGAAGAGTCATTAGAAAGAGAGGCTGGGGGTGGAGAGCAGGCCATGTGGCAGGCCTGCAATTCCTTCCTACTGAGAAAGAAACCAGGGAGGAGATTTCACTAGAGCCCCAGGATCCCAGTTAGAGAGAAGCATGTCTTCAGCCCATGGTAACATTGTCTCAAGAGCCTGCTGGGTACTATGTGCTTTGTATCAGAGCCATGGAGCCTTCACTGTGAAAGATCACAGTCAATGGAGAGATACAGAATATTCTCAGTCACTCCTGGAGCAATTCAGATTGACTGTATGAAACAAGCTGCCTCCAAACTGGATGTGATCAGTGTGTTATCAGCAGATGCTAAATGAAGATCTTGACTACAAGTATGTAGTATGTGGGTATTGATCTTCAATGGGAGGCCATACTGTCCTCCAGGGGATTTGGGCAATGTCTGGAGACACTTTGATCACAATTAACAGTGATGTCACTAGTACACAGGAAGTACAGGGCAGAGAGATTTTAACATAACCAACAAATGGGACTGAGGAGTCTCCTCAGTTAGCCAAGTGCCTGCTGAGCAACCCATATAAAACTGTTGGAAATCATGGTGCATTCTCGTAATCCAGCACTGGGGAGGCAGAGATAGGTGTATCTCTAGGGCTCATTGAACTGATTTCATGAGTTCCAGGATAATGAGAAACCCTGTCTCACAATATGATAAAAACAGTATACGGTAAAAAAAAAATCTCCTGAATATTGATATCTTTGGTTCACCTCTAGTGACCCCCCACATGCATACATATGTACACATTCATGCATGAATGCCTATGCACATGCTCATGTAAACATGTGCACATGTAAATAACCTCCCACAATGGATTGTGCAGCCCTGAAACACTGCTAGAAGGAAACAAAGAAGTAAGAAGGCATTTTTTCAAACTCTTGACCCCTCCATTCTCTAATTTTGTGCCAGTGCCTCCTAGGGATTGAACCTAACTAAAATCCAAAGCCTGGGAGATCACTGGGGGCAGCCTTCAGAAGTCAGCTGCCCCCCAACCCTCCATGTTGTTGGTTGATGCCCTTACAAGGTGAGAGGACTAAACTGAACCCAGGGCTCCCAGTGAGCTTTGCTTCTGCTCAGACAGCAGGGCAGGTGCTTGGTGGCCCCAGGCTGCTCCCTTTGTCCTCTTTACTCTTGCTGCTGCTGCTCTTTTAATGTTGGCTGTCAGAATGAGGGCAAGCCATGAGGTGGGAGCTGCGGGAAGAGAAAAAGAGCTGAGAGAGAATGCTGGGAAAGCAGTCTGCCTGCGACGCTGCTGCAATGTGGATTTTCACACAGTTCACAAACTTCTCACCCCCTACCTGGTTTGGATGAGAAAGTACGAATTAAGTAGCTACAATATTTTTTTTCTAACACAATGAACTTTAAAAATGGAATTGCTGTGCAAAGTAATGAGTGATTGTTCAGTAAACAGGCTAAGTACAATTGCATTATGGTTGTTTCAGCTCTGACATTATTTGGGTACAGTATAGCTTCAGTGTGGATGTTTAGAGACCAGGTTATTCTCACTTGTTGGAGCACAGAATCTTCCAGTCAGGGAACAAAGGGCATCAGAGTTGTCCCTGTGATCTATAAGGACATTACAGCCTATTCACGATTACAGATCACATGCTGTCCCTCCTTCAATAATAGCAGAATTTAAAAATACATTAAAATAAATTAATTTCCTAAAAATAAATTAATTTCCTAAAAACAAAAATACAATGCAGTCTTTGTGTCTAGTATCATCAACTGAGGAGCAGTGGATGTTCATTGGGCACTTCAGCCAATGAATAATAAAACGGTGAGGATGTGAACACTTGCAGCAGACATTTAGAGCCAGATCACAAGACCAGAGAAGCTTTCCCATCAGGAGCTGTGCATCCCAGACTTCTCCTGTCAGCTACACAGAACTTCTGTCTGTGTGTGCAGAATGCTGGCTTTATCCAGTTGATTAAAATGTCTGCAAGAGCAGATGATCAAGGACGAGAGACACACATGCCTTGCTCAGCACTACCTTTAGATATGTGTCTGGCTATTGGTTTCAGACCTCGAGGAAAGTTATCTCTTTTTGAATGAAGACCTAACATCTGTGGTTTCTTACTCTGGCCATAAGCTTCTGTTTATTCTGTTACAAAGTTAAGAATGAATTGATTAGGAGATGATATTTATGGAGCTTCTTTAACCACAGTGTGTAGTGTAGAAATGCTAGTGGCCATAGTTTGTTTGTTTTTTTTTTTTTTCCATAGAAACTAGTGTGGGAAGAGTTGTCATGTTGGATATAGGTTGTGGATATAGAATATGGATCACTAGGTCGTGATCTTTTGAGTTGTGAGGACTTTGGAGCATTACTTTGTATTACTAGACTTTTGTTTCTTCAGCCTTGAAATTACAGTAACAACTTACCACATTGTAATATGGCTAAATTAGCAAATATATAAAATATACAGCAGATGCTAAGGGGATGGTATGTTCAGCAAAGTGTTTGCCTCTTAATCAAGAGGGACCTGAATATAGACCCCAGGCATTAATATAAAGAGCCAGGTAACAGTATATAGTAATACGAGAGCTGGAGAGGCAAAAGCAGGCATATTTCTGCCCATTGCTGGCCAGCCATTCTAGCAAGCCCAGTCAGAGATTTCCAAGTTCAGTGAGAGGCTACATCAAAAATTAAAGTGGAATGTGATTCAGGAAGACACCTCTCCCTCCACAGGCACTCACAATCAAAGCATAATCTCCCATATGCACAGAAACACACACACACACACACACACACACACACACACACACTATTTTGGTAGCATAGCAACAGTCCTGCCTACAGAAAGCTGTGGTCTGGAGCACCAGCCTCCACTTACCGGGTGTTGCTGAATTCACACCTTAGTTTTCTCTTTAGTGGTGGGCACTGTAATCAATATCCTGCTAAGTCTCATGGGCCTTTAGAAATATTTCAGTGAGGTGTAAAGAATGAGAAGGAAAGTGGAGACTCTGCTATTGACTTAATGACACCTACCTTCAGTCCCAAGGGAGGACACAGGGCCTCAGTAACTTGAGTTAACCTGGAGGCAGCACATAAAGGAGAATGGGAAATGCTTTCTACATGAAAACACACTGAATCCTTTGTCATCTGAGGATCCCTACCTGAGAGGACTGTGTGAACCAACCCAGAGGAAAAAATCTTCAATACAGTCTTCACTACCTAATGCTTGAGAACCCCTTTACTTCTCAGGGCCTCTGTTTTATCTTCCTATCTCCTTCATCCTAGTCTTTGATAAAATGTCACCTTCTTAGAGAGACTTTTTATATGAACCAGCTTTATTATAGTAAAAGAGAAATAACATTGCAGTTTCACAACAGACTTTTCTTTTTATTGCTTTTGTCCCCCAATAGGCATGGGATTCCTGGAGACTGTTGCCCTAGACTCTAGATCAATTATGTGTAATTAAAGAAGTCATGTGGCATTATGTGAGAGACAGAGCTGAAGACAGTGCATTGTTTCTGAATATAATATATGCCATGGCTCCTTCCACTCTATTAGACAAGACAATTCTTGTGGTAAACATCATTTACTGGGAATATTATCCATAAGAGAGAGATCACAAGTCATGTGGCAGTGTCAAGGGATGGTGACAGAAGAGTAGACATTGAAGGAGAATGTGTCCTAGCTAGTGTAACCATTTGGGCATTGCTAACAAGCTGCAAATGACCTGTGACATCAGTGATGCCATCCCTAGTCTCAGCTTAAGTTTTCTTCATTGTGCTCACATGGTTGTATCATCATCCCATGAAATTTGCTTACTTGGCTCTCCAGCTGTCTGTCTGTCTTCACCTGCCTACAGGTTCAGACATACCCCTTTCTACAGGGATATCTGCAAAGTCTGAGATAGTAGCATAATTTGAATTCATTACTTGAGCAATCTTTTGTGCCGAGGTAAAGATTGGACATTGAACCAAACATTTCTCTGAGCATCAAGCCCTCCCCTTCATACCAAGAGCATCTTTCCCCCATTAGATTCCTCTCCTTTTCACGTGCCTTGGCAGCAAAGCCCTGAATTTTTCTGAAGATCCCATTGGAGCTCTCACTTGTCAATCATCTCCCACAGTCTTGTCTGCTGACAACACTTTACCTTTCTCTGTAGATGAAATATTAGGACAGGGTACCAGGGTAGGCAGCTTCTGTTGCAGATATAATAGTTTCCAGAGATTTCTGTAGAAAGCAAATACTCAAATGTGACAATGGTTGGCTTAAGGCCTTCTCTTTTTCAAAAGGAGTGTGCTCAGACTTAAGATACATAAAATAGAAACAACTCTAAATAAAATCTCCTTTAAAATCTTCTTTTACATTTTAAATGTTATTCCCGGCATTCAATCTATCCTTAATTTTATTATTGTCATTGACAATTGAGCACAAATTTGGCTAGCCTAAGTTTGATGAGCAGCCAATGGGGTCTGAAAATTTACCATTTTCAACGAAGCTTAATGAGTCTCATCATTGCCTTGGCTTTACGGTCTTTTGCTTCTCATCATAAATGTGTGTTTCCATAATTTCATTTCAATAGTGTTTTGTAGAATAATAATGAATGGCACATGAAAAACTCAATGTATTCATTCTAGCATATTTTCTAAGCAACCACTAAGCACCTGTCATGCTAGGAGGTGGTGGAGTCCCTGTGGGGAATGAGAACAACTCCCTTGCCCTCTTGAAGTTGACAGGCTCTCTGGAGAGTTCTCTGTATTAATAATTTTGTGAAGAGGGATGACACAGTTTTAAGTGAGTCCAGGAGAAAGGGCTATTGTTGTCTGATAGCTGTTTTCCTAGTAATATACAAAGCTTATGTTTTTAGAGAAAGAGTGTTTTAAGGAGGCCCCTGGGTATTAGATGATGAGCAGTTTCAGGATGAACAAACAGAATTTGAGAACCAAGTATATATAATTATGATTTATTTTCCCTTCTGGAACTGTTTTTTAGGTCTAAATATACCACAAGTATGTATGAACTTCTGTTGTTCTTTTAATTTTTGAAGTAGAGTCTTGATTTATAGCACAGGCTACCCTCAGATTTGTTTGTAATCCTTCAGTTCAGTCTCCAAAGTGTTAGGGTTTCAGGCACGTTCCACCATGCCAGGCTTTATACATTCTTTCCTTAGCTCAACGTTTATGATATTTATGATCTAGAATGCCTAGGTCCACTCCTGCTGCTGCTTTCTGTGGCTCTTGGTGACATAATTTGTTTTGTTGCTTAGCCAGAAGCTGTAACTTCCTCCTGGATTCTGCCCTTTAGTCAGCTCAGGTCCAGATGGTTGCTCAGACCCATCAGTTTTATCTGAGAGGTGCGTGCTATATCCTTGGCTTTCATTCATCCTTCTGTGCGTGCTTCTCTTCTGGAACAGTACAGATGGAGATGCTTTTGTGAGTTTCAGGTCTTGGCCACCAGGTGGTTCTAGTCTCATTCATCCTCATTGGTCACTGACCACTTCACCCTCCTGTTGGAGTGCTGTGGGTCAGAAAGAGAGAATGAGCATATGGTGGTAGAGAAGATAAAAAGTTAGCAGAAAGGTAGGAGCTTGAGGTAGGAGACAGAGAAAGGGAGGAAGCAACAGAGTGCAAGAAAGAAAAAGAAGCTCTGAGAAGATAATGCCACATGTGAGTGAAAAGAGACAGAGTAAGTAAAAATTTGTGACAGCAAAAGAAAATCTTCATGGAGGGTAGGAAAAGAGGAAATCAACTTATACAAAAGAAAAATTGTAGTGAAGAGTAAAAAGTAAAATTCAGTGAGCAGAAAGTGAGCAGCTAAAGAGAAAGTAAAAGAACATAAGGAAGATAGTGACCATTGGTTATAAAAAGATTCCTATGTATCAAAGAAATGGAAATGTTTGTGGGAGAGAGAAAAAAGCAGTCTGGGCGGTGGAGAGGAGGGGAGGCTGGACCGTGGAGAGCAAAAGTTAGTAGGAGGTGAGTACATAAATTTGAAAGCTTAAGAGATTTTGTAGTTATAAAAAATGAGGGAGGATAAGAGGAAGTGTGTTCACATCCAGAAGCCCTCTCCCTGGAGTCCTTCCACAGCTTCCGGTAAGCTGAAATGGTTCTTGTTCAGCTTACTTTTTCCCCATGTCTGAGGCCTTTATCCAATAGGATGCCTGACCCACAATATCAGGATCAGGACTCCTGGGAACTTGGAGTCTATTATGTCCATTATGGCCTCTGGTCAGCTGCATGTTGACATGTCAAAGTGATACCTCTACCCCTCAAGCATGACTGGGGTTAGAGTAAGTACATTTATTTAAAAAGTTCATGAAAGCTCCAAGGATCTTTACCTGCTATTGTGACACCAGTGCCTAGGGAGGAAATACAAAGAAGGGCTTATCTTGGATAAAATAGGGGTGGCTCTTTGGTAGGATCAGGCACTATTTACTTTGACCTAGATATGGCTTTTAGGTCCTGAGGATGCATGTATGAGGTGTGGCCAGGCCAATCTAAAACCTGGTGTAGACCATATTTTTGTTTCTTTGTTTTTTCTTTTGTGCTTTTGAGGAAGGATCTGACCCATGGCCATCACTGCCACTTAGACCAGCCCAACTTTCCAAGAATTGCCTTAAAGTTTAATCTTTGTATCAGTGAGTGTATCATATAAACTCCTTAATACATATTAATTCTTTTATATAATCAGTTGTTAGTAAATAATTCATACAACACCTACATACAATACCCAATGTGACTCCAAGAAGACTATGTCTGACTTTTGTCTTACCCATCCCAAACAGGAGACAGACTCATTTTCTAGTGATCTCCTGATTCAGCTAAGTTTTTTCTGAAGACAGAAATATTTCAGTTTTAGGGGAGGGCTGAGTGGTGGGGCTCTTTACTTGAATCTAAGAGGTTATGGACTGCATCCTCAGAACTCCAAACAAAACAGAAAACCTGTTGTGTGAGGCATGGGCACAACCTAAGAAGACTTTGATAGGATCTGAGGTAGAAATATATATATATATATATATATATATATATATATATATATTCTTGAAGGTTGCTTTTTGGCATGCTACCTTTCTCATTTCTCCTCGATTGCTATTTATTAATTCCCAAACTGAAGCAAGGAACAGGGGAAAGCCATTGCTTTTTTAGAGGTAGGACAAATAAAAATGTTAAAGCAAATGTGTGATATTTAGACATGTTACTTGAACCAACCATGTCAAGCTAGGATCACTAATGAAGACCCAAGTGGAATGTGTTACATCAACCTAACATGTTACTATTTTGTGAAGAAAAATTTATATTCAGCATTTCAGGCTTTTATCCTTGACATTGAAACAGTCTAGAGCAAGGGAGGCTGGAGTGATAGCTTGGCCCTGCTGTCTTTACAGAGGACTGGGGTTCAGTTCACAGGATCCACATGGAGGTACATAAGAATCTGTAACTCTAGTTCCAGAGGATCTAATGGCCTCTTTTGACTTCCAGAGCCACCAAGCACATATGTGGTAGACACATGTTCCAGCAGGCAAAAGACCCTATGCACAAAATAAAATAAGCAAATCTTTAAAAAAACAAATATGTATGAATAAAAAAAATGACGATAAACATTTATGATCTTCTCCATGGGTTTGTGTAAGTAGAATGGTGTATGTGGAGTGTGTGTGCATGCATGTGTGTGTGTGTGAGTTTGTATGTCTGCTTGTAAAGGGTGTGTATGTATATTTGTATTTATGTGCATGGTGTGCATGTAGATGAATAGATGTATGTGTTGTGTATGAGTGAATATATATATGTGTGTGGTGTGTGGGGGGAGAGACTTTTGCTTGTGAAGAGAAAGTGTGTATGAGTGTTTATATTTGTGTCTGGTGTGCATGTGGAAGAGTATGAGTGAGTTTGTGTGAATGTTGTATATGCATGAATTAATATGTGTATGATTTGTGTAGGGAGAAAATTATGCTTTTGAAGAGAAAGTGTGTATGCATATTTGTATTTGTGTGTTTGGTATGCATGTGGAGAAGTATGAGTGAGTATATAAGTGTGTGGTGTTTATGCATATATGTGTGTATATATATGTATATATATATGTATGGTGTGTGTAAGTTTGTGTATGCTTGTGAAGAGTGTGTATGTGTCTTTGTATTTGTGTGTAGTGTGGTTGTGTTTGTTTATGCATGTGGGGAAGTAAGAGTATGTGTGTATTTTTCACTGGCTTTTGCATGTAGCCCTCTAAATTCATTTCCTGGTCAATGAGGCTGCAATGATATGTTAGGATCTTTTAATCAGGAACCAATGTAATGGTTTATCTCTACATAATGCCCCCCACTTCTTCCCTCAGTCATAAACTGTGTGTATTCACTATACTTCTCTTGCCTTCCTAGTTTGCAAGGTTCACTTATATGCTACTCCAGAATTCTCTCAAGGCCTCATTTACTTCTTGGACTGTGGAGTTTTTCATACTTACGTTATACCACATGGATGCAGGGTAAACCGAAATGACTGACACATGCCCCCTGCTTTTAGAGTGAATATTTACTAGTAATGAATTCTGGAATATTCCCAGGGTGTTCTCATATAATATTAATTTCCTCTAAAAGCCATGGAGAGTCCTGCATTCTCTAGTTTCAGGATTAGCACCTGTTCATACAGAGATGAATGGGAAGAGTTATAATACTGTCAATGATGCCATTACACTCTCAGGATTCTCTAAGAACCACCTGAGACACTTGCCAACACAAAAGCTAGTATTGCCTCCTTTACATCAGTGACCTCCGTATTATATATAACATGAGACATGGGCTCTCAGCATAAATCAGCTGTCATACCAGCATTTCAAACCCATCTAAGTGTTTTCAAATAAGAATATAAATTCCTATTGTTTATAAAATTAAGACATTTTCTACCAGCTCCAGAGAAAGGTTTTTCAGAATCAAAAATAATAATCTTGCCATAAAGATATAATCCTATTAATGATCTCTTTGATCATGTGGGTTTCCTCCAAATGTAGCTTTTTAAGAATTTTTCCCACTCCTCACAACTGTTAAGTGCGTGATGAGGAGAAACAGCTGTGCCTTACATCATTAATTTATTATTTGGGGTAAAATCCAAGAAACCGAATTGCTAATGCAAAGTCTGTGGAGACATGCCATTATTGAATTTTCTATTTTTTTTTTTTTAAATCTTGGGCAGTAATGAACAAAGAGAGCCTTTTGTTCATAGATGTTATTTTCTTAATTAATAATCATGATGTTCATGTCATTTATCATTTACTGTCTTCTCTAAATGCCAATGGCCTATTTATATCATCTGTCCATTTTTAGAAACTGTCTGGTTGTCTTTTACTTACTGATTTGTAGGTGAGATGAATTTTACTTATAAACAGAAACTTGTCATTTCATGTGTTACAAATACCAATCTTGACTTTCATTTTCCTTTTAATTTTGTTTTAGATATACTTTAGAATTTAGTTATAATACAGATAACTAAATATTTTCAGCATAAAAGTAAGTATATATCTAAGGCAGAAAGCTCAGACAGGCATAAATACACCATGTTGTGTTTTTATATTCAGTGTTTACAGATATATAAATATAGTATTGCTTATATTTCTATAGATTATATATAAGCACTTTATTATGATGCTTAATATTATGTTGCAATAATATTTATCTTGATAGATATAATCTTCATAGGTCTTAATTTTATAAACACATGCACCTAATTGCAAAGCACTATATTAGCCACTGACAATGCAACTGTGAAGGAACCCAGACCCTTCTGCAGGGTTCATTATTGGACAGTACATTTCTTTATATATTAGTCTTAAAAAGAAGATACACTGGCTAAGGAATACATATCCGAGATTTTATTGGTAGCATCAGAAGCTGTCTGAAAGAGATATTTAATTCATGTCTGTGGCAAAACCAGATCTATTCATATATATGCACAATGCCTTGTAGATACACACAGAGAGAGAGAGAGAGAGAGAGAGAGAGAGAGAGAGAGAGAGAGAGAGAGAGAGAGAGAGAGTCATTGTGTACAATATATCAGAGAAAGAGAAGCATTTGGGCACCATGCCTTAGTCAAATAAATAACACAGGAGGTATTAGACCTTTGACCTGAATTCTGAAAAATAATGTTGAAGATCCAGAAATTACAGACATTTTTAAATGAATGTGGAGTTATCAATTAATGTGTGTGTGTGTGTGTGTGTGTGTGTGTGTGTGTGCATGCTCGTGTGTGTGTATGTAGGACAAATGCCATTCTCAGGTATCATCCCTCAGGGAATATCAACTTTATTACATTTGAGAGAGGGTCTCTTACTTGGATCTGAGCCTTACTGATTTAACTCAGGAACTACCTATCCCTGCCTCCTTATCATTGCAAGTATGTACCATCACATTCAGCTTTCTGTGTGGTTGCTGAGGATGAAATTCAGGATCTTCATTCTTGTTTGGTTAATATGGAGTTATTTGCCAAGCTTGTGGGATTATTTTAAGAGGCAAATCTGGAGGAAGTGTCTAAGAAAGAGTGTACCAGAGCAGGGTTTACTTTGATTTCACATTGGAATCACCTGGGTGCCTGGGACCACACCTAAAAGTTTTAGCTCAGTTGGTTTGGCACTCTTGTTATTAGATTCTTAAAGATCTAGAATGCTGAAAGGAACCCAGCTTGAGAACTAATGGCCTGTCTGTAGAGACCTAGGAGGTGGTTCTCACACTGTAGGACATCTTTGGAGAACATCATGAAATAGACCACAAGGACCCTGTTTTCGGATGGTCCAGAAGATACACATGTTTAAGACATTCATAGGTGATATTTATTATACTGGTATGGGGTATATTCTTTAAGTACTGCTATAGAGACAGAGTAGGAAGGAGCCAAGGTTATTCCATAGCCTGTATAGCTCCTTTGTAGTTCTCAACCATGCTTAAACAGTGGTACAATGAGAAGATTACTAATGTCAAGGAAAAGGCACTCAAAATAACTGTTGTTGAAGAAACTCAACTGATTTGAATGGACTTGGGTACCAGGGTAGCTCAAGACCAAGAGCCAGCCTTGGATTGGGTGATGAGTCCACGGATGACATTGTGAGTTCACTGAACATTAGGGGAAAATGCAGATTATTGTAGATTGGGGATAAAGTGAGATGCGATGAGGAAGGAGAAATTCATTTCAGGAAATCTTTTGAGGAAGAGATTTCACTTGAGCTAAGCTATCATTGAATTTTTGTGTTATTTTCAATTTTCTATTATGTACCATTTTAGAGAGCATTATTACACATGCATCAATGTGGACTCATATGACTCTTGCAGATTAATTTTTCAAGCTAGAATTGCTGAATGAAAAAATTATTCACAGTTTGAACTATAGATAGAAAACATAGATAAGAAATATAGAGTCAGACTGACTTCCAAAACCAATTGATCCACAATTCAAGGGAATTATGGCCACTCTGCCCCATCACCAGCTTCCACAAATTTCATTTTAAGCTATGAGAATATTATATGTCTAAAGCTTTATTCTCTAATTTTCAATTCTTTGATAGCAAAAGTAAGACAATTTTGAGTGTTTTCTGCTTCCTGGGTATCTTTTCTTTTGGAAGTTACAACTTTTCCACCTTACACATTTCACTAAGGAGATATCATCTGTTTGCCTGACTGAATTGTGAAGAGTATTTATTAATGGTATTAGTCTTGGCTAACTCTATGCTTAAAAACTATTTTCCCACTTACCTATGGTTTTAATGGTCTGTGATAATAGGAAAATGTTGTATTTTATGTTTTGAATTTATCTACTTTTCATAGTCTTATCTTTGAAATCATGTTTAAAAAGTTTCCCCTAAAAATATATTTTTTAAACATTTACTTATTCAACCTCAGCTTATGTGATGTCTGAGAGTTTATTCCCTCCAACATTTGTTTGGGGGTATAGTGTGTTCTTTCTCAAATATTCATCCCAATATATCAGTATCACTGATTAAGCCAACATTATTATCCTAATAATATCCAAAGGCCACCTTCAGGTTCTGAGGCTTATTTATATGTGTCTTTGATTCATAGCCTGTCCTGTTCTACACATGGCTTTCCTATAAGTATCATCATTGCTCTTATGATCAGGGTTGAGGGTATCTTCTTAAAAACCAAAGGTATCTGGACTTTCTCACAAGACAGGTTTGAGAATTATCCTTAATCTTTCATTCTGGTCTCATCTCCATCATAAACTTAGAAAAAACTCTGAAATATTTGTGTTAATGAAGATTTCCTCATGTTGTTCTCTTAATAATTTATGCAGTGAACACCAAATTAAAAAGAATGACTTAGAAATTAGGTTATACTCATGAAGAACAATGCTAAGTTATATATTAGTATTAATCATGAAGAGTACCCCAGAGGATAATGAAGGTCTGAAACCAGAATACTCAGAAAGAGAATATTTTTAGACCATAGAAGGACATGAGGGATGGGACCTTGAAGATACTCATCAACCAACCAGTGTGGAAGGGTGAGAGGCACAAAGCACTTAAGTTGTTTGCTATGCTAGTTAGATCAGTGTCCCAAAAACAAGGCAAGTAGGTGGTTCTAGAAAGAGGAGCTGTTCCTCACCCTTATTACTCAACAAGTGAGAAAGCAGGGCCTCTCAACGAGATGGAATGGAAGTCCACAATTTGACTAGCTAGAAATTGGCAAAGCACAATTAAAATTTAGAGATTCCACAGATGCAGACAGGAATACCCAAAGCCAGCTTATTACACAAGATAAGGATTGACTAACATCGTACATAAGAGAAAATGCACTTAGTCAAACAAACAAACAAAAAAATCCCTCTCTGTTTAGCCATCCATTTTAATTTTTTATAGAAAATTGTGTGGGCAGCATCAATTATGCTTGGGCAAATTTAGACTAATTAATGGGTTGACTAAGATAATTATTGAAATTTGTCTATGGATGAAAGGAGGAAAGATGAGCCATTTAAATTGCTTTGTGTGTGTGCCTGATGACTATTTCTAAAAGAATGGGCCTACTGAGAAGCATATGAAATGGGAGTGGCCCAGTTCTTCTCAGGGTATGATGATAGAGTAACAAGGCAGCTGTTTTAATCAATACATCTGGATTAATGCTTTAAAATATCCAATGTGCACAACTGTATAAAATGTGCAACTTTATATAAAGGAATGTATAATTTATGGGAGGTCAAAATGTACAAAAATCCTTTCAGGTGGTTTGTGTGTGTGAATACTTTTTGTCTTTAAAAATCAACCTTTTAAGAAGACGTTGTCAGCTCCCATGTAGAGGTGAAGATCCCGAAGCTCATAGGGGTTAAACAGGTAGCCAGATTGTATACTCTAGTACAAAGGGAATGTGGCCAGGTTTGTTGCTCATATTCTGTATGTTCTATCTCTTCTAGGAAGCTTCCTTGGGTGGTAATTTATTTATTGTAGTGACGAAGTCATTGCTCAAACCAGACTGGTATTTACGGAGAAATGTCTTCCAAAGCAAGTGTTTGACATACAGCTCGTCCTTCTCATTTCCTTCTAGTCACACTAAAACATTGAAAAATGTTTCCTGGATTTGCTTTTTTCATACCAGGGAACTGAGGTGGGAAATTTATTTATTTATTTTTAAAATATATTTAGCTATGGAGGCTGAAGTCTGGCTCCACTTTGCAGCACTTTCAAAATGAGATAAGCAGCATGCTGGGTACATGCGCAAGAGATATCATGGCTCCAGAAGGGAAGACTCAGATTTGGATTAGAAAGACATCTGGTTTGCTTTTGTTGAAAGGACTAGCAATCTATTGGTTGCCATTGATAAAAGTCAACTTACAAACCTTGATCAAACAGAATAATTTTATGGCTTTACTGGTTGGCATTCGCTAGAAGAACTGAAAGAGTAGAATAAATATAACTTAAGGGTGATTTATTGGATTGACTTAACTGGTAATGAATAATTTGACTTTTGATGTTAGCAGATGATAGCAGCATCACTAGTGAAACCAGCAAGAGGCAAAATCAAGAAAGCAAAAACTCATATTTATGTGGCCATATTGGTGTGACTTTATGGTTATAGTTTCTGATACTTTAAGAAGATATTATGACCCAAACAAGGATGACCCAATAGATATGGTAAAACGGATGGAGCCAAGGTCATGAGGCCTCAACTCTACACAAAGAACTAAAAGAAACTAAGGAGTGCTGAAGTGAGGGGGAATAGTCTTCTGCAGGGAAGACACAGCAATTGGTAATCCAATAGCAAATGGTCAGCCCTAAAAAATAAAAACAAAAAACCAAAAAACATACGGACATACAAATAACATTATTCAGTATAAGCAAGTTTCAACTGCGTGTGTCACAACAATTAAAGAAAAAGAGGCAGTGAATTATTGTTTTTTAACAGAATCTCAGTTGTGAGAGAATGATCTTGTATACTGTAAATATTTGTCACTTGTATTGGTTTATTAAAATGCTGATTGGCCAGAAGCTAGACAGAAAGTATATATGGGCAACCAGACTAAGAGAATTCGGGGAATTGTGAGAGTCGAGTGGCAGATGCAAGCAGAGTGAAGCAAGTCAAGAGTGCTACACTGAAGCAAAGGTGCCAAGCCACATGGCTAAACATAAATAGAATCATGGGTTAGTTTAAGAGTAAGAATTAGCAAGTGATAAGGCAGAGACGTAGACCAAACAGTGTATAATTAATATAAGTCTCTGTATGTTTATTTGGAACTAAATGGCTACTGGAACAGCTGGACAAGACATAGAAACTTCTGATTATACTAAATCATTTGATTTTTACCAATAAAGTCTTGGGAGCTAGATGCTAAGGTGAAAGCCTGCTAGCTCAGTAAAGCAGCAAAAGCACCCAGCTGACCTTCCTTCTCCACCAACATCCCAGAAGCCCTAACCTTCTTCTCAAGTGTTTCAGTCAAGACCTTCAAACTCAATGTCTCTCTCTTTTACTTCTATCTGTCCTCGATTTCTCTATCTATCCTCCTGACTCCCCCTTACTCTCCATGTGTTTTTCTTAATAATCCTATATTTACTTTCTTTCAATTGGTTTCTTGCTTCACCTCCTGACTTATGGTTCACTTTATTAATCCTGTTTACAATATTCTAGGAGAAAACTCTTAGATTAAATGTATGTGCTGGAGCTGAGATACACTATGACTACAAACAGATGTTTTTTCCAGTAAATGATACAATCTCAGGGTTCACAGTGTGATCAAGTATCCTACAACAGAAGATGGGGGGTATTGAAAGGTTTTGATAGAGGAAAGGTAAAGTGGAAATTATATGCTATAGTCTTATAAAAACAAAAGAAAAATTTTTAATAAAGCAACAGCATTTTTCCTTGGAGTACATTATTCTGTGCTACAACCAGAATGTGTCACCTATCTCGTAGGAAAGCCTTCTCTTCAGTTAATCCTTCCAGAAAATACCCTTACAGACTACCGGAGACGTGTCTCTTGGTTGATTCCAAATCAAGTGGATTTGAAAACCAAGGTTAGCCACCACCATGATTCATATTATATAAGACCTCAGGCTAAAAGTTAAGTTACATTTCTTCTCTTTCCTTGTTCTCTCCTTCTTCATATTCATGCTATGGTCATTTTTGTTTACTGTATTTGCTTGTAATTTATTTCAAGAAAATTTAAAAATGATCTCCAATTACTTCCTCTTACATCTAGCACAGAAGGTTAACTGAATATTAGGCATGTTTACAGTGTGTGATCATACTGGTGCAGATACTCTGAGGAACAACACCAAGAGTGTCATATCTATAGAGGTGGCATGAAAATTGGGGAGTTTATTATCAGTTTAATGTAACACAAAATAGAGCAGCCATGCACATAAGCAGTGGAGATACAGAAGACAAGGCAATAGCTGAATGCTATGAAAGTACCACTTCTTTAGCTGAGACATGATCCTGAGGTTTTTTTGTAATCTTGGTTGTGAATTTGAAGGACACTAAATGGAATGTTCTCAACCCAAACTGGCTATGCAATAAATAGTTCCATGATTGTCCAACTGCATACCAGCTACAGTTCTCTAAAAGATGTAGGCTTTTAAACCATTCACAGCTCATGTGTATGTTTAATATGAAGCCAAGTCTGGTTTTGTCTGATCAAATCTGGCTCAGTTAAAAATTATCTGTCAGGTAAACAATGGAAACAGGTCCTTGAGATATAAAAGAGTCAAGGTGAGTCTCTGCCCTTGAGGTGCTCCTGACCGTGTATCCCGAGTCTTCATAGTGGTGTTTAAATTATCTCTATCTGGCTGAAGCCTAGAAGCATCATCCCCAGGGTATAGCTTGCTACTGAAACCCGTACAACACATAGACTTCAGCCTTGCCTTCCTGTTGTGAGGTGGTGCAACCTGTTCTAGACAGTCATGTTTGTTCCAGGCAGATTAATAAGCAGATGACTCTCCATATGCACCTCTACATTAGTTGTTCAGTAGTATAGTATCAGTCTCTTCATTTACCCATAAAGATAATGTAAAACTGATTTCCTTCTTACATATAGTGCAGGTAGTTAGGTGAATGCAAGGTCTGTTTACATCATCTTGTCACCATAGGTCCAGATTTATAATAAGACCCCTCTCTTATTTACCTTTAGCCATATCCTTGTGTAAATCCTGTCTGTACTCTCTTTTTCTGTATCTGTGTCTCTGTCTCTCTGTGTGTCTCTTTTTTTCTCTGTCTCTGTATGTCTGTCTGTCTGTCTCTGTATAGTGTGTGTGTGTGTGTGTGTATACGCATGTTTCTGTGTACACAGGTATATGTGTGGATGTCTGAAGACACCCTCAGGTGTTGTTCTTCAAGTGTCATACATGTGATTTCTTTTTGTGAAACAGGATCTCTTACATAACCTGAAACTTGTCAAATAGGCTAAGCAGGATGGCCAACATGCCTCATGAATCACCTTCTCTTTTGTCTCCCAGCTTCGATGTAACAAGTATGTGCCACCACACCCCAATTTGTTAATGTGGATTCTGGGGACCAAACTTAGGTCCTTTTGCTTTTAATGCAAGTACTTTATCCACTGTGCAATCACCTCTCTGCCACCCTTTTTTAAAACCATATTTAATTACACTGTTTTGTTTATGTTCTGGACACATGTACACAGAGTAATGATTTATAGCTCATTCAACTCCATCTTGTTTTAAATCAGTGCTACTTGTGAAAGTCTTGTGTGGGTTATGAGTAAACAACCTACCTATAACATTTAACCCTTCATATCAGCATATGTTTTTCTTAGCTCTTCCACTGGGGAATGCTAAGTTTGTGTGTAAAACATACTACCTTTTGTGGTAGATGTTCAAACATATCTACTCAGAAAGACCTGTGATAATGTCTATGGACTGGAGGTCTGGGTTTGCATTTCTAGATTATAGATTGTAAGTGTCTTAACTAAGTACTGAGATGTATTTTCTAAAATGACTACCCCATTCTGTGGCTTTACAGTTGCAGCCTACTCTTCCTATATCCTCACAGTTCCTCTGATGGAGGACTGCCTTGTTTATTTACTTCTTCACAGTTTTGTTTAGTTTTAATTCCATTATTCCAATTTTCATCATTCTGATTACTAATGTATTTGAACATCAATCCCATGCTTATTATTGTCTTCTTTATTAATTGTTCACATAACTTATGCTTGATTTTTTTTCCCTTGAGGGAGGGTCCTGATACATCTATTAAAGTTTTTGACTTGCATTTTTATTTTTGATATTGTTCAGTTGATGATTTTGATGCTTTCAAATGTTACATGTGTCTGTTCTAGCCTGTCTTTGGTTTTTATTAAATATACAATCATAAGCTTTATAAAAATAAAATTCTTCAGTTCGTTGCTTTATAATATCTGTCCTTTAAGTTTTTATATATTAATATCTGATTCCATTGTTATACACTTCTATATTTTGCGTTTTGTTCTTTATGAGCCAGCATTCCCAAGATATCACTAATGAGATTGTCAAGTACTGTGACATATAATTTGCTTTTTTATCATACCATATATTTTTATATTTTAGTAACCGACTGTAGGCCTCGCTGTTGAGTTCTGCCTACTCACACTTTCTTAACCTATCCTATTGCTAGAATTCTATTTGGTATTATTAATACAAACACAGAGCCATATATTGAGAAAAAATTGAAATATCAGAGAGACAGATAAACAAGTCATAACCACGTCTCACCTAACTAACTCCTCAGGCAGAAAAAGGTAGCTTCCATTTTCTTTCTCCTCTTTCTCCCCCAGCTATCTCACTTCCTGGTTCAACTTTCCTAATGCTATAATTAAAGATGAATGCTACCACTGTCTGGCTCTGTTTAGCCTTGAGCTCACAGAGATCTAAAAGATTTCTGCCTCCTGACTGCTAGGATTATGAGTATGGGTCAACATGTCTCTATCCTCTGTTATTTCAGGCTATTCTTGCTAAATATACAGTGTACCCCAATGTAGACTATCCCAATATTGATTTGGGAATCTCCAGTCTCATACATCTGTGGCTCATTAGTTTCTATCCTTTCTTAAATTTCAAATTTATTTAACTATTAGGCTATAATTGGAACTTTTGGAAATTTTGCATTGATCTGATAGATGAATTTGGTTTGAAAAGATGCTGTATTTGTTATATTATTATTGCATTCTTTCCAATAACATAGAATTTGTACATCTATTCAGTTTTATATGTTCATTGTTATATTTTTATTAATCTGTATATATATATATATTATGCAATGCAAACATATGTCAGAAAGAGAAAGGAGGAAAGGGTGTATGTGTGTGTGTGTCTGTTGCTGTACATAGGTTTGGGTATACACGTTACACTATGAGAATGTAGATGTTGGAGGATAAGTTCATGTGTAAGTTCTTGCCTCTGTCTTGTTTGAGACAGAATCTTTTCATTTAGCTATATATAGAACATGCTAGCTGGTTCATAAGCTTGTGATAAGAATGCCTGGATTATAGATGCACATTACTAAGTCCAGGCTTACATGGTCTGGTATCCAAACTAACTTTTCCTACTGAGCCATTTCCCCAATCTCAGCCAATGACATTTTTGGTTGTCTTCATGTACAACTTGTAGATTCTTAATTAATTCTTACACATGTTAATTTTAATATTACAGTAGAGTGTATGCTATACAATTTTTACCTCTATATTGTTGGTGTGGAAAAGTTGATTTTCAGAGTTATCTTTTTATACAGCTATACAGTAAAGCTTTTATTGATTCTAATAGCTTGTTACCATGTTGCATTTTTTTTTCTTTTTGGTATATGTAATTGTATTATCTGCCAGTATTGACCTTACTATCTCTTAAAATGTTTACCTTAGGGCTGAAGAGATGTCTCAGATGTAAACATCACTAGTTGCTCTTCCAAGGGTCGTAAGTTTAATTCCCACCAACCAGATGGTTATTCACAATCACCTATAATGACATCTGGTGCCCTCTTCTCTCAGGTAGACAGAACACTATATACATAATAAATAAACTTCAGTGTTTAATATGATGCTGGGGAGATGTGTACAAATGTTTACACAACTCAGGAAATCAACAAAGAAACAAAAGTAATAATGCCACCAAAGTCTAACTTGGTAAAACAATAAGTTTGTTGGGTTTACTTACAGGAGAACAGGCAAGGGGTTACTTACAGGAACATAAACAGGGCAGCCCGTAACTGAAAGCCCACCCTAATATGGGTTATAACTTGTGAAAGCTGGAATCCTAGAGCTTCCTGAACAACTTACAGACAGTTCAAGGGGTCACAGAGTCTCTTCTCTTCATCAGCCTTTGCTATTTACATATCCTCAAGGAAAAAAAGGCTTTGTGAACCTGGTAAGTTTCAGGGACTCCCTAAGACTTGTGAGTTGTTTCCTTCTTCAGTCATAATGGATTTTTTTTTCTGTAGAACTTCCTGAGCCTTAAAAGTTTTTCCTTAGAGCTTCCTAAGTCATAAGGAGCTTCTTTCCAGAAAAGATTTATTCAATTCAGAGGAAATACTTACTAGCCCATCCAGGCTGCTTTTTTATTTTATTTTTTGATAAACATAACCAATGTTGGATGTTTTTGTCTTATTTCCAGTCTTAAAATACACATTTCAAGACTCTCTAAAATATATTTACTATTTATTGAAGGGTTTGTTTATATATACCTTTTAAATAGTTAAGAATATTAGCTTATTTTTAGTTGTGTGGTGTTTCTAATCAAAAGAAAAGATTGAAGGCCATGGGAGACCACTCAATCAGTAAACATTAAAGTGCTTGCCACACAAGGATAAAGATCTGAGTTTGATCCTCAGCTTCCTTGTAAAAGATGAGCATATGGTAGTGTGTATTTATATTCTAAAAATGAAGAAATAATACAGACAAACTCCTTATTGGCTTGCTAGCCTAAGCTGTCCTGTTAAGTAAGCTCCAGATCCCAGTGAGAAACCCTGTCTTAAAAAATAAAAAAATAAAAAATAAAAATAAAGAAACCAGCTGGGCATGTCACATGTATCTTTAATTCCAGCACTCAGGAGGTAGAGGCAAGCAGATCTCTGAGTTTGAGGCCAGCCTAGTCTACAGAGTGAGTTAAAGGACATCCAGGGATACACAGAGAAACCTTATCTCAAAAACTAAAACAAAAACAAAACCAAGTTGTATAGCCTCTGGGGACTAGCACCCAGGGTGACTTCTGGCTTTTATATGTATACACATACACAATCATATACATAAACCCCTTCCATCCTCAAAGTTAAAGTTGAACATTATCAATATTTTTTGTCAATTAATTTAGCACACCTTTCTCATAATGCTATAGCGATTTATTAATTAAAATAACAGTATATTTCATTATGTCACATGAATATATAACCTTCTATAATTGTAGAATGTGAAATCTTTCAAATCTGTTTTACTTATTTCATACTAAAATGAATCTCACATATAAATGAACATTAAAATTATTCACATAAATTAAGGTCAGCTATAACTTATGTGACTAGGTTTACAGTAACTTTCAAAACTGATTTTTCCTGAGGGCTATATTAACAAAATGTTTTTTAATTTGGTAGATGTTTTGCTTACTCTACAAGTCTTCAGTTCTTAATTTAATCAATTAAACATTATAGTTAATACATAGTTTTTATATAAGTAATATATTTCTGAGACATAAAACAAAAGGGACATAAGAATAGAAAAGAAAGAATAAACCTCCCTCAAGTCCACCTCCATCAGCTACCTGGTTCCCTTCCCTAACATTAATGGAATTGTGGACTGTATGAGCGCATAAGTGTTCATAGGTAAGCAAACCATGTACTCAAACAACTGACATGGGATGTTAGTGAACCCAGTACTTGAGACTGCTCTATCCACTTGTCATTGTATCTTGGAAATAATTCAGTTGCATTAAGAGCTTTTTATGGCTGATTTGTATTTTTATGTCATCAAATGATATAGATCTATGAAAGATCCATCTCTTCATGTGTAACTTGGTTGATTTAACAGTATTCTACTAATAGACATGTAAGTCGTTTGCAGTAATTTGTTCTTATAAACATCATTTCATGCATGTGTGAGTATATTTGGAGGAAAGATTCTTGGATGCAGAATTATTGGTCCCGTGACATTTACAGATGTAATTTTCATAGATTTGCTAAATTGTCTTCTCTTCGTGGATTGTCACAATTTTGTTCTGAGACAAATATGCAAGGTTGCTTGTTTTCCCCATATTCTTACCTGCAAAGAGGACTTTTTAAGACTACAGCAACTTATACATGAAAAACATAGTTTAGTGAAATATTATTTTATATTTATAAAACTACAAATTAATTTCAATTTATTTTTAAATCCTTCTGAGTCATTCACATTTCCCCCATGGCATGAATTTCCTATGCTGATTTTTCTGTTCGATGGAGTTTCCTTACTGATTTGTAAGTAAGGACTTACTTGTAATAGCAGGACACTTGCTTAGTAGTCCCAAGGCACTGGATTTGATCCTCACTAGAATAAAAAAATAAAAGACTGTTGCCAGATTGTTTGCATTCAGCATAATATTCTTATTCACAGTTGTCTGATATTGTTGATCATTTTACCCATGAAATGTAGAACCTTCTGCTTTAGTGCATCAAGATCACATGAAATTTAAATTAACCTGGGGAATATTGACATTGCATTATGTAATTTTTCTTTATAGCTTGAAATTTTTATTCAAGGCATATCTGTGGATAGATTAATGGTCAAATTGACTTTATATTAAAGAACAAGTGCAGGACCTGCCTCTCCTCTCACTATTTAACAAGCACCTTTCCACCTGAATTGAAGCCCCAGCCCTGCATCTGTGCATTAGAATCCTCTCTGGCTACTTGGCTTGTTCTCTTTACTGCTGTCTATTAGCTTCTTACCAAGATGATTATTTAGCTTTTCCTGTTCTCACCCAGCATCCCATGGGCATCATCCCCACCCACCATCCTCTTCCTTACAATAGAGTGATATCCTAATTTTGGTTAGCTCAACAGTCAGTGTTTTCAATATTTTGACTATGTAAATGCCATTCAAAACTGAACCATGCAGTAAATTATGATTATTTTCCCTTTCTGCACAACTATTATGTTTTCCCTGAAGCTAATATTTGCTGTGTTTATGGTTTGTTTGCTTCGTTTTTATGTTTTTATTACTAATTCAGCTCCATATCTTTGCCAATTATCTAAAGCCCTCCTCTAGTGATTCAGATGCCTTGGTTACTTCCTTATTCATTTTCATTCGCCCACTGAAAGCCCATCTCTGCAACCTGAGATGCTGGCTTGTCCTGCTCCCGGTCTCCCTTAGCCCTAGGATACTCTGCATTATTGTGCCAGTGAGTTCATTGCCCACCACTCTTCTTCCCTGGTTCTCCTAACTCTTCTCAGAGGAGCCTGCTGTTCAGGAAGTCAGCATGTGGGGTCCTTTCCAGGAAACCCTTACAATGAATGGATGATCCAAATGGAAGTAATTGTTATCTACTCTCACGAAGGTACTGTCCCTTCACATTTCAGCCTTTGATTTGAGAAACATTTCCTAGCCATGGCCTACTCCCCACGCTCTGCACAGACTGCCTTCTGTGCCTTCCAGTTCTAAAAGTAGCAATTATATGCATCAAGGTTTGTGTATGTACTTATTGAACAGATGCTAAGCAACCGATTCAAGTGGTACTCATGCTTCATACTTAGGAAAATTCTTGAACACATCTTTTCTTTTAGCATCCTTAGTTGTGTGTGTTAATTATATAAAACCATTGTTTTTCATATACGTGTACAGAGTACTTTGATCATACTTTCCCTATTGCCCATACTTATCTTCTATTATTCCCTTTTATTTCCTTTTCTCTCTTAATATTTCCTCTCTACTTTCATGTCTTTTAGTGTGTTCACATACGTGTGCAGGTATACTTAATAACCTGTGCAGGTGTGTGTAGGGGACAGAGACTGTTGATGGCTTGTCTTTCACAGTCACCTCTCTATGTCTTTTTTTAAAAATTGTGTCTCTCATTGAACCTAAAGCTTACTGTTTTTCCTAGGCTGTTTGGTGACTTCTGTAATCTTACATGTTTCTGTCCCCAGAACTGTAGTTAAAGACACATACTGCTATATCCAGATTTTTATAGGGCTGTTAAGGATCTGACCTTAAAATCTCATAAAACTTTAACAATTTAACCACTGATTGACCCCTCTGCCTTTGTGCTATATGTGTAAGGTTCTACACAGGGGAAAAAATATATTTTTCTTTCTGAATTCTCTAAAGTCCAGTCACTATCCTAAAAGTCATGTGATTGTTTATGTTGAACATTATTTCACTGTATATGTATTTTCTATGTGCATTTATTTATCCATTGATCTCTAAATTGGGTATTGTAAACTCATGTTAGAGTGAACCTGCATGTTAGGTTGTGTCTGTGTTTCTAATTTCAATTCTTTGTTGTGTTAATTTTTCCTCTCCTATTGTATTTTCTTATTTCTTTCTCTGAAACTTCGGCTTTTGGATGTTGGGATAGTTGGGTTGTTTCTCTAATACCCATGATTTTCTTTTCAAATATTTGCAATATTTTGCTTTGCTGAGAGATTTTCATAACTTCTTCTTTTCTTTTTGCCTTTTAATATATACCATCCTTTTTTCTTTAATTTCTAAGAACTCACTATTGTTTTCTGAAGGGTCCTTTTGTACACGGGTTTGCAATGTTTTCTTGTGTCTCTGGGGGTGTTTGTAATAGTGTTTTCAGTTTGTAGTTGTCTTAACATTAAATACTCCATTTCCTTCAAATTGCTTTGTTCTGTTTGTTTTGATTTCTATCTCTTGTATTTGATGACTCTCTAGATATCTGTGTCTGGTGAGAAATAGTGAGACCTAGACTGAGACAAGCCTAGGAGGAAGGGAGGAGAGAACAGATGACATGGGAAATGGAGATATGTTAGGTGGTCATTATCTGAAAGATCCAGAGATTAAATGATGACTATTTTTATAGTTGTTTAATTCATAGAGATTGGTAACACAAAATAAGAGAGAAAGAGTGTTGAAAAAGTGCTTAACAAGGCAGAAGAGATGGCTTGGTGTTTAAGAGTGAGTATTTATTTCTCTTGGAGAGGATCTGAGTTTGGATCCCAGCATCCACATTGGGCTTCTCACAACTACTTATACTCCCTGTCTAGAGACTCCAATGCCTGCTGTTCTGTGAACACTATCACTCATGGCAAATAACCCCCTCCACATACATACTTAAACAATAATATATATTATTTAAAATGTTTAGCATGGAAAATTCTGTGTATGTTGTCTGGGCCACATCAATTGTTTCTCTTTCTAAAAGTTGTGCAAAAATAAGTGTGTGTCCAGTTCTATGCTTCATCTGAAGACACATTCACATAGGCAGAAAACACTGAATTTTAATGAATGCCAAAATAATTTGCAAATACAGTAGTGACAATGACCCCATTGCCAATGCTGGGGACTGGATAGTAGATAGGCAATGGCAGATGGCACTGGTAATTGAAGTCTGCCCCATATTCTCTGCACTGAGCATTCATAGCACAGATATACCATAAAAAAAGAGAATTAGCAAGAATTGAAAGGATAGATGACATTTGAACCTTTGGTTGGCATGTGAATAGAAGTTTATCAAAATATGATAAAAGTCCCAGTGAAGCAGAAAGATGTTCTGTGGGGCAGGGATGACACAGAAAAGCTACAGGAGAGGGCTTCATGGAAGATGAGGCTAGCATAAGGTTCTATGTGATGAGAGACAACATGTTGGAGGCCACAGTGAAGTGGCTATGATAAAGCAAAATGTCCTTCTGCCTCCATACAATAGTATAATGCTCATGATTTATGAGAGTCATGTGTAAGGACATCAAGATTCCCTTTGTCCTTCCAATGTGCACTGAGCAGTATTGTTCCCACAAGTTCATCCTCATGTGACTAGATGTGTAATATTTCTGAGTGGCTAATTAATTCTGTAATCACACAAGTGGCAATTAGTGAGATGCTTCTCTGATTAGGGGCCTGTGGTCAAGAGGTTCTCACACACTTGCATTTGCTGAAAAGGAAGTCCCCTTTTGTGGCACCTGTTAATTTCTACCAGCATGGAACCTGAGATTTAGGCAAAAGATCTCCCCTCTTCCTCTTCTTGTGCCTGTCACTCATTCTTATATAGGCGTTATTCTGAGGACAGCCTCAGATGTGGGACTTTACCTTCCACATCTTAAAGATGTAAAATCTCTTTGCTGTTTGCCACTGTGTATAAGTATCTGGCACTTCAGGTTCTGGGGATTCTACTGTTTCCACCTCTCATCTTACTGTAGGAACACTGGATTTATAAATATGTACTACCACCATGCCTGGCCGTAGATTGGTGTGGTGGACTGTTTCTTTATGCTGTAAATAAAGGACTGTTTTGGCCTATGTAGAGCACCGTAAAAGTGGGTGGAGAATCAGAGGACAGACAGGTAGAAGGAGGGTAGAGTTAGCCAGTCACCATCTGACCCCCACAAGAAGAACAGACATGTAAGAAATACAGGTGAGCCATGGGCTGGAACACGTGGCGAGTAGATTAGTAGATTACAAGAAATGGGTTGATTTAAGATGAAAGAGCTAGCTAATAATGTGCTTGAGACATGGGCCAAACAGTATAAAGTTAATATGTGTCTAATTCATTTCTTTGGGGGACAAAAGCCGCCGTGGGCCAGATACAAACCTCTGGGCCCAAATGGGCCCAAAAAACTAAATACAACAGATTGGTTCAGTGGATTCAAACCCAGGTCCTCATTCTTATGTGGCAATTACTTTACCCTTGGAACCATCCCCATGGTTCCTCGGCATCACTATTAACACTTACTCCTGTGAGAATTATTTAACTTCTGTCATTCCTGTTTGGAAAAATGAAACCTCATCTGCCCAACCAGTAAGTGTTAATAATAGACACTTCCTTTCTATCCTCCATTGTTCTGGAAACAATCATTATCACTTTAGAGGCATATGATCAGAAGCCCTGAATGTTCGTAACCCATGTATAGCCTTGGTTCATAGCAAGGTGTTTACATCTGGAAATGAAAGTATCCCATCACAGCTTTGATGAGGCTGCCCAGGGAACTGTTAGAAGCAGAAGGTAGAATAAAAATTATTGATAAGAACACTGAAGGTAGATAGCCTTAAGCTCAAATATAGTCTCCAAATTGCCATCCATCAGTGGATTTTTTTTCTTTTCTTTCTTTCTTTCTTTCTTTTTGTTTTTAGAAATACTACATTTGACTTCATAGTGTTGTTCTTAGGATTAGAGAAATAACATAGAACATAAACAACTTTTGAGAACTGTTAACTGCTCCTTGTTTTAAGGAGAAAATCTGCCTGGCATATGGGAAGCAGTTTCTTATGAAATGGTCAGGGCCCTGCACTATCATTCTTTGGCATACAAAATGGGACATTTTCTTGTTTATCTGTATACTTAGCTTCAAAACTATTGGGGAATTTGACTTGATTCTCTGAGAGATTATGAGAAATAGCCATACTTGCCGATTGTATCACATCCCTGGAAACCTCCTGTTAGTAAGCAGTGAGTGTGAGAGTCAGCTGTGTAGGTGATAAATTAAATCATTAAACCCCACGGTGATGGATGAATTCTAGAAGTCCTTGATATCTGTTCTGACTACCCTTGGGTGGGATGGAACATGTTTGGAATCTCCAAGTTCCAGCCCTACTCTAATCAACTGCACTTCAAACCTGGCCCTGTTTAGCTCCCACTTGCTGTGCTATATACTGTGACCAAGAACAATGTGAGAAGGAAGTGCTTAAGGTTCACCCTGAAGAGAAATCAGGACAGGAACTGAAGCATGGAGGAATCCTGCCTATTGACTTTTACCTCATAGCTCACCTGGCTTTCTTTCCAACACAACCCAAGACCACCTGCAAAAGGAACACACAGCCTAGTGTGTGCTGGGCTCTACTATATCAGTCATTAATTAAGTAAGTGCCCCGTGTCTACATGACATGTCTATAAGAGGCATTTTCTCAATTGAGGGTCCTTCTTCCCAGATGACCTTAGCTTATATTAAGTTGATGAAAAATCCCTAACAGCACAGAAACACTCATCAAAATAGACTTTTCAATGTAGCCATCTTTGTGTATAGAAATGATATCATAGAGTTATGAAAAACTAGTCTGACAAAATCGCTCTGTCAGCCAAAGCTCTGCAGGACAAGCCTAATGACTTGGTCAACAGAAGGTCTTTCTTTGCAGTGACTAAATAGCTTTTGTTAAGCTGATCACAAACTTAAACAGCTCAAATTGGAATGCCAAGAGAATAAATTCACCCTTCTCATACAGATCTTATCACTGCCAGGGCATTTCTTAGGTACAAACTATCCAGTCTCATCAGCCATTGTCTTAATCTGATCACTGGCTAGAGACAGGAGCCCCCCCCCTTAAAATTATAATAGTTTCTATTACAACTGTATTTTTACTGAGTCCCTGAAAATAGTCCCTAAAATGACTTTAGACAAGTTCGTTAAACTCTTTTCCTTTTCTGTTTCTTATTTGCATAAAGGAAGTTATCTGTGGGCCTACATTGCTTAGGTACTGGGAGGGTTCACTGGAAGGGGAAACAATACACAAAGCATTTAGCAAAAAAACCGAATACTCCATATTTGGTATAAATTGTCAATCTATTCCTCTTCTCAATTTCCTTGTGGTTCTGGTATAATAGTCAGCCCATTTTACAGCGAGAACAAATGACACACAGTAATCACATGACACTCACAGAATGAGTACACCCATGGCTTTTGACAGCAAAGTCATCATGATAAATGATGATTAAAATGTGGGAATACTTATTTAGGAGTTAACTTTGACTAGTCCATATTCTCTCCCTCCCCTCCTTCTTCACCTCCTCCTTCCTTCTTCTGTCAGCCCCTTCTTCTCTTAGTATCTATTTGCCTATTTAGTATCTATTACTAAAGCTCAGTAATAATCTCATGGTTAGAAATTGGTATGTCAAAGCTTACTAGCACAGGCAGTGACAAGGTCTAAGGCAGGGAGTTTCTTTTTCTTTCTCTAATTTAATTTAATTTTTTCCCAGAATGTACACTTTCTTTCTTTCTTTTTTGAATAAAGTCTCATTTTTTATCCATATATCCCCTTGTTCAAAATCTCTTCTGCCTCCCTCCCCTCCCAGTCACTCTCTCTTCTCCCATCTCCTCATCTCCTCCCCAGCAAGGGCAGGAGGTCTCAAGGTCCCAAGGTGGCTTGGTTCAGCATTCACTCCAGGCAATCCGTGTTCCTCATCTCAACATCAAGACTGGGTAAGGTGTTCCTCTGGAGGTAATGGGCTCCCAGGTACTACTCCAAGGTGGTTCAGAACCCAAGCTGTTCAGTGGTTGTGGTTTGTAGCTTGAGTGTGCTTGGCTTTTTGTTTGTTTAAAATCCACTAATGAGTGAGTATATCCTCTGTTTATCTTTCTGGGTTTGTTCAGGAGGATATTCTCCAAATTCATCCATATGCCTGCAAATTTTAGGATATCATCTTTTCTTACTGCTGAGTAGTACTCCATTGTGTAGATGTACCACAGTTTGTTAAACCATTCTTGAGTTGAGGGGCATCTAGGTTTTTCCAGGTTGTTGCTATTATGAATAATGCTGCTATGAACATAGTTGAGCTAATGCCTTTGGAATGTGAATGTGCATCTTTAGGGTATGTGCCCAATACTGGCATAGCTGTATCCTTGGGAAGATTGAGTCCCAATTTTCTGAGAAACCACCATACCATATTCCAGAGTGGCGAAACAAGCTGACATTCCCACCAACAATGGAGGAGTGTTCCCCTTGCTCCACAACCTCTCCAGCATAGGCTATCATTGTGTCCTTAATCTTAGCCATTCTGACATGTGTAAGATGATATCTCAAAGTTGTTTTGATTTGCATCTCTCTGATGGCTAAATATGTGGAACTCATTTTCATATGCCTTTCAGCCATTTGTAATTCTTCTGCTGAGAATTCCTTTTTAAATTCTGAACCCCATTTTTAATTGGGTTATTTAGGGCTTTGGGCTCTAGTTTCATAGTTCTCTATATATTTTAGAGATCAGTCCTCCGTCAGTTGTAGGATTGGTGAAAATCTTTTCCTGTTCTGTAGGCTGTTGTTTTGTCTTATTGACTGTGTCCTTGGCTTTACAGAAGCTTTAAAGTTTCAGGAGGTCCCACATATTGACAGTTGTACTAATGTCTGTGCTATTAGTGTTAAATTTAAGAAGTGGTCATTTGTGCCCATGTGTTGAAGGATATTTCCCATTTTCTTTTCTGTCAAGTTCCATGTGGCTGGGTTTATGTTGAGGTCTTTGATTCACTTGGATTTGAGTTTTGTGCAGAGTGATAGGCTTGGATCTATTTGCGTTTTTTACACACTACTATGAAAACACCATTTGTTAAAGATGCCATCTATTTTGGGCCTCTTTGTCAAAGATCAGGTGTTCATAGATTTTTGGGTTAGTGTCAGTATCTTCAGTTCAATTCCATTGATCCACAAGTCTGTTTCTATGCCAGTACCAGGCTTTTTGTTTTTTTTTATTACTGTAGCTCTATAGTATAATTTGAAGTTGGGGAATAGTGATGCCTCCTGAGGTTCTTTTGTTGAGCAAAATTGTTTTGGCAATCCTGGTTTTCCTGCTATTCCAAATGAAATCAAGTATTGTTCTTTCAAGGTTTATAAAAAATTGTGTTGTGATTTTGATGGGAATTGCATTGAATCTGTAAATTGCTTTTGGTAGAATTGCCATTTTTACTATGTTGATCCTACCTATCCAGGAACATGAAAAATCTTTCAATTTTCTTATATCCTCTTCAATTTCTTTCTGCAGTGATTTAATGTTTTTGTCAAATAGATCTGTTCCTCTTTTGGTTATAGTTACTCCAAAATACTTAATGCTATTTGCAGCTATTATAATGGTGGCATTTCCCTTATTTCTTTTTCAGCCCTATTATCTTTAGTGTATAGAAGGGCTACTGATTTCTTTGAGTTAATCTTGTATCCTGCTACATTGCTGAAGGTGTTTATCAGTTGTAGAAGTTCCCTGGTAGAATTTTGTGGATCATTTATGTATACAATCTTATCATCTGAAAATATAGATGGTTTCACTTCTTCTTTTCCAATTTGTATTTATTAATATTCTTGTGTACTGTTATCACTTCAGTTAAAACTTTGAGAACTATATTGAATAGTTATGGGGAGAGGGAACAGCCTTGTCTCATTCCTGATTTTAGTGTGATTGCTTTAGTATTTCTTCATTTAGTTTGATGTTGGCTGTAGGCTTGCTGTATATCAACTTTGTTATATTTAGATATTTTTCCTGTATTACTGATCTTTCCAGGACTTTCATCATAAAGGAGTGTTGGATTTTGTCAAAGGCTTTCTCAGTGTCTAAGGATACAATCATGTGGGTTTTTTTCCTTCAGTTTGTTTATATGGTGGATGACATTTACAGTTTTTCATATGTTGAACCATCCCTGCATTTCTGGAATGAAGCCTACTTGATCATGGTGGATGATATTTTTTATATGTTGTTGTATATGGTTTGTCAGAATTGTGTTGAGAATTTTTATATCAATATTCATGAGGGAAATTGGTCTGTAATTCTCTTTCTTTGTTGTGTCTTTGAGTGGCATGGGTATCAGGGTAATTGTGGCCTCATAAAAAGATTTTGATAATATTCCTTCAGTTTCTACTGTATGAAACAGTTTAAGTAGTATTGGTAATAGTTCTTCTTTGAATGTCTGGTAGAATTCTGTGCTGAAACCATTTTGGCCTAGGCTTCTTTTACTTGGCAGGCTTTTAATGCCAGCTTCAATTTCCTTTGGAGTTATAGGTCTGTTTAGATATTTAATCTGATCTTGATTTAATTTTGGTAAGTGGTACCTGTCGAGAAAGCTGTTCATTTCTTTTAGGTTTTCAATTTTTGTGGTATGTAGATTTTCAAAGTATGACCTGGTAATTCTCTGGATTTCTTGGGGGTCTATTGTTATGTCCCCCTTTTCATTTCTGATTTTGTTGATTTGGATACTCTCCCTCTGCTTTTTGGTTAGTTTGGATAAGAGTTTATCTATCTTGTTGACTTTCTCAAAGAACCAACTCTTTGATTCATTGATTCTTTGTATTGTTCTTTTTGTTTCAATTGTATTGATTTCAGCTCTAAGTTTGATTATTTCCTGCTGTCTACTCCTTCTAGGTGAGTTTGCTTCTAATCGTTCTAAGGTTTTCAGCTATGGTGATAGTTCTCTACTGTGAGATTTCTCTAGGCTTTTTATATAGGCATCTAGTGCTATGAATTTTCTTTTTAAGACTGCTTTCATTGTGCCCCATAAGTTTGGGTATGTTGTGGATTCATTTCTGTTAAACTCTAGGAAGACTTTGATTTCTTTCTTAATTTCTTCCTTGACCCAGAGGTGGTTTTCAGTTGAGTGACATTTGGTTTTCATGGGATGGTAGGCTTTCTGTGATTTTTGATGTTGTTGAACTCTAACTTTAGACTATGGTGGTCTAATATGATACAAGGGATTATTTCCATTTTTTATCTATTGATATTTGCTTTATGATCAATTATGTAGTCAGTTTTAGAGAAAATTTTTTGTGGTACTGAGGAATATGTATATTTCTCTGTGTGTTTGGGTAGAAGCTTCTGTAGATATCTATTAAATCCATTTGCATCATAACCTCTGTTAGGTCCCTTGTTCTCTGTGGAGTCTCTGTATGACTGACCTATCCAGGGGTGAAAATGGGGTATTGAAGTCTCCCACAATTAGAGTGTGAGAATTGATGTGGGGTTTGAGATTAATAGTGTTCCTTTCACATAGATGGGTGCCCTTATATTAGGGGCATAAATATTCAGGATTAAAATCTCATCTTGATCAATCTTTCTGAGATGAATAAGTAATTTCCATCCTGGTCTCTTTTAACTGATTTTAGTGTAAAGTCTACTTTGTTAGATATTAGGATGGCAACACCAGCTTAGTTCTTGAGGCCATTTGATTGGAAATTATTTTTCCAATCCTTTACTCTGAGCCTGTGTCTATCTTTGGGGTTAGGGTGTGTTTTTTGGATATAGCAGAAGGATGGTTTCTCTCTTTGTATCCATTGTGTTAGGGTGTATTTCTTAATATGTGAATTGAGTCTATTGATATTAGGGGATATTAGGGAACACTGATTGTCATTTCCTGTTATTTTTTTGGGTAACTTATTTGTATTTCCTTTCTTTGGCCTTTTCTTCTGTGGGATTATCAATTGTTTGTGATTTCATGGGTGTATCTGGGACCCTTGGGTTGGAGTTTTCCCTCTAATGCTTTCTGAAGGGCCGGATTTGTTAATAGGTATTGTTTAAGTTTGATTTTTGTCACGGAATTCCTTGTTTACTCCATCTATGGTGATTGATAGTTTTTCTGAGTAGAGTAGTCTGGGTTGGCAGCCATTTTCTTTTAGTGTCTGTATAACTTCTGACCAGGACCTTCTTGCTTTCATTGTTTCCATTGAATAGTCAGGTGTTATTCTGATGGGTCTGCCTTTATAAGTAAGTTGGCCCTTTTGCAGCTCTTAATTTTTTTCTTTGTTCTGTATGTTTTGTGGCTTGATTATTATGTTGTGAGCAGACTTTTGGGGGGAGCCTAATCTATTTGGTATTCTGTAAGCTTCTTGTAACTTTATAGACATTTTTTTCTTTAGATTGGGAAAATTTTCTTGTGTCATTTCCTTTAATACATTATCCGTGCCTTTGAGCTGCTATTCTTCTCCTTCTTTTTCTATTATTCTCAGGTTAGGTCTTTTCACGGTGTCCCAAATTTCCTGAACATTTTCTGTTATGGCTTTTTTGGTTTTAGTGCTTTGTTTTACTGATGTATCTATTTCCACTATTGAGTCTTCTACTCCAGAGATTCTCCTTTCCATCGCTTGGATTCTGTTGGTTATGCTTGTAGCTATAGTTCCAGCTCTTTTCTTCAGATTTTCTATTTCCATCTTTGCCTCACTTTGTGCCTTCTTTATTGTTTCTACTTCAATTTTTAGTTCCTGGAATGTTTCTTTCATTTGTTGGTTTTCCTTTTCTCTGTTTTCTTTGTTTTCCTTCAAATATTTGTTTATCTCTTCCAATTTTTTGTTTGTATTTTCTTCTGTCTCTTTTAGGGAATTTTTTATATCTTCTTTTAAGGCTTCTCTATCTTCATAAAGCTGTTTTTGAGGCTATTTCCTTCTGTTTCCTCTTCAATGCTCTGTTTGGGTCTTGGTGTTGTAGAACCACCAGAGTCTTCTGGTGTTGTCTTGTTGTTCTTTATATTGTTATATGTATTCTTAAACTGGCATCTGCCCATTGCTTCAGTTGTTCACACTTGGTCAGCTCTTAATCAGTTGTGGCTAGAGGGCTTGCATGTCTCCTGTCTCCTCTGAACAAAGGGCCTGCACAATCTCTGACTCTGCTCTGGACACAGTTCTGCATTTCGAAGGTGCCTGAATATCTGTGGTGATGCAGATCACCCTAGAGGTGGGGGCCCAGCCATTGGAAGTTCTTTCTGCTAGGAATTGCTGGGGAAGGGCCCTCCCAGTTTTAGCCTAGGGCCAGTATGCTAGCTGAGAATCTGAGATCAGGACCCTGGGCACGATCCCGGCCCCCAAAGAGGGATTCTCTGTGTGGGCAGCCCAGGATCTTAGGTTCCCTCACCTCTGAGTTTTCTCTGGCCATGGTTCAGTGTTCGTCTGTCTATTGGCAGGGAGTTTCTATTGGTGCCTACTCTCCTTTCCTGGCCAACCTCATCACTGTCCTAGGTAGAGCTGTTGAAAGCATCTGCCTGCCACCTTCTTTTTCCCAAGTGAAATCTGTCCCCCCCCCCCCCCCCCCCCCGCCGCCGCTGTTTCCCTCTTCACAGGACCAGTCTTTCCTTGGCATCATATGTGACTCCATACTCATGTACAGAGTAAACAGTGTCACAGGAATATTCAGACAGAGCATTGAGTAAGAGAATGTGGCTTGTCCCAGCTTCTAACTTTGGTCAAGTGATAAGAGGCACATGTGTACAATGTTTATTACATTCCCAAGCACATTGATTATTACCCCAGTGATGGAAGTGTATTTGAAGAGGACTGTGTGCCTGCCAGTGTGAAAACAGTTGAAACCAGGACAGAACAGAATGCACAGACTGAACATGTGACATTTAATTCTCACACTGACTCCTACAATAGTTATAGTAATAACTGTTCCATTTTAGACACAGGGAACCATGGCCAACTGCCATCAGCACCCATTCTTACAGTAAACCCATTTACCTACTTAATGCCCCCAGAGCCACAGCACACTGTTCACCCTGTACCATGCTCCTTCCTCTTCTACTTTCCAGTTTGATGGCCAACTAAAAGGTATCTGGGAGCCCCATCAGCTCCCTCTGAGACCTTCAGAGACATGAGCTGGATTCCTGAAGGGGCACTTCAAAGTCTATCCAGGAAAGGATCCAGGGTGAGAGCTGGCAGCACACCTACGTTTGATTACTTAAGTCTACAAAAGAACACTTACTTGGTGGAACAGCCCGTCCAAAAATTCCTCTGCTTGATTTTTCTGGACTCAAATTAGGCTAGTGAATAGGCCAGTGGCGTTTTCATCAATTTTTCAGCCTTCCCTTGGAACTGAGCCTGATTTCCTTGGCCTCCTGCAATGCTGCCTGCTGTTTACTGAGCAAACTGACTCCCAGAACCAAGCCTTGCTTCAGTAATGTGGCAAGGCAAAGTGGCAGAGGGAAGATTACAGGTATTTCAGGCCATTTAGAATCATTTAGAATTGAGCTGTTTCCTGAGCAGGCAATTAATCCAGTTGCATTAAAAGAAGCTGCTGGGTTCCTGCACCTCTGCCTGTGTTAAGATGGGGATTTGGAGGTTCTGTTACATGACTTGTCAGCTCACTCTGGGACTTCAGGGGGCATCTTCCTTGGAGAGAGAACCACTCTGCTGTAAACCATAGATCTCCTTCAGGAAGAAGGTATTGTATAAACTGAGCAAAACTGATGTGATTGCTCATGGTATATGAAGGTTTCATTGTAGATACAAGAGGGAGAACATCCAGAGGCATCTGGAAGGGAAGAGAGAAAAAGAAGTAAGCTGAACATAGTCAGTAGACTGGATATGACCTGGGCTAAATGCCAGAGAGGAACGTATAGCAGGGAATAGCAAATAGAGAGTACGTCATGGGCACAGCAGGAACATAGATTAGTGAGAATGGCCAGGTTATAAGAAGAGTGAGCAGCTAGGTGGGACAGAAGATGGGAATGGGGTTTTAACATGTATAACAAGTATTTGTGAGTAGGTACTAGGGGAGTCTGAAGGCCAGCTTGGACCTTGATTATGCTGATATCTGCCATGGGTGTATGGAGAGCCTTATGTCTCTGTTGCAGGAGGTAAGGGAAATGGCTTTTTTTTGGTAGACATGAGCTGGCTTCACAAGTTTCTGAGGAATGCTGGCTTTGTCTACCCACCAGAAATCCTGATATAGTCCAGGTTGAGCTTATTTCTGAACATTTGGACTACCTTCATGTTGAAGTTTTGAGCATTTAACTGGAGCCCATAACTTTCTAAGAATAATATCCTGTTAGAATCTTGAAATAGAAGTTTGGAGGAATGCTGTCAGGTCAGGAAGATGGGTGATTTTATGAGCATGACTATGCCTGAAACATAGATAAACAAGCTGTGAACTTGCTGTGTCTTTCCAAAACAAAGATATGTTGAATAACAATCACAAGATACTGAGATTTCAAAGGCAAATGTTTACCCAATAGCCCTGCTTTTCTTTGTAACTCAGCCAACAGGAATAGAGGTCCTAGTGTACAGAACTTAATAGTTAATATCAGCTTCCATTTTACATTTGCAAAATGATATAAAATACGTGAGAACTCACAGAATGGGCACACATCATGCAATGAATTTACCATCTTACTGTCTGTTAGAGAAAGTTAGAGAAGCAATGCCAGAGTCTTAGTAGGTTTCAGAGGTGGGCTGGCATGTAAATGGAGTCTGTATTGGTAAGACTGGTGTTGCTGTCTTTTTGTCAGACCACTGTGAAGTCAGAGATGAGAATGACAATGCAGGGTTGAGTTTAGCCATGGTGTAAAAGAGCAGAACAAGTCCAGAGATGGAACATGAGGTGAACTGATGGATGGCAGGAGGATGGGTAGAGAGCAACTGAGTAATATGTGTCATCAGCAGGGGCTTAGCCAAACTGAAGTCTCTAGGACAGTCTGGAGTTCTTCACCCAGGGGTATGTACCAAGTGTCAGATGACAAATCATTCTGGAAGCCATTGCCATCACAGATGTGAGTGTCCCTTCTTTATGGAGTCCAAGGGAAGATGTTATATTCTTCCTCCCATCTAGTGTGTCTGACAAGTTCTTGTGCCTGGTTTCTCTGGTATGATTTTAATATGCTTGATAGCCCTACAGTCATGATTCACCCTGATAAGTTTATAGAGTGGCTCCCTGTTTGCTCCCAGGAGTATGTCATCCACAAACCTGTGCAGCATAAGAGGATCTGGAGGTGTTGTTACATATCAACTCATATCTACACTCAAGGCTATTCATAACCTGATCCAAACAGGTAGAATGAAAAACAAATGTCCTCCAGAGACTTGCATTTAGGGGACTTTATTTTTTTATGCTAAGACAATAGGCAGGGGCCATACTGTTTTGCTGTATCTCTTTCTCGCAGCCTTGTCTTTTTCCAAACCTGCAGTGAGAGGCTATCATTATATCCTAGAATAAAAACCTTAGGTAACAGTTTAGTCAATGTTAACATCTCTTTTACTTTCAGATTTTAAGTTAGTAACTTTTCTAATCCCCCCCCAAAAAAAAATCCTAGATAAGAGAGTCAAATCTCCCTGCTACCAATAGATTGTAATTGAACCTATTCAATTCAATTGACCCTAGTCCCACCAGATCAACAGCTAGAACCCCATGCACAGTTACTATTAACACAGATTCTCAGCTCTCCTTCCAATGGATTAGTCTGAGAGCTTCAAATGACAAGATCTGGTTGGATAAGCCCATGAATAAGAACAACACTTAGATGACAGGAGAAGTACTTGAATTTTCATGGACATGAATAAGAACACAAGAGAACATTCAAAAAAATTAATTTCCCTTTTCCATCATTGACCTGGAAACTCAACATTCCTAACTGGATCCCAGAAACTGCCTCCCTTTCAAATCCTTCAATATACCTCCTTCAATCTTGAATAAATTACATGATGATGATCTGTGTCTGCCACTTTCCTCTAGGGACCACATTCTCTGGACTTAGGAAGCATCATGCACAGTATGTGGCATGCAGTAATAAATGGTAAATGACTTATAAAAGACTCCCAGGAATACTTGATTTATCCCTGTATTTGTAAAGAAGAGGATCATAGAAAGTGGGGTCTCCCTCTAAGGCATTTCCCTTTCATTATTTCATCTACCTCATTGGATTTATAGTCAATGCATTGTAAGCCTCTGGACAAGCCCTTTCTTGTCATAAATGAGATGAAATCATTATAACTGTGTCTTGCATAGCAGTGTTTCCTTCAATAATGGGCTGTATGTATGATGAAGGTCCCATGAGATTATACTGCCTGGTAACACAGGAGCTAACTCTGTATAAGCCTGTTTTGCAGCATCAGTACAATAGCAATACCATCCAATGTTCTAGTCTTCAGATCTTCTAGTCTTTTATCTTATGACTATGACTATTAGAAGCAGGCAGCAGCCACAGCCTTATGAACACCTTGAGTTTCAACTCAGGCAATCTGACAGGTTTCGTGGATGAAGAATGTTTCTAGGAAATTTGTTTTGTAGCTGTGCCAGGTAAAGAAAGGCAGAGAAGAAGCCTGGAGAGAATGCTCAACTGGTGAAACACTGCCTCAGTTTTCTTTCTTTTGAGATGGATATCTAAAATTGTGTAAATCACGTAATGGTTCCCTAGTAAAAGTTTATGGGGTATAATTTATGAAGTTAAAAACAGAAAAAACTATCAAAAGAATGTGGGGGTATATTACCCATACTCCAGAGTATGCCTATTGCTTAATAGTAGCTGGACAAAACAAAACAGACTCTATGTGTGTGTGTGTGTGTGTGTGTGCACATGTGCATACATGCAGATACTTTTGTTTCTTTTTCTAAGAGAGAGAAATAATATGGTGTTAGATGGATAGGGAGCTAGAAAGGATCAGGAAATAAATTTGAGTTGGAAAAGATTATAATCCAACTATTTTATAGAAAAAAATATATTTTTAAAAGAATGTTACACCAAGTTTGGTGTTTTTTTTCTGTTTGACCAAGATAAGACAAGGTATCTGGAGTAGGGGCATAATAGAAAATAATAGAAAAGTTCATTTAAAATTAAAAGAAGTAGAAACAAATAAGCTCTGCTTTTCATAGACAGTCATAGACTTTTCTAAGGATTTTTTTTTTTTCTGTAAGAGCTCAGCATTGCAGGGGTCATAAAAGGATTCCAAGAGACAGTTATTATATGACAAACTGATGACTGACAGAACCATAAATGGCAGTTGATAAGTTTATAGAAGCAAAAAATATCAATACATGAAAACTGACAGGTAAGATGCACTTTTCAAAACATGAACTCGGCTGCCCAGTCTACTTATTTCAGAAAACTCTAGATAGGAAAATTCTAGAAAATTCTGGAATGCCTGAAGTGTGGACAGATATGTTTATATTCTAGATGTTTAAACTCTAGGCCTATGAAGAGTCAATGGGGAGGTGGCTATCTCAGTTTGAATTGGCCATTCTGTGAATACAATTTGGAGTTACCTATGACATTCAAATGATCTGAGTGAGTCAAGCCAGGAATTTAGGACTAGTATGAGATGTGAAAACCTTAATGATTTCAGATAGTTTAGTTTTAGAGTTGTTGTGTTTGGCACAAAAATATCTAACCATTCATTTATATATTTATATCAATATGTATGTGCTAAATATTCACTGCATGCCAGGCATTGTAAGTTGTTGAACTTAAATCAAGGCAAGATACTTAGATGTTGTGAACATGTGACCTATCTAGAAGTTTTCAAATACTGTTCAAGTACGAGAAAACTGTGCTGAGTTCTAAAGGGTACATAAAAATAATACATAACAAATAAGCATTAAAAAGCAAAACTGTGAGGCTGGAGAGATGTTTAAGTAGTTTAGAGCACTTGCTGGTCTTGAAGACGACCCAGGTTCAGTTACCGGAACACGCTTGGCAGCTCACAGTTCTGCTTCTCCAGTTTCAGGTGATCTATTGCCCTCTTCTGGCCTCTGTAAGCACAGGGCACTCAAGTAGTGCACAGACATGCATGCAGGCAAACACTTATATTGTAAATAAAAAATAAACGAGTCTTTTAAAAAGCAAAAATGTGATATAAATACATGCTTAGCAAAAGAAACTAAATATACAAAGATCCCATAGCTGGAAGAAACATGATATATTCTAGTAATAATGAGCACAGCAGTTCAAGAGTAGTTTGCAATCAGAGGTCCAGCAGGAGCCAGTTCATGAGCCTTCTAGACCAAATGGAAGATTTTGCTCCTCACTTCTGAGTGATGGAAAACATTGAAAGATTTTAGGCAAGAGAGCCACAGAGCTTTGCATTTTAAAATATTCGATGTTTTATCAGGTAAAACTTGTAATTCATTTTTCCCATAGAAATAACTTAATAAATGGTAACTCTGGGAGGCCAGAATAATGCTATTAGCACAATGCACCCAGCTAAACAGCCTACTGAAATGCTTGGCTTTGTTGCCAACCACCATTTATAACTTAGTTTCTATAAGAAAATGCATTCCAAATTCCAGACAACCTAATTACAAATGACATTTTGGGGGACAGCCTACAATCTATTTAGACTTGTGAAAAGACTCCAACATTTTTTCATATCAAAGGTTGTTAAGAAAGGTGAGTAACAGGCTTCTAATTTTGAGATGCTGGAGGAACAAGCCGTATGCCCCCTTCTGCTCTCTGAAATTACCCCTCTGTAAAAGGAAAAAGGCCAGAAGAAAAGAAAATGGAAGTGCTAAGTAAGGTAAAAGCAAAAAAGAATGTATTGTGCTGGACGATGGATATGAGGAAGGGCTGCAGTGTGAACATTAAGGGTATGGTTGGGGACTGAAGGAAGACCTTTATGGCCCTAGACCTGAACAAAGTCAGCAGGACAGATCACAAGATTGGTATTTTACCCTAAGAAGTCAGATCTTTAAGGTGAGTTTCAGAGGCTACATAGGGATGGAACAGCACTTTTATACAATTTTGCATAACAGAGAATTGAGGAGTTCACTGAATAAAGAGCTAAGAGCCAGCCTCTAACTGGCTTCGAGATAGAGGCAATAGAATTTTATGGTGTTGACCTATGCTGGATAAAATAACTAATACATACATCCTATACTTTGTATCATAAGGAAGTTTTGCTATGAAGTGGGAGAACTTTTATAAGCTTGGAATGCATCCCTGAGGCACTTCTGATAAAAGTTAATGCAAACAAAACTTTACTCGATGGTTGGTAATAACAATTATACTTAAAGAAACCAATGCACAAGGACAATACAATAAAACGAAGGAGGAAATGAATGGAAGACAAAAGTCAACTCTGAAATATTGCTGCCAATAAAATGAGAGTGGGGTCCAAATTTATCCCTATTAATTTAAAATGAAATCTAAGCAATTATTTTTTTCCCAAAACAATCAAACAAACAAAAAAGCCTATACAACATGATAAAGATCTAGCAGGTATTAAAACAGGTTTGGCTTGTTTGGGTTTGGGAAAGTGTAATAAAATCAAAGCATCAGATCAGTAAATGAGCTGTAGGGAATATCACAAAGAACTGAGGTTACCTCACATACAAAAATCTCCAATAACAGTGAAGAAAGGAAACAAATTAAAGCATTGAAAATAATTTCAGAAAAAAATGATAAATATGGAAGACAAAGGAGATTTAGAATGTCCTTAATTATGTTCCCCAAACAAGAAAACTAAGCTGAGCAATGCAACATAATATTGAAAGATGTTCACCTACATGTGAAAGGTGCACTCTTGAATGTAATTATCTCAGAAGTACAGTTCCCATTAATAAATCTAGTAAGTTATTAGAAAACAAACCAGCCAATAGTAGATAAGTGGATTCAACATTCTATACACAGCCCTTTTACTATAAATTCTTCATTCAAAAAAAGCCACAAGTGTTGGTATTGTAATTGCAGAATTAAAAATGTGGAAATTGCCCAACTTATTTCCACTGTGACCAACACTGAAAACCATGTATTCTTAAAACAAAAACAAACAAACACTGAAACAATTACTCAATTTTACAAATGGTAGAAAATGACAAATGTGCTTTTTAAATGTAAGATTATGCTGGGTAATAAAGGAAATATTCATAGGATAAAATATCAGAGCTGAGAATTGAGTATTTAGTGAGCAGAAACCAGAGCCCGAGATTTGATATCAGGAGATTTAAGATGAGGGTCCCACCTGCAATGACATATATATATATATATATATATATATTATATATATTATATATATATATGAAAGATGGAATGCTGGATCAGACAAATACCTAATGTGAAGGAATATTTTTTAAAAAGAATCGCATATAATAGCTAAGAAACTATAAGCTTAGTGAGTATGAAAATGAAAGAAATAAGATACATACAAGAAGACTTTTAAAGAACTTATGAAGTGAAATTTAAAACTCATTTAAAATATTTTATTTTTAATGACATGTATATGCATATTTATGTGTGGTTTGTTTACGTGAGTGCAGATATATGTGGAGTCCCAAAGAGGGTGTAAGATCCCCCGGAGCTGTAATTACAAGTGCTTGTGAGCTATCTGATATGGATGTTGGGAGCCACATTCAGATCTTTTGCAAGAACAGTACACTCTCTTAGCCACTGAGCCTTTTCTTCATCTCCATGAAGTAAAACTGAATAACCTAGTGAATATACTCAGGAAATATAAGGATGAAGTGATATTGAAAGATATTGGTAAGGACATTTTAGAACTGGTAGAAGACAGTATTTCTCAACTTGAGAAGACCAGTTAACCCTAAGTAGGATGAATTAAAAATACTGAAAAGACACCTGTACTTATTATGGAAAATTTCAAAGCCTCCCAAAGAATCTTTTAAAATTTTAGAAAAATATACAGCTTACTTTGCCATGGAATCACCAATACAAATCAGAGTCAGTTTCAGCAATGAATGCTAAAAAAAGTAAACAAGCCACAGAATGAACACAAATAGGCAAAACAGCAAACCTTCACTTGAATACACATATGGATAAGAGGAAACATCTAAACAATAAAAGTATAAGAATTGACTTCTAAGAATCCATCACTTTAATAGATTCAAAGGACAACTGAATGGAAAAGAGAGTGCTCATCTACCAGAGAAGACAGGTATAAGGGCAAGAAATAATGGGGAGCAAAACAGCTGTCACAATGGAAATTATAGTTGGATTTATTTATTTATCTATCTATTTATTTATCTTTTTGACTCTTTGGGGACCCTCTACCCAGCTCCCAAGTAAACACATAGAGACTTATTTTTAATTATAAATACCTGGCCTTGCCTTGACTTGTTTCTAGCCAGCTTTTCTTAACTTAAATTATCATGTCTACTTTTTGCCTCTGGGCTTTTATATTCCTCTATTTTATATACTTTTCTTTACTTTTTACTCTGTGACTTGCTGTGTAGCTGGGTGGCTGGCCCCTGGTGTTCTCTCTCCTTCTTCTCTTACACTGTTTACCTCTTCTCTTATCTACTTATTCTCTCTGTCAGTCAGTCTCACCTATCCTTTTTCCTGCCTTGCTATTGGCCATTCAGTTCTTTATTAGACCAATCAGGTATTTTAGACAGGCAAAGTAACACAGCTTAACAGAGTTAAACAAATGTAACACAAAAGAATGCAACACATCTTTGCATCATTAAACAAATATTCCACACCATAAACAAAGTTAAAACATTTTTAACTAATACACCTCAACAGTGAATTTCAGTAAACTATATGAAAAATATTACACTGTGTACTTGAGTATGTGCCTATGCTGAAAAGGAGTGAAATTATTGGTCAACAATATGCATGCAAAATGGGAGAGTTTATTGGATTTAAAGTGTTTAATATCCATGAATTATTTGGAATGCATTGATAATATTTGGATTTTAAATATGTGTGCAGTGTAATATTAAAGATAGTCATTTACATTCATCTTTCATAGAAGAAAGAGGCACTGAGGAGTATTGGGAAATTATATACAAGTCAAAGGGCAAGCAAAATACCACAATGAAATGAAGTGATACTGAATTTATCATTACCCATACTGCACATCTGTGTTGTTTTTCAAAACTCAGCAAGTAATACAGCTATTATATGAAACATTTTTAGTAAATATTTGTGAGTGATAATGACATTAGTGATTTCATTTTTAATTTTCCAAAATTATCTCCTACAAGCAACAAGCAAACAACAACAAAAACATAAAACAACTCAAAGGACATGTTATTTCATTCAATTATAAGCTGTGAGTGGGAAGCATTAAACTATTGATAAACTGAAGGCCAACTCTGGGGTATCCAAACAAAAGCTTTAGAATTTAAAAGAAAACTATGTTGTATGTATTTACAGATGAAAAGGACTAGATAATTTTCAGAAAGGAGGATAAAGTTACCAAGAACCCCATGGATCCATAGCCTCTATGGTGTCCATACTATGAGATAGGACAGTAAAGCAGCAAGGCATCCTGTGGACCTCTGAATAAAAATCAATGTGTCCCCACTGAAAGCACAAAATACAAATTTGAAGCCAATCTGGTGGTACATGCCTGTAATGTCATTAGCTGGAAGGATTACACAAGAGAGTGAATAGTTTCAGAACAGTCTGCTTAATGAAGTGAGGAAGGTCTCAAAAAAAGAAAAGGAAAGAAAGAAAGAAAGAAAGAAAGAGAGGGAGGGAGGAAGGAAGGAGGGAAGGAAGGAAGGAATAAGAAGGAAAGGAAGGAAGGAACAAAGAAAGAATAATCAAGTTTGAAAATAATGGTTACCACTGAGATAAAGAGACTTTGCTCATCACAGTAATGAGTGATAACAAAGGTTCAGCTTTAAAACATGAAAAGTATAACAACATCTGGAACCTTTAGACTCTCAAAAGTAGCCCCCATTCAGGAATAAATACTGAGCAGAATGAAACAGTAGTGATAAGGAACTGAAAATGTGGATAAAAGAGTGTAAGAAGAAAAGGTTGGGGATCAGAAGGAAGTCAATATATCTTTGTAGGCCATGCAGAAAAGAAAGAGAGATTGCTGGAAAGTTACTAATTGAATTTTGGATTATGTATTCTTAGTATTCAGGAAAATTAATTTTATATAAAAAGGGATATAAAATGACAGAAAGCAGAATGATTATCAAGACAATGATTATCAAGACAAAGTAAGAAATAGCATCATCTAGTGAAAGCATGCCAGATTGATGTCCCTACAAGTCAGATGAAAATGGTAATGTTTTGTTTCAAAAACTGTTAAAGACATCAAGAAATGAAACTATTAAAAAAAAACAAAAGCAAAATTAGAAAATTTGGAGCTGAAGCCAAAGGACTTGGGAAATAACTACAAATTTAAGATAGCATTTCTCAGAAATGAAGAATAAGCTGGAAATAACACAAGAACAAAGAAGCACAAAGGATGGTGACTGAAGAAGTGTATAAAAAGGAATGATTTACTGTAAAATGGCATAACTAAAATCAGGAGATAAAAAAGTTGGAATGCAAGCTAAGAAGATCCCCACATCTAAACCAGCATGATCAAAGAAGAAAGCAAAGCAAAAGTGTGGGTACCACAATGTCCAACTAGGCAAGGAGATGGCTCTGTGAGTAGAAAGTACTTGCTGTATAAATTTGAGGACCTGTTCTATCTCTGACACTCATTTTAAAATCCAGACATGATAATACTTGACTATAATCCCTGTACTTTAAAAGTAAGAAGTGCTGAGACTTCATGACCTGCAAGTCTAGACAGTCAATAAACTACTGGTTCAGTAATATATCCTATGTCAAAAATTAAGGTGTAGAATAATAAAGACACCCATTTCACATAGACCTCCATACACAACCACATTGGTGTGGACACATACATATACTCCTCTATCACCCCATACATATAAAATTCAAGGAAGCTCTTTTTGAGAAAGACATCAATCAAAATAATAAAATGAGTAGGTCCTGAAGATTATAATGGGGAGAAAGGAGTGTAAAAGAGATTAGCATAGGGTAAGAAATTAAAAAAAACTAACATTTTTTCATAATATTTAAAAAATATAGAGTTAACAATATATTATCATTCACACACACATACACACATACTGTAAAATATGAAGAGGGGCAATTTAGGAAGAGGAAGGTCCAAGTAGTGTTTAAAAACAGTTCATAATGAAACATCATTATATTGTATGTCAAGTAAAACTAAATTTTAAGATAAAGAAAGGACAAGGACACCATGCCTATCTGAGAACATTTATCTAAAATAACAATACTAGAACATATTTTAGTATCATTTTTGAAACTTATGATAAAATTATTCTTTCACATTTACAGGAAAAATGCCTTAGTCATACATAAAGGAAAAATGAGATTATTACCAAACTTTTGACTGTAATGTTATGTAGACAGAAGAAATCAGAGTAATATATTGATAAAACTCAAAGATATGATCTAAGCTATTATACACAAAAAAGTAACTTTTAAGCTCTAATGCCTCAGACTCATGGAAATGGTAAAGCCATTCTCTAGACTAAGTGTAAGTGTTGAGAATTGATTGACCTCTATCAAAAAGCACTGTATACAGAAACTGTCAACTTCAGCTTCCTTTTCCTGGATAATTGTGATTTGAGATTGCTCCCCTACAGAGACCCTTTATGGAGACTAGCTACCCAACACAATCTCATTCATATTATATATAATAAATGCACTGAGTTTCCTGGTTGCTGTTGGTGTGTCTTCATCAGAGTGCATGGCCCACCTAGTCCTAGATTTTCTTTATGTGTGTATATTGTTTCTTCTTTCCTCCATTGCCCCATTCAAGTCAGTCACAAAACAGTTATGTTGTGACAGTAAAGTAACGAGTTTATTGGTCTTGAAGAAATATGGGTGACCAAAAGACATCTGATTCCCTGAGAGCCCACTCCTATCTGGGTGAGGACTCTTCAAGGCTACAAACTTGGAGCTCTCTGAAAGACTTGTAAATAGCTCAGTTAGTTAGAGAGTTTCCTCCAGGTACCCTTGCTGCTCAATCTTCTCTCTCAGTAGTTGTTTATTGATTCCATAATTGGGTGTGGGGTGAGGATGGGTAAGAGTGATCTTGTGAATTTTCCTAATTTCAAGAACTTCCTGAGACTTGTAAATTGTGTTCTTCTTGAGAGTTGTAGACTTTATTCCTTCTTCCATGAAGGAATGGAGGACTGTTACTGTACACTTGAGAACCAAGAATCTTGGTGGAAAAAAGAAAGAGATAAAAGACAATATTAGGGGGCTGGAGAGATGGCTCAGCGGTTGAGAGCACCGTCTGCTCTTCCAGAGGACCCGGGTTCGATTCCCAGCACCCACATGGCAGCTAACAACTGTCTGTAGTTCCAGTTCCAGGCAAATAAATAAATAAATAAAGTTAAAAAAAAAAGACAATATTAATCACCTCTCATTAATTCAGTATTGTTACTATGAATTCAAAAGATATTTTATTTGGTGTATGTATCTCTGAAATGGATGCATATACACATGAGTATATGTGTATGAAAGCCAGAAGACAACTACTACCCTTTAGCTGCTGTTTACCATTTCAGCTGTTGTTTTGTTTTGTTTTGTTTTTTTGAGACATGGTCTTTCACTGTCCTAGAACTCACCACGTACACTAGGCTGGCTGTCAGATGAGCCCTAGTGATTCACCTTTCTTTGCCATTCCAGCATTGAAAATCCAAGCACACATCACCATGTTCAGCATTTCTTATTCATGGATTCTGTTGAGTGAACTGAAGTCTTCATACTTTGAAGATATGCACTTTGCTGACCAAATTATCTCCTCAGCCAAATGAACATTTGTAGTAGAAAGTTTCAATGTCCTGCCTGGTGAGATCTGCAGCCACTTATGAAATAATTGACTCAGAGACTTAATATTACAATAACTGCTGGGCCAATAATTCAAACATATTACTATCTAGCTCTCACCTTTAAATTAGCCCATGATTTTTATTATGTTTAAGCATTTGGCTTGGTACCTTTGCTTATCACAACAATCTTATCTTGCTTCCACTGTGTCTGCTTCTTTCTCTTTTCTTTTCCTAGAAGTCTCCTACTCTGGTCATTTCATCTCTACTTCCTGCCTAGCTACTGGCCAATCAGCATTTTATTAAACCAATACAAATAAAAAATCTTTACAGAGTACAAGAACATTATCTCACATTTTTCCTTTTTTTTCTTTCTAAAACAAGAACTCCCAAATTTAATCTCTTTTGTATAGCTTTTTTCTTTTTTGACTATTATCCATAACAACTTGTAACCAACACTCTAAACAAAGACAAACACCCATAATCCATTTTGGGAGGAAAGTAGACATAGTTCTCTAGACTGGTTCTTACTGATTAGGGTGCTGATAATATTTGGAAACTCAAAGGAAATTTAGGAATATGAGCAAGTCCTGAGTAGTCTCTGAGGCTGAGTCCTCTCAGCCAGTTTCCTTGAAACTGTTATGGATGCAAAACTCAGAGGAAACTGCAATAGAGGTTCTCTGAAATTTTGTATCATCTGGCCCTCCCTTCCCATTAGAAATTTTTAAGGGGATCTTCCTCAAACAAACCTTATTTTCCTTCACTCAGAATGAATCCATAGCCTCTTATTTTCTGTGGAAAAAAAGCATAACTGCTCCAAAATAACATACCTTCTGACCTAAATTTTAAAGTTAAGGTACTTTTAAAATATATAGGTTAGATTAATCTGGCATCATTTATATTCAAATGTCTCTTAGCAGTTCTTGCTCCTTCCTCTGCAGTCAAAAAATTCAAATACAACACAATAACATAGAGTATCCAGACTCTCTGTATAATTTCCACCATCATCATTATTATTATTTACTATTTCATTTTTTAAGAATATTCTTTATCTCCTAAGTCTGTGCATACTTTTTTTTAACACACTGTAAACCTAAACTGTTTAGGGATTTTTTTTTTAGTATGAATGCTGTATATCTCTGATTTTTTTTTTCTGACCACACTTTTAATTTGCTAAAGGCATAATTAGGGGCTGGAGCCATATTTACCACCCCTTCTCTGGGGAATTTAAGTTTCACACTGCCACTACTACCAGCTGCTTATAAACACCATTTCAGTGTTCAACAGCAAGGCCTGTTAAAAAAGATGTATTTTTTTGTCACTAACACTGAGTCAGGAAGTCTCTACTAAAGGAGCCATACCTCAACTTTCTCCAGCAAACAGAGCCCACCTGAGAAAACACTGATATCAAAAAACAGTGCTTGACTTCGTTCCCTTTTTGTCTGTATGAACAGAAACCTTAAATTGACCATATGAGGCTTGTGTAGTGGGATTATGTTGTTATGTTGTAAATAATTGTCTTGTCTACTGGTTTAATAAAAATGCCAACTGGATGAAGGGCTCAGGCATATAACTTTCTAACTCTTAGTCTTAAACTAACCTGTCTTTCTTATCTTGTTCAGCCATGTGGCTCGGTACCTTTCTTAGAGCAGCATTTCAGCTTCTTTCCTCTGCTTCTCCTGGCATCTCTTTGGCAACTCTGCCCTGTTCTTCCTGTTCCCAGAGTTTTCTTAGTCTGGTAGCCCCACCTACACTTCCTGTCTGCCTTCAACCAATCAATTATTCACAGTATAACAACATAATCCCACTACATAGCTTGTGTTTGTACTGAGGCCTTTGAGACATTTCAAGAAACCACTTCGTTACAGCTCAAGCTGCATGCCACAAATCCTCTGTGTGCTGAAGCCCAAATGCCGCTCTGTACCAAAGCCACTTGAGAGACACAACTAGGAAGCTGTTTTTGGCTTTGTTTCTGTGTTCCAAAACCCCTTTTAAGCTGTCTCAGGCTTTATGTTAATGTATATTCCCCACATTGGATTGCTATTTGTAGTCTAAAGTTTTTGTCCCAATATAAACTCTCAAATACCAGGCAGTTACTTCCCAAATAATTGACACAGAGGATTAATATTTTTTTTTTTTTTTGAGGGCAAAGATCATTTGCACATTTTATTTAAAAGGAAATAGCTGTAAGATAGAAGGGGAAGATGTTATCTTTATTGTAAATACAGAAGCTACAAAAAAGAAGTAATAAATATGACATTAGGATTTTTTTTTTGTTGTTTAAAAAATACAACCCCTGGTGTTTGTAAGAAATCCCAAGAACTCACAAGATACAAAAAACTGTCCTGTGGGTGAGAATTACCTCTCCCTCAGCTCCATGGAACTGATGTCAGACACTTCAAGATGGTCATGACTTCTGGGATTTCAAAAGGTCTTGTCCTGTCACTTGAGAATCTCAGGGGTCCACTCTGATTTGCACGGAGTCAGATGGCATATATCCTTTTGCTCATTAATATTACTTCTAACAATTCTTTCATTTTTACAGTAAGGGACTTAGGAGTGTGAAAATGGCTGAAATTGGAAGAAAAGGATGAAAGTGAATGAGAGGGGAGGCACTGTTGAGGGCCAGGAGACAGGCAATATGTAGGTGGCCCGTTTGTGTCTGTGTACTCCATAGCAAGCTAGTCCCCGGGTGGAATGCGAATAGGTGATGGTCCATGAGTCTTCCTTCAAATCCCTTCACAATAGGGTGGGAAACAGGGAAAAAGAAGTCAATGGAATCTTGAGTAGTGCAAGAGAAATGGTGGCCAGGAAACAATGTGGGGACCACAGGGAAGAACCATCCAAGAAATGGGCAACATGTCCTCTGAGGACCATAGAGAAACACAACTCGTCGTTGACACAGAACCACACAGGGACAAGGACGGTTTCCAAGAAACAAGTCTTGGCTACAGATAACGGCAGAGGAGCTAAGGCAGGAAAGGCCTTCTGGCAAGCCTTTTGGAAAAGGCCAAGACCCTGGGAAGAATAAAAGTAGTCTCAGGTTATTTAGAAGCACTAAGAAACAGGCCTGGGGTATTGAGGGAAGGTTATTTAGGCAGAGGGCAGCAGGGTTAAAAATGTGAAAATCCTCGTCATCTCCTCCTGGGCATCAGTAAGGCACAGCTGTGATCATGGGTCGGGTCAGCAGGACTATGCGCTGAAAGCAGCCTTGAGCTCCCGGAAGGCTGCCTGCCGGATCCTCCTGGCCTCCTCCTCCCGTTTCCGCTCATCTTGCTCAGCTCTTAACTCAGCTTCGAATTTACTGGAGCATGACAAGACCTGGGCCTTGGCTTCGAAGAAGTTCTTGGCACCTCTGACAGCCTCCAGGGCAACGTTGATCTCGGAAAGCTTGGCCAATGCCAACAGCCCACTGTCTTCCTGCAGCTCACCGGCAGCGGCCTTGTGAAAAATGAGCAGGAACTCTCGGAAGCTGAGCTTGCCATCGATGTCCTCATCCACCTCTTTGATCATACTCTTCAGACCCAGGTGGGTCTGCGGAGCCCCCAGTTTCTCCATCATGAGCTTCAACTCCATCAGGTCGATAAAACCATCTCTTCCAGCATCATACTTTTTGAACATGCTCTCCAGATCTCTGAGGAGACGGCGGCTGAACTCCGGAAACTCGGTGTAGGGGTTGAAGACCTTGCTGCGGCGGGACCGCGCTGCACCCTGATGGATATCCAGCCTGCGGTTCAGCTGAGCGCTCAGCTCCGAATCCGCGCTGGCTGTGAGTGCCCGGGCAGGCGGTTCAGGCTCCTGGTCCCCCTCTGGGACAGCGCAGGGTGCAGGCTCGGGGGCGCCCTGGTTGGTTTCTGCCAACGCCTCTAGTCTCAACCGGCGCTGAAGCTTGCGGGCCAGCTCCTCGCTGGACATGGTGGCGGGTGGTGGCGGAGCTGGAGTGGGCGATCCAGCACCCGATTAATATTATAGTAACTGTAGCATATCACTGTCTAAATCTTATACTTAAATTAATCCATAATTCTTATCTAAGTTTAGCCACATATTGTGGCTTGGTGCCTTTTCTCAGTAAGGCATTCTCATCTTGCTTCCTCTCCTTCTGGCTTGTGTTGCCTTCTCTGCCTTTCCTCTTCCCAGAATTCGCCTTGTCTGGTTGCCCCACTTGTAGTTCCTGCTTGACTACCGACCAATCAGCATTTTTAAAAATCAATATGAGTAACAAATCTTTACAGTATAAAAGAGCATTATCCCACAGACATTTGTCTTAAATTCATATGAAATTTCTGGAATTAGCATTGAAACAATTCAAGTTTTAGATTGGGATCAGGGGTATGAGAGTAGATACATGCATAGATAAATGACAGATAGACAGATAAATGCATAAGCAAATTAATGCACATTTGTAGCATTCTAAGTTCTACCTACTAAGAAGTTTTGATATGATAGCTAAATCCAAATGAACAAACATTTCTTCCAGATTTTATTTTCCATAGAGTTAACATTTAAAAATCACGAGTATGTGTACATGTCTGTATTTGGTGCCTGTGCATGTGTTGTATCTCTGTAGAGACTAGAAGAGCACATCATTGCCCCGAAAGCTGAAGGTACAGGTGACTGTAAGCAGCCTAACTTGGAGGCCAGGAACTTGGTTCCTCTATAATAGCAGTACATATTCTTAACCCTTAGCTCTCTCTCCAGCCCCAAGATCTTGATTTTTAAAGAACAGTCTCTGATAGAAGGAAAGAAACCTTCTTACAGAAGTATTTGATCCCAGGACAGAGGAAATACAAAATGAAACCATAGCAAGAGTATAGACTTAATGATGTTTTTATATACAAAAGAATGTAGGAGGATAGAGAGGAACCAGACCAGAGAAGGAGAAAAGCATTATCTTTAAAAGCATACACACAAACAACAACAGAAGCAACTCTACTGTGGCATTCTTGGATGTGCATTTTGAAGATAAAACTATAAATGAAAGCCAGAGGTATAAAAGGCAGAATTGTGATTACATTGAAAAGAATGAAGGACTATGATTACTATGGTCCAGAGATGCCAGAGAGTTTTATTTGTTGTCTTGAGTGTCAATATGCCTTACAGACATTTCCTAAGCTCTCTATTTTTATTTTATTTTCTCTATTTGTTCTATATTTTACAATACATGTATTTGTTTGCTTACACTGCATGCTTTTAAGTAGACACATTCCAGACATAAGGATATAAAGGGGCTAGAACTGAAGAAATGAGAATACAATACATTTTTTTATGTATAGAGTAGAATATTATGGGCACAAACTGCTCCACAAAGTGAGCTGGCATAGTTATGATAAGAGACAAAAGACCTTATGGTGTGTGTGTGTGTGTGTGTGTGTGTGTGTGTGTGTGTGTGTGTGTGTGTGTAAAGAAAGAGCCTGGCACCACATTATGGTAAAAGGCTAAATTCACTAAGAAGATGTAATTCTAAACTTGTATGAACTACATAGTGCGGGATAGAACATATAAAACAAACCTGACTGTAGTAGAAAGAAAAATTTTAAATGATATATAGTATTTAAATGTGTCACACTGCTTAGTCATTGTCACACAGATCATATTAACTATTAATGAAGCTATAGAAGTTTTGAATAACAAAATTGATAAGGTCTGACAGGACAATAAGAGTATGATATTTGGAAATTTTAACATCTAGTCTTAAAAACGTAAAATAAGCAAAATTAAACAGAGTAAAATACACAATAGAAATGGCAAAATAAAGTTCTAGAATAAAAGCTACAATAACTAACATCTCTATCAAGATTAAGTGGAAAAGAGATAATACAAGTAAACTGTATTACACTATAAAAGAAAAATGTTTATATGTGTATCCATGATATAAATAATAGTACTATAATATCTAGGCTAATTATAATGGAAAATATGTGAAATGACCATATTATAGACAATTATAAAAACTGACTGAATTCCTATGTTATATAATATGTTCCCTCTAGGCTCATGTTCAGGATGATTGGGCCCCAGCTAATGGTACAATTTTGCAAGATAATAGATTCTTGCTATTATGAATAATGCTTCTATGAACATAGATGAGCTAATGCCTTTGGGGTAAGAATGTGCATCATTCAGATATATGCCCACTAGTGGTATTGCTACATCATTGGGGAAATTGATTCCCAGGTTTTTAAGGAACTGCCCTACTGCTTTCCAAAGTGGCTGTAGAAGTTTACACTCCCACCAACAATGGAGGAGGGTTTCCCTTGCCCAGCATCGTCTCCAGCATTCGCTGTCATCTGTGTTTTTGATCTTAGCCATTTTGACAGGTGTAAGGTGATATCTCAAAGTTATTTTGATTTGCATTTCTCTGATGGCTAAAAATGTTGAGCAAATTTTCAAGTGCCTTTTATCCATTTGTAATTCTTCTGTTGAGAATTCCCTTTTTAGCGCTGATCACCACTTTTAACTGGATTATTTGGGTTTGGGGAATCTAGTTTCTTGATTTCTCTATATATTTCAGAGATCAGTCCTCTGTCAGATGTAGGGTTGGTGAAGATCTTTTCCCATTCTGTAGGCTGTCATTTTGCCTTATTGACTGTGTCCTTAGCCTTACAGAAGCTTCACAGTTTCAGAAGATCCCATTTATTAATTGTTGTTCTTAGTGTCTGTGCTACTAGTGTTTTATTTAAGAAGTGGTCACCTGTTCCAGTGGGTGAAGAGTATTGAAGGGTATTTTCCACTTCCTTTTCCATCAAGTTCAATGTAGCTGGGTTTATGTTGAGGTTTTTGATCCACTTGGATTTGAATTTTGTGCAGGGCAATAGATATGGATCTATTTACATTAATCTACATATTACTATCCAGTTATGCCAGCACCATTTGTTGAAGATATTATCTTTTTCCATTGTATAATTTTGGCCTCTTTGTCAAAAATCAGGTGTTCATAGGTGTGTGAATTAAGGTTGGGGCCCTCAGTTTGATTCCATTCATCCACAAGTCTGTTTTTATGTCAGTACCAGATTGTTTTTTATTACTATAGCTCTATAGTGTAGCTTGAAGTCAAGGATGGTGATGTCTTCAAGATAATAGAGTCTTTAGAAAGCCTGTTATGGCCGAAAGAAGTGAGTTACTGGGGATGAGTCCTTGGGAGAATGTTAGCTCTGGATATTTCTTGTTGTAATGTCAGTACCCACCCTCTGCAATATAGTCCCACCACCAAGATGTTCTGCTCAATCACAGGAAGTTATATAGTTATAGCCCTGAATTTCCTCAAGCTATCAGACAAAATAAACTTTTTTCTTAACTTCTCTTTCCAGGTCACATCAAGACAAAAATCACTAATGTAACATGGTGGTATGTGCATGTAATCCCTGCTTAGAAACAGGAGGGAGAATTGTGAATCTGAAGCTAACCTGGGCTACACAGTGAATTTTAGGACAGCCTGGCTTGATAGTGTGACTATGTCTTAGAAAACTGAAGAAAAAGAAACATAAATAACAAGGAGACAAATACACATCAATTCATAATAAATAAAAATAAACCAAGAACAACGTAAGTGTAAAAAGTCTTATTATCCTTATAAAGTACCTATGATCAACAATTTTCAAATCTTTCCCCTTACATTATTGTCTCCAAATAGTCTAATGGACAAGATTTACCAAATATTTAAAGCATCAAATACTCTACTTTTACATAAAATCTTACAGAGAAGATAAATAATGGGTACTGTTCATGATCCATATGCTTAAAATAGATAAAATCTATGTCAAATCAAATAAAGACAATTTTTACATTTTTAATTTTTTAAAAAATTCATTTTAAAATCAAACTAACCACAGATTCCCCTCTCATCCCTTGATTCAGTCCTTCCCAACTTCCCCCCAACCCATCCTCCATTTCCTTCTCCAAAAGGGTAAGGCCTCCCATGGGCAGTCAGTAAAGTCTGGTACATTCAGTTATCAAGGCTGAGCAAGGTGTCCCACAATAGGTAATAGTTTTAAAGATGCCAGCACATACACCAGGAATAGGTTCTGATCTCACTGCCAGGGACCCCCTCAAAGAAACCAAGGTATACAACTGTCTCTAGTATGCAGAGGGCCTAGCCTGATCCCATGCAGACTCCATAGCTGTCATTCTAAAGTTCATGAGTTCCCATTTTCTTGGTTTGGTTGTCTCTGAAGATTTCCACATCATGACCTAGACCTCCATTGCTCATATAATACCTCTTCCCTCTCTTTGAATGCACTCTCAGATCTTAGCCTGATGCTTGGCTATGGATCTCTGCATCTGGATTAAAGCTTTATGAAGATAGTTAGGGTAATCACTAATCTGATGGCCACACAGCTTAGGCAGCTCTCCATTATGACCAGTAGTCTGAGCTGGGGTCCTACTTGTGGATTCCTGGGAACTTCTGCAGCATCAGGTTTCTCTCTAAATCCATAATGTCTCCCTCTATCAAGATATCTCTTTCATTGTTCTCTCTCTCTATCTCGCCTCCAGCTAAATATTTACAAAGAAGCTATAATTTAATTCTCTTATGAATATTCAGAAATCAAAACTTTATTAGCAAAAACTTGTGATAACTCATTTTCTATGATACAATTTTAGTGGTCCATATGAATTTTCAATAGGCTGGTTTAGTTGAGTAAATAAATTATTAAAGTCAATATTTTCCATAAGAAATATTAATATATCAAGCACAGGTTGTATTGGGTTCTATTTTCAGCTCTGTAGTCTACAAGAGAATCTTAATTGATATGACTTTAGTAAATTAAACCCATAACGCAGAGTGTGGTACAGCTGAACATAACAAAAATCTACATAGAAGGAGAATGGACAGACTAAAACCATGTCCAGTATGGATCTGCCTCATATAAAGGTACTATGCCAGCAAAAACAAAGCAAAAAAAAACCAAAAAAACAAAGATAAAGCAAAACAAAAAGCTTGATATAAAATGATGCATTTTGTGTAATTGTTTAAGTACAAAAAACTCAAAACTAATGTATAGGTAAGGGGATAAGCATATGAGTGATCATCTCTCTATGGTGTCATAAGGAGAGGTACATCCCTTGGCAGATGTGGAACTCCTGGTGGTAATGCTGTATTCTGCATTATGTGCAGATTACGTGACTTCACTATTTGAAAGTCTATAAAACTTAACATGTGTGACTTGTGTACATTTCACTATAATAAAAAGATCATTAAAAAAGTCAATTGCATTTTATGCCCAAACTGCATACAGAAAAGATATTAAAAGATAATAATTATAAAAAAGAAGTATCATATCCTATTGTTTAAAAACACACAGATACATGATTCCTATATAGGCATTTATGAAATCATATTAGAAGGCATTTAACATATTTCAATAAATAAATTTAATATTAGATTTTAAAAAAACAGTTCATTTGTTTTATATGTCAGTTCTTTCTAAACGATTTATAGATTTGATGGCATTTAAAGTAAATCATATCCATGGAATTTAGAAACTGGCTTCTTTAATTTGTCCAGAAGATGATGCACAGTAGTAGAAACAAGGTCCTTTGTCCAATACCCAGCACTCCAAAGAGTAAGGGAGGGGCTTCCTACTTTACTAAAATATATTTCAAGTTATGTAGATCAAGAATATAATTTTGTTACGAGGTTTGACAAACAAAAGAAAATGAAACCCAAAAATCAAACCTCAGAGACAAAACAGTTTGATAAAGTGCTGTTGCAATAAAGCTATATAGCTCTGAAGTCACTGACTGTTCACCTAGAAAAATCATCAGGGATTCAGTCACTTCTCATGCAAAAAATTGATTTTTGATGAACTGACTCATACACAAAAGGAAGAGATTCATGATATTTAAAGTAGGGAGAAAATATTTTGACACTGGGGTAGAAACAAATTTCTTAAACATTGAAGATATGCATGCACACACACACACACACACACACACACACACACACACACACACACCACAAAACATATTTGTTACTCATGTAATTGTAAAAATATATCTGACCAAAACAGCTTTAGGAAGTTAATTTGGGCTCACAAAGGTACAGTCCCCTATGATGGGGAAGGCATGTCTGGAAGGACTTGAGGTGATGGGTCACATTGTATCTACAGACTGGAAGCAGAGAGATATAAATGTGGATGTTCAGCTCCCTATTGCCTTTTTAAATAGACCAGGACCCTGTAGAATGGTGCTGTCCACAGTTAGGATGGGTTTTTGTCACCTCAGTTAACTTCATCTTTAAACTTCTTCATAGACATGATGAGAGAGATTTGTCACGTAGGTAATTCTAGCTCTTTGTTAGATTGGCAATGAATAGTAACCACATTATATTTATATTTATTAGAAGACAGACCATCTGTGAAGAGAAAAGAGGTTGGAAGGGGGCAGATAGGAAAGAAAAAGTAGCCAACAAATATGATATTCTTAGATGAAAATATCATTATGAACCACACCACAATGTACAATGATATATACCAATTAAAAACCATTATAAAAATGGCAATGCAGATAAATTCAATTTTGCTATAACTTCCAATTTTTTTCTTCAATATGAATCCCAATTTATTTGAAAAAGATAAGCTGTATGCTTGTTGGAAATATTTGCAACATACAAAACCAACAACAAGTAAGCATCTAGAATAAGTCAGGTTTCTGTGAGCCAGTTTTGAAAAGGCATTTACAAGAAAAAGAGTTTTGATAAAGTGTGAATGATTACAAAGATCTGAGAATGAACATAATAGTGTCAGGAGTAGATATTAAATACTGCATGATGTGGTTTCACTTCTTACTGGCAGTATATTAGCAGTTTGACATGGTGAAATGTGATTAAGGATGTGGAGTAATAGGGTGTGAGAGACATATAAATTGCAAAATCACTGTAGGTAAACCTAGCATTATAATACATCTATAGACATGTATCTCCCTTGCTGGACATTCCATTATGAAACAGCTAACCAGATCAGTTCCTGTTCATGTACATCATGGATTATGCACAAGAATATTTTAACTTACTGTGTGTGCAACCAAAATATTAGAAACAATCCAGAATAAAATGGATACTGGTGATAGTCACACTCAATGTAATACTGTACAACAGTGAAATGAAAAAAGAATCAAAATGGATGAATTCCAAACACTACTGAGAAAAAATTGTAAGTTAAAGTGGAACACACTAATCAGAATTCAGATAAAATAAGAGTGAAGAGAGCTCTCTCTTGTTCACATATATAAACACTAGATGATAAATACAAAATTTAAAAGTAATGTTTGCCTATAGGAATGAAAGAGGATATGTCTTAGGGGAAGGCAGTGCCTGAACTTCAAGGTTTTGACAATGTTTTTCATAAGCTGATAATTATGAGAGCTCTTTTTATAATATTAGCATATAGACATTTAAAAACATAATTTCATATTACATACAAATATGAAAGAACAATTTTCAAATGACAGATAAAATCAATATCACAGTTGTGTAATACCTATAATATGGCAATAGGAATAGTGCACACCAACTGGAGGGTATACAGCATAGCCAGGCGCTTGTGAACTTCATTTGTACTCTTTGTTTATAAATAAGTGTTACTTAAGATGCTAACTGAAGAAATTTTTTAACAGAATAAAGCAAAGAAAGGAGATGAGAAAAAGCATTCAGAATTCAGCGAAATTTACAAGTTCAAAAATATAATGGCCTCTTAAAGGATGTAACAGATTAACTTTCACAGTGACTGCATTTAGAGAATGTAAAGAAAACCCATGCAGGACATATGAAAATCTCTGAAATAATACAAGACAGTGTGACCAACCTCAAGGAAAGAGTGAGGTATATCAGACATGGTGTGACAAATGCAGCATGATCTCTGGGGTACATTGCTAGTTTTACAAAGCAAAAAAAAAAAAAAAAAAAAAAAAAAAAAAAAAAAAAAAAAAAAAAAAAAAAAAAAAAAAAAAAAAAAAAAAAAAAAAAAAAAAAAAAAAAAAAAAAAAAAAACAGATCACAGTCTACCTCTATCTGTGTTTAAAAATCTCAAGGAGCATGTGAAAACATTATGTCAGTTTCTTAATAACTTCAACATATAGAAGGCCAACAATCCAACTTCTGGGTATTTTATCATAAAGAGAAATGGGGAGGGAGGGAGGGAGAGAAGGAGGGAGAGAGGAAGGAAGGAAGGAAAGTCATGATTACAAAACCTACATATAACTGCTGTATGCATAATAACCAAAAAGATGTTGCTTTGACAGATTAATGGTAAAAATAAAGCTTGTTAGGTTTACAACATAAAATACTATTCAACAACAATAAATGGATGGATGTTGATACCTATAACAAATAGTCAACCTTAAAGGCATTATGCTGACTGAACAAAGTACAATCTTCAGAGGATACTTCTTATAAGATGTTCCCGCAAAGCAGAATTAGAGAGTAGAGGCCAATGGCTTACGGCTTTTAAATGGGAGATACTATGCCTGTGGACACAGTTTATAAAATGGTGTGGTTATGTTGTATCCTGGTCATAGTGGCAGTCATATGAAATGTGTGCACGTATTAAAATCCTCAGAACAGCATCCATCAACAATAATTATTATTTTATAAAGCTTTAAACTATACATACTTATGTTTAAGTATAGAATACCTCTGGAAAGTTGCACCAAAATTATTTTCTGTGTTGACTTCACAGAGAAAAACAGAACAGAGACCTTTGGGTTCGAACAAGGGCTGGAGAAGACCTTTGCCCTACAAAGCTCTGGTACTCTCAGGATTTGGCTTTCATGTTTGAATGCAATACATATACTTGAAGAGCTATATATTATTGTAAAAAGATTTCCCGGCTCGTTTGGGCCGGTAGTTCGGACCTGGCCCGTGGCAGCTTTTGTCCCCCAAAGAAATGAATCAGACGCTTATATTAACTTCATACAGTTTGGCCTATGTCTCAAGCACATTACTATCTAGCTCTTTCATCTTAATTCAACCCATTTCTATTAATCTGTCTGCTATGTGTCCCGGCCCGTGGCTCACCTGAATTCCTTATATGATTTTTCCTTGGGGGTCGGATGGAGACTGACTAACTCCACCCTCCTTCTACCTGTCTGTCCTCTGATTCCCCACCCACTTCTACAGCGCTCCACATAGGCCAAACCAGTTCCTTTATTTTCAGCATACAGAGAATATTACCACCACAATATATACCCTGCATAATATTAAACTTTGTTCCCTATGATTGGAGACTACAGGGCTGGGGATATAGCCCAGTAGGTAGAGTACTTTCCTATACTTCCTACAGTCCTATTTTCATGCTCCAAAGCCATCAGTGTGACCTGTGTTATGTCTAGAAGACAACATTTTTCAGCCTTTCCCTTATTCTTTTGGCTCTTAAATTCCTTCTTGTCCTTCTTATATTTCCTGCACCTTGGTGGAAATGACATAAATGAATGTCTTGTTTCAGTCCGAGCAGTCATGTGCCGCTAATTCTCAGCATCTTGAGCAGATTCAAGCTTCTGCACTCACTCATAAATGAGAAGTGAGACTTTTCCAGTTAACATGGGGAGCAGCATTTGTCTGTGAATATAAACACAAATATTTAGAAAGTGGTTTGTTGGTATGTCAATTTAGACACACACATAAAAATATCCTTCAATCACTCTCCAGGTGATGACCTCCATGCTAAGGATTTTGGAGCAGGTTTATAATGCCTGGAATAGATTTGGAGCACATCTCAAAGCTATTCAGGGAAGCCTTCAGTTATTAATGTCATCAGTGCAAGGGGTGGGATACATCCTCTTTTCCAGGGAGACCTAGGGGCACTAAAAACAATATAGGCTCTTGGTATTTCTCTTATTTGCCTACCTGAGTTGATTTGACCCCACATCTTGATTGTGTGACATAACTAAATCAAACTGGAGATGGCATGGGAGCTTGTTCCATGAGAACTAGCTGTTATAATTTTGGAAAATGCTTTGCAAGGTGCTAGGAAACAAAAGGCATCAGCTTACCTCTGAACCATAAAAGTATAAGACCAACCAACCAGGCAAGATGTACCCACTTACACAACAGTGACAGTACCGTTATGGTGGTAACCAAATACTCTCTGTAGCTGTGAGTTTTAACCTAAACAGAGTCCCAGTAATCTAATTGCACAAAAATGAAGGTTATACAATAATGCAAGCTATAAACAATTATCCTTAGGCAACAAAAGGCCCCAGGAATGGGTTATTCTTTAAAGTTATTGACATTGTAGTAGTCATGCAAAGCATTTTTTCCTGGGGCATCTTGGAGGGTGGAAAGTATTAGAAACAAAAAACTATGGGATCATTGACTTGTGCTTATGATGTTATGTAGGATGATGTTACTTTTAACCTAGCCTTTCAAGTTCTTTTGAGGTCTTTGTTTCTTGTGATTGATGCAATCAAACTGGAAGCATGCCTTTTTACTTCTTCATTAATGCTCAGCAAGATAACATGCATATTCAGATTCTTAAATTTTTTTGTCCTTTTAAAATATATCCCTCTAGTATAGACAGAACTCATAAAATGATATAACACATCCAGATATGTGTGACTCCATATTCCTTCTGTGTTTATGACCAGAGAACCCAGGCTACCATGCCAAGATTGATTTTAATTTATGAGTCCTCTCTCTAAGAAGGAGTTGTTCAAAGCTGTAATGTGTCCAACAATGATTATGTGAGAAACTTCTGTATGTGGATGCTTAATCAGTATTTTCAAACTAGATGGGACATAATAGTTTTTCTTTTCCTTTTTCACCACTCCAGTCTATAAAATGGCAGGTATGACAGGTCTCCTCATTGTACTAAGAGATAAATTTAGATTCAGAATGATTTTGCTTCAACAATATAATTAGAGAGAATATGACTAATTTTCTCAGGCCTGAGCTATTTGTTAGAGTGATGTACGGTGATTGTAATTAAAGGCCAGTTCTTACTAGACCCTGAGAAATGAATATATGGAACAGCACTCCACAAGGCAATTTGACTAGAAACGAATTAGGTCAACAGACATATGTAAAGAGCAGGCATAAAACATGCACCAGTCAATGTTCCCAGCCCAGTGTCCAAGTCTGTTCTGTACTGAAGGGCTTACCAGAGCAATAACCAAAGCAGAAACAACACAACTGTATAGAGGGTCTTGGAGTGTACAGTGTTCTAGGCAGCTGGTTTGGGTTGTGATTCCAACTCTGGTAATTAATAGCTGTTGGGATGATAAGTTGCTTACTCTCTCAGTCTCTCCACTGTACTTTCCTTATCTTTAGCTGGCAACATTCAAAATAGGAGTAAATGAGTTAATATCTGCTTGTAAAATCACTTAGAATTTTCCTGGTGCCCAAGAAACACTGGTAGGTAAAATTACCTTTTAAGTATATTTCTATTCTTCAGATTCCTGAAGAATCCTGCTGTGCCATTTTGCAAATTAGACATTCAGCACACAAAAAGTCTGTTACTAGCCACCTCTCACACAGCTTGGGTTTAAACCCACATAGGCTTGACTATGGGGCTAGTCTCAGCCTCTAATAATGTCCTTGCATGAACTGTTCATTAGAAACATACTTTAGGACTCACCTTTGGACTTGGAAGATACTTCTAAAACAAAATCTCACAAAAGAATAGTATTTTGCAACTTCTACCTTAGTCTTGTTTTTCTTCCATATACCTAAAAGCCACAATTAAAAGGAAATAGAAAGACTATGAAACACACACACACATACACACACACATACAAAGGGTAATTACTGATTTTATTAAAAACATCTATCATAGAACCACACAACCATTGTTATTTCAAGCCTGGGAATACAATGCACACTATTAAGCCATTTGATGATTCAAGATAAAAGCATGATTAAATATGTTAATGAAAGTGCCAGCCTGCATCAAGATGCACACCACAGATTAACTTCAGACAGATCCAGTTGCCAAGATGTTTTCTTTGTGAACTTTCTATTCAACCTGTTTTCTTGTGAGTTAACCATTTTATGAGGTGTATATGTATGTTTATATATCTGTAGTCATGAGGGTAATGACATTCCCTGTGATCATGGACCTGGCTTGATACCCTGAATTCCTGCCCTCTGGCTGCCATTCAACCTCATTTCATTGTCTTCCTAGTGGAGTTAGAAACTAGGCCCCTGACATTCTCTTACCAATTTCCTCTATTCTCATGTCTGGAGGGGCAGAGACCCCCTGGAATCAGGAGGGATCATATTTGTCAAGTCCTAATTATTGGTCAGGTCTCATGCTGTCTTCACACATTCAGACATGTGTTATATTTTTTTCAATTTTTCCTTCTCACCGATCTGTCTTTACACAGAGGTAGGCTCAGAAATGTTAAGTATTTTAATGAGATAATCATGCATGCAGAATACTGTTGTTCCTGTACCCAGATGGCTCAGCCTTCTCTGTCATCTTAGGTCAGATGTATCAATGTGAGTATAAGTGACACACATCTCACCAAGGTGAAAGCCTCAAGGGACAATTTATGTATTACCACAATTTGTTTTATCAAGTTGAGTTCCTATGTAATTAAGACTTATGGAGGCATATCTTAACCAGCCCATGGACATGTAACACAGGGGAAATATTTACTATTTGGGACTAGAAATGCAGAGCTTGTTTTTAATGGAGCATAACCTAGCCTGACCTGTGCCTGGACAAGCCTGAGTAACTTTTGTAGACTAGAGATCTGGAATCTTAGATCTGAATGCCATTCTCTCTGTTTTCAAAGACCTCACTCTTCTAATGCCCCCCACTTTTTAAATGACACTTGGTTAGATTGTAGCATCTAGGACATCTTCTTCCCCATGCAAGGTTCAAAGAAATAGATATAAGTGTAATTAGCTAGATGCTTTGCATGGACTCTGAGGATCCCAGCAGGACAAAGCATAGGTCCCTGGAACTCAAGGTCAGAATAAATTGTATTACTTCACTCTGTAGCCTTGGCTGGACTCATCTCATCTCTTTTTTGTTTCCCTCATGTATAATGGAAATTATAGCATTCTCAAAGTCACTGGCCTCTAGTGAACCTGGATATCAAACATCTTCCTTGTTTTTCCAAACCAGGAAAGATATATTCTGAGATTACATATAATACTCTGGAACATTGTTCATTTCCTTATTGGAGAAAAATATTATGAGATATATTGGGCTAAAGGGGACTGTAAATATGGGAGGAAAAAGAAAATATATGAGGAAAGATGCTAAAAATTAGATTCAACTGTAGGTCAATAAAGAAGGCCCACAAATGAACTGAGTTTACATGCAGAGTCCTTAGGGCTGTGTTCACACAGCCTTGCAAGTGGACTAGCAATATTTTAGATCTGTGCCATAAATGACTAGACTCACTGTTTTTAGTGGTAAGTCACATCAACAAAAACATTTCTGAGCACACATTTCCCTATAGACACGTATGCTTACTAGTAAAGGTAAAAATTAATGAATCATATGCATCTTGTATGTATTATGTGTATCTAAAATTCCCAGCAAAGGAAAATTGTTTTAAAAGATGAATGTGTAAATAAAAAGACACTATGTAAAGTATTCTTTTCACATTCCCACCGCCCAGCATGGGTTGGAATATACATAATTTACTACTACTAGGCTAATAGCTTTGTGTCTTTCTGCCTAGAAGTGACTGTGTGACCACCAGTAACTGAACCAATTGGTAAAGGGGTACCTGGGAGCTTTCAGATCCTTGTTCTTGCTGAATTTTTCATTAAGCCTTAAATAACACAATGAATAAAATAAGCTATTCAATAATCAAATTCCAATGGAGAGCAGTAACAAAGGTTAAAGATACTTTTGCTTCATTTTGTTTTCCAGTAACACAGGTAACTGAGAATAACCAGTGCCCTTTACAGACCTAGCAGGAAGAATAGATAATCCTCCTTGTTATTCAGAGAAGAGTCATTTTGCATCTTTAAAGCAGTAGTTCCTCTTGCTTATATCAGAGTCACACTCCTCCTGTGACCCTATGACTCTGCCATTTCAACAAATAACTGAAGAGTCAGACATATTGCAAATCCATTTAAATAATAAAGTCATGACTGTGTTGTGCATATTTATGAAAGGGCAGAACACCTTGATATATAGAATAGTGGCTGTCACTGATTTCTTTGAGTTAAAATGGGGAAAGAGAAAGGAATGAATACCCTTAAATACAAACTTGAAAGTGATTTCTTTGGTGCAAGAAGTGGACATTTGTATTCTGTGAGATACTAAATTATGGACACTCCCTAGCAGACTCCCATAACATAGGACATGTTGAGTGGTTGCCTTTTGAATGTGTAAATTAGCAGACATTTTTGAATATTTGGACCATATGGGTCTAAAGAGTCTAGTAAAATGTTATGAAGTCTAAAAGGTTATCACTGTTACTTTCATCTTATTGCAATTAGGGTTAAAACTCAAATCCAAAAATGTCAATAGGGAAAGGAAAAAATGTGTGAAAATCAGAATGATAATGGATCAATTGTACATATAATTCTTAATCCATACGTACTCTAAAGAAATGTTCAAGAACAAAACTCTTCAAACATAGACTTATTAGATTAATTAGAGAATATCATCCAAACTGCAGTTTTCAAAAAGACACATCTATAAAAGAACATGGAAAGTTTTGAAGTCAAGACTGGCAAATATATCATGAAAACACTAACAGTAAAAATATTTAGCAAAACAATGTTAATACTAGATAAAATAGTCAAAAAACCTACTGATACATTATTATTTTATAATAAAGAATTATTTGATTTGCATTTTATTCTTGAAAGTTCTAGTTATTCTTGGAATTAAACAACTCCAAACCTACACGCACATAACAACATATAATTTACAAAAATATGTAGACCAAGTTTGATGGAACTGTAGAAATCATTTTAAATTGATCAATGATTTTTTAAACATTTTTCTTCATTGAGCAAATGCTTGCTCTCAGTTTTGCTCCAAACAAACTTCTAAGAGTTAAACAGTTAAAAAAAAAAGTAAATCACAATTCCTGGCATAATGGTGTCCATAAACCCTAGGATGGAAAACATAATAAGATATTAAATATGTCAGGTATTGATAAGTACTAAGAAAAAAATTCAATGAAGGTTATGATCCAGAAAGTTATAGGGTAAGGAGGTCTATTGTTTAGTCCATGGTGAAGGTGGGTGGTGGGAGTTTCTCATAGAGTGATGTACAGAAACCACAGAGTCAACCAAAGACACCAAATGAAGGGAAGCATTTCTAATAATACAATAAACCAGTGTGCTAAAGCAGAGCATACAGAGTTCTTGAACTACTCCGTGAACAAGGAGGAGATAGTATAGACTGAATGTCTAAGAGTCCCTGGAGAACCTAGCAGACTGTAACTGACAGACCAAGTAACTGGATAATGAATAAAGAATAGAGGTTTACTAAACAGTATATAATAACTATATGATATAATAACTATACCATTGATTAACATAAAATGATTTACCTAACATTTGGTATGAATTTTACTAAAAAACTCATAGACACTTACTTTGAATCAGTAATTAATCAATAAAGCAACAGAGATCTTCAGAGTTAGCCTCACACATTCTCTGACCACAATGAAATTAAGTTAGAAAAGAGGAGATATGGCAATAAATGAACAACTTTTGAAAATATAAAAGAACTTGTACGAAATATACAGGTCACTGAGCACATCATAAAGTAACTGTGTAAGTTCTTAAAAATTGAGTGACAATAAAAATAATATGAACAAAACCCCAGGGATTTGTCGAAGTTCACACTTGTATAGAAATTTGCAGTTTAAATTATTCATAATAATGAATGGTATTCGTACCGAATGAGGTCATTATCCATTTTTAAAAGGTAAGGAATAGTGAATTAAATGGAGGAAAAGGAAGAAGAGGAAATAACCAACCAAAGAAGACATTGATGAAATAAAAATAAAAGATTACAGTGGACCTAAAGCTCCTTGAAAGGCATTTTTAAAAATCCTGGAGCATTAGCAAATTTTTAGGGGAAAAAAACCAAAAACAAACAAGCTTCTTAAACACACTTCTGGAGAATAAAATTTGTTGTGCTCACTTTGAAAAGCAATTTGTAGACACCTAGAGATGTGTATAGCATAATATCTAGTGGTTTATATTCTAGGCCAGAAAAAAATATTGTATTTGTATTCTTAGGAGATTTGCCCATGGCCTTCATAGCAGAAGCTAGAACATTGCCACCAATGTGCATCTATGTCAAGAGAATGGATAAATCAATTATAGTTTATATATATTTATATAGCATCATGTTATAGGACAGTAAAATGAGCAAGCCAACATTAAATGAACAACCCTCACAGAGATGCTTGAATGAAAGCCTTAAGATAAAGAAAGAATATATGTGCATTTCTTATTTAATATGTACTTCAAAACATGCACAACTGAACCTTATCTGCTGTGGATATGTATAATTAAGGGGTACCTACCCACCTTCCCCGAGACATAGTACTGAGAAAATGATGTGATTCGAGGGTGCGACTAGATTTTAATCACCTTGTGTTCGTTCCATTTCTGAAGGTGTTCATTATAGCTAATATTTAATTATATTATTTTCAGGTTCATATACTATATTGCTTTTATTATCTTACTGAGAATTAAGTTTTATTGTGTCATTTTTCAATCAAATTTTTTTTCTCTTCCCAATTTTTCCCAATGTGCTTTTCCTCACTTGTGCCCTGGGAGACACCTTCCCACTTTCATGTCACACTCTCTATGTAATTTATAAGAGATTTTTGCATAAAAGATAATTTCATTAAAGAGTTTATAAGGAGTGGCTTTTATAAACAACATTTTATTGGGACTGGAGAGATGATTCATCAGTTAAAAATACTGGCTGTTTTTCCAGGGGACCCTGTTAGATTCTCAGGAACCACATGATGGTTCACAACTATCTGTAACTCCATTTCCAGGCATCTGACACCCTCTTCTGTCCTCCATGGATACCAGGCATGGATCATGTGAAGCATACACATTTTTACAGACAAAACATCTATACACATTAAACCTGATAATTTTAAAAAGAAATAACAATTTACCAATTCCTAAAATAAAACAAGATATCATGGCTTTGAAAGATGTAACTGACAATATCAGCTTAAGAAGAGATATGGCATGGATGTAATTTTAAAAAATTGAATAACTGAAAAAATTTTCTGAGGAGGGTAGTGCAAACCTAAATCAACAAAGCATTCAGAGTGCTCTCTGCAAATTCTCCCAGTAATTATAAAACACAGAAATACTCCCCAACTCATCTAATAAGTCTAAGATGTCTTCCTATGACTGTCTAGGGCAAAAACATCAAGGAAGTTCCAACCTAATGTCACTTCTAGTTAAGAGTAAAATTTGGCACTGTATATTCACACACATCATTGTAAAAGCAAAGTGAAAAAGGTGTGAATTGGAATGACCACTTTTGAAAAACTAACCAAGAAATAGTAAAATTTCCACGTAAGATCGAGATGATGACTTTTAAAAACAAACTTAGTGTGTTTCCCAACCTATAATTCCACTGTTGCTCTTGGGTGGCCCAAACCAGAGTAAAGCATGCCAACATACTTTGATAGAATTCTTCAAACATTGTTGCCAGGCTGAATTTCACCTGAGAGTTGTAGCTAGTCTGTGCTTGACAAGGAGAGGTTGAATCTAAGGGTAACTAGTTTATACTGAATGATATCACTTGTGGGTATACTCACAAGAGAAATATCTACAAATACCTTCAACAAACTATATGTAATTATGTAAAGTGGCTTTTATAGCTGCCCTCTCCCTCTGTGTGTGTGCACATGGCTTTGAAATGTAACTGACAATATCAGCTTAAGAAGAGATATGGCATGGATGTAATTTTAAAAAATTGAATAACTGAAAACATTTTCTGAGGAGGGTAGTACAAATCTAAATCAAAAGATGCATGTGTACATCTTTGTGTAGTGTATGTGTGTGCACATGTTTATGTGTGTGTGTGTGTGTGTGTGTGTGTGTGTGTGTGTGTGTATTCTCATGTGGGAGAAATGCAGCTGCATAGTCAATGTACCTGCAAAGGCCAAAGTTGATAACTGGATGCCTTCTTCAACTGCTCTCCATCTTATATATTGAGGCACAATCTGTCCCTGAACAGAAAGCTTGCCAATTCAGCTAGTCCAGCTAGCCAGCTTACTTTGGGGACCCTGTCTTCTGCCTAACAAAGGGCTTTTATGGTAAGCAGCTGACATACTACTGGGTCTGGCCTTTGCCTGGGCTCTAGGAATCCAAAGTCTGGATACCCAGCACTTTACCCACCAAGCCTTGTCCTGGGCCTGGTAGCACTATTCTTAACAGAAAGATAAATAAAGGAACTAGGGATCTTCATACCATGTAGTATTGTATTCATTGAGAATGGAGATGGGTAAATTCTCACAAATACACAACAATATGAGGATGAAGTAAATAGACAACAAAAATGCATGCTTGTGATTCTTTGGATGAAAAACACAAAAGTAGATAAAAATACTGCTTAGAAGTACCAACTGGGATTTCAGTCCCCTTCTGTGAGTTAAAGGACCCAGTGTTGCCATGTTGGAGGCTTTGAAGTGTTGGTTGATCTCCTGGCTGGACAGGCATGTTTGCTGTATGGAAGGACACTGAAGTGTTTGCTTTTGATTTATAATATGCATGAGTAATAGCAATTGAAACTGGAGAAGTAAAAAGATTAATAGATGGGGACAAAGTTAGATGCAGTGAGGAAATACAGGGGCTGTCTAACACTGGAAAAATATGTTAATGTAATTACCACATTAATCAATCCAAATAGAAGAATTGAGCTGAATAGATGAATAGAATCTCTTGCTAAAATTAAAAACTCATTGATAGTAAACTAAAAAGGATTTCATCAATCTTAAAAAAAGAACTTCCTTAATCTGATAAGGAACATATTTAAAAATCAGACAAAGAACCATAAAAATGATAAACTATGAAAACATCTCACAAAAAAAACTAAGAAAAATGAGGAAGAAACACATCAAATATACCAAACACACTTGCAATATACCAAAGATTTGGGGCAGAGTCAAGAATTATCCTAAGGAAAGTTATTGGAAGGAAAGCAAAACAGTATGCCAATCACCTGTGGCATGGTTATCTAAAGAGAAAAAATATGAATAAATACACCTACAATTGTAGTAAATTATGGGTAGTAAAAAACTACATCAGCTTCACTAAAAACTAGGTCACTTACAACTCTATGAAGCAATTGTAAAATTTACTTTAAAAGCATCAGAACATCTATTACCATTTTATTCGAGTTATTTTATTTTTATTTATGTGTGTGCATGTGTATGTATATATACATTCATATGTGTATACAGATACTCACAGAGAGCAGAAGGAGGAATAGGATAGCCTGAAGCTGGAGTTAAGTTATAGTAAGTTGTAATTCTTATACATATATTGAAAGGAAACCTCACTCATTTGTATGAGAATTTGAAACTCTAAGTTGGTGTCTAAGGTGTGTTAGGCTTGGGTACTTAACTTGTTAAAATTGATTTTAAAACTCAGCTATCTTTGTCAAGTGGTGATGACACCTACCTAACAACGCTAAAACACTTTGCATATTTATTTATTATGCATAAGGTGTTCTGCCTGTATGTATCCCTGCAGTCCAGAAGAGGGCACCAGATCTCAGTACAGATGATTGGGAGTGACCATGTGGTTGCTGGGAATTGAACTCTGGACCTCTGGAAGAGCAGCTAGTGCTCTTAACTTCTGAGCCATCTCTCCAGCCTGCATATAGTTATTAAAACACCACTTGAAAATGATGTGTATGTCTTTGGATAATTGCCTAAGAATTGTGTGGTGGAATGTTTTTTGTATGTTGTAAAACCTCCCAGACCCAAAACGGGCAAAAAAACTTACTACAACAGAATTGTGGTTGTTTTCCTTCAGTGATTCTTTTGGAGCGAAATGCAGACTCTAGGCACAGGGCATAGAAAATAAGAAGTTTTAGTCTTGGCTTTTCTAGTTCTGAGTCTTTCTGCCCTTTCAAGTCACCTGGTTGAAGATCTGGAGAAGGAACTGCTGTAACTGTCCTAAGACACAGAGAACACTGGTGAGAGACCTGCCTGCCTAGTCATTGTTCTGGGACTCATGAAGACTCACCCATTACTTAGGATGATTTGAGCAAAGAAAATCTAGCACAGAGAATGTGTTACTTTCCTCAATTCTCCTTAGCTATTAGGTTTTCTAGAATGACATTTGCTTCTCCCCATTCTCATCTATATGTAAGACAGCCCGGATGATATTCAAGTTTTTATCTGCTCTTGTGTGTGTGTGTGTGTGTGTATGCATTCATATGTGTATACAGATATGTGTATACACATACTAAGGGACCACAGATTAAGACAGGGACTCATAGTAAAGACAGGACACATACATAAACAGGTAGATAGCTAGACTGACAATCTCAGAATCCTCCAAAAATTTCAATACTCTAGGAGATCAGCAAGAGTAGAACCATTTGAATTAAAGAAACAAGAAAAATTTTAGGATTATATGGTGCTAAATTAAAACTCTGTTTTGCTAAGTTGAGAAGTAATTTTTGCTTTATAAAATTTTAGAAATGACAAAGGATTGTGAGTAGAAAATGAAATATTATTTTATAATCTGTGAGTCTCCTATCCATTCATCCATTATTCATCTATTAATGTATCCATGTCTAAACATCCATCCACTCATCCGTCCAACTACCTACCATTCACATATTTATGCATCTACTGTCCATCCATTCATTCTTATATTGACCCTTCCACCCATGTATTCATCCATTCACTCACTTTTGACTACCCATTATGTGACAGCTATGATTTTAGACACTGGAGAAACAACAGAAATATACAAAGTTCTTACTGCTGTGTATTGCATTTTTCAGTCTAATCCTATAAGTGACTAATCACATAAACACACAAACAAGATAATTTTCACAAAAGACAAAAACAAATAGATGTAGTATCTTACCATGGCAGAAATATGGCTAATAAAGGGAAGGAGATTTTCATTTAGCTCATGAAACATCTCTTTGATTGCACATTACTACAGCCTACAGCAGTGAGTTTACAATTGACATATGGTTCTTCCTTTCCTATGTACCTGCTCACCTACCATCTTTTCAACCCTGTGCTCTCACAGCCCCGACTTCATTATTTCTTATAATTAAGGCTTCCCTGTGCACCATCATAACATTTGCACTGAGAAAACTTGTTTCCCTAATTTTCTCAAGGATCAATAAAAACAAATTAAAATAGAGGATTAGAAGTGTCTTCTTGCCACATTATTTTTCTGAGAACAAAAGATGTAGTGATATCACTGTTATTTCTCTAGAGGTCCCTAACTGTAATATAAAGCCATTTAGTACACTTTCGGAAGGCAATAACTCACTGCTTCTTTCTCCCTTCCTCCAGGGAACCAGGGGGAGGAGAAAATGCAGGTAGGCAAAAGGATGAGATGAATGAGAAAAGCTGCTGCCTCCATATTGTAAAAGACATTAAGAGATGTATCACTTTGATAGTCCATTTCTGGAAAGTAAGGGGAGGGGATGGGCAGGGTGACTTGGGATATTCAATTCCTCAGTAAATGGAGAGGTAAGATGGAAGATGGTAAGGAGGAAGAAATAAGCTTGGCAAAAGCCAAGGGCTGCATTTGGGAATTTGCTTAGCATTTGGAGGAATAGAAAAGGGGGATGTTGTGTTTCAGTTTCCAGTAAATTGAAAGAGACAACTTCATCAGGTAAGACAGGGAAGACGTCTCTCAAGATCCCTAGGGAACAACTGAAGAACCAAAGGATGCATGTGTTTAGAAAGCAAACTATGTCCTTCTTTGATGAGTGTTGTGGGAATTCCCCATTTCATCTTGGGAGACCTAGTCCAGCATTCTGATCAGTACTATATGACTTGGATTATGACCACCAAGTTCATATCCTAGCTGTGTACCACTCTGAGCCTTTGTTTGTTCATCTGTGGTATTAAAGGCTCAATATCTACCTTATGAAACGCTCTGAGGATAAAATAAGATTATGGACATACAAGACTTACATAGTAAGGGAACAGATGTTATTGCAGATGATGAAAATGATGAATTTCTTGACCTAAACTGAGTCCTTCTTAGATCCCTTATCCCTTTCATGGATGAGTAAACTCAGCCCTGCAGTCATTAAAAGCATAGATCTAATAGAAAAATATCTGCACCTAAATGTCTGCTGTGCTGGTTCCTAGCTATATGACATAGTCATGGTGTTTCTAGACCCTCGGCCATTTCACCCATAAAATAGAGCATCATAGTTTATAATAATAGTAAGTAAATATGCTGGGAACAAGGTACTTAGCAAGTACCTGGCACAGATTACTTAAAAATGCACAACATGGACATGTGTTTATAAAATTATGGCTGCTTTTTTATGTTTATGATGTAAGGTGGAAACAAATTAATGACTGAACTAGGAGATAAATCTGTTGAAATAGAATAATATCAAGTAGGTAATAAATGAGCAAAGATATTGAATATCTGAAAAGCATAATTATTAAACTCAATCATACCAAGATACTAAGACGTAGTGTTCAGTAATTTTGACAGATGGAAATTTAAACCCAAACAACAAAGATATTATTTGAACACATACAGAACTGTCACACAAATAGAATGTGTATTAACCTATGTAAAAGGAAAATTAAATATAAAAATTCTTGTCACAAAGACCATGTCCCCCAATAAATAATACAATAGTACAATAAAATAGGAAATTAATTACCAAAAACATAGTTTATGAGATCTCTTGTATCTGACAACTAAATTGCATACTGTTAAATTATACTTAGGTGAAAAGAAAGTCCTTGAGAAATCATAGAGTGAATAGTAATGAGGGATCAGAGAATGTCTGCTCTTGTAAAAAAGATCAAAATCCACACATACGGGGGGATGGAATTTTAAGGCAAGTTACCAGATAACAGAGGTTGAAAAGCAATGGTCTGTAAATACAGACAGCCAAACAAACAAGCAAACAAATGAAAACAAACCACAGGAAAAGATGTTCCACATCACCAGCCACTAGGGAAACGCAAGCTAAAATCCCAGTAAGGCATGGCACCACTTATATACTCATCTGAGTAGCTTGCAGCTATGATGTCAAATGCTAGAGAGGATATGGAGACACTGGACCTCTCATGTATTTCTTGAGGGAGGTAGGGTCAGGACATGCCAAGTTTCTGGAGGTAAGCTAGTCTTTGTTTTAGTTTTTGAATTTTAACTACATTTGTGTGTGTGTGTGTGTGTGTGTGTGTGTGTGTGTGTGTGTGTGTGTGTGAGAGAGAGAGAGAGAGAGAGAGAGAGAGAGAGAGAGAGAGAGAGAGAGAGAGAGAGAGAATGTACACCCATCGCCACTGCAAGTGCATGTGAAGGTCAGAGGACAGTTTGCAGGCATTAGAGTTTTTTGTTTGTTTGTTTGTTTCCTCCACAATGCAGGTCCTGGTAGTCAACTCAGATCACCATGCTTGGCAGCAGGTGCCCTTGCCCCCCCAGCCCTCTGTTCCTGCTGTAGTCTGTTTGTTTATGTGTGTGAAAGAACTTGTTCCCCATTCCAATGGCTGTATTCATGGATAGTCATTATACAAACATGAAACATCATTTTCATGCAGAAGCTAATACATGAGGAGCCACACTAAAGTTATTTATAGTAACTGGAAATTAGAAACTATCCACATGCCTTTCAGTGGCTGGATTATTAAACCACAACTGTAAGGCAGCTGTACCATGAAGTACTACTAGGCAATAAACAGGTGTAAAGTGTTGGTATGTGACAATGTGGATGAGCTCCTAGGGAAAAGTTCTTCTGAGACATACTATTAAATGTCATCTCATTTATATAATTTCCTTCAAATCATACAGTTATAAAGGCTGAGAGGAGTTTCAGCCTGGAGCAGAGGGTAAAGAGAGAGAATGGCTCCAATAGGTAGCATAAATACCTTAGCTCCTGCAGCTATAGCACAATCCCTCAGACCAGGTAATCTCTAAGGATACAGATATATGTCCCACATCTACAGGTGCTGCAGATGCTCAGGAATCACTCTTTGCTCCAAGACAGCACCTTGTCACTTCTTTCTCTAGAGGGAGCAAAGCTAAGTCTACATTTGACTTGCAGAGATGAACTCACCTTGGTGCTTTATATAAGACAATACCCATTCTCATGACTCTTCAGAATCACTTCCTAAAGTACATCTGCTATTCTGTGTTTGAGAACCAAATGTCATCAGGAGCTTTGCAGGCATCCCAAACATGTGGACCATAGTGGTACAGGAGTCTGTGATGGCGCACTTCTGAATCTTTATTGCAGTGCTTATCACAGGAAACTGCACATGTTAAAATTACATAAAATTAAACACAAATGTGCACAAAAATGTGCTTGTGAAGTCTGAATTAACCCTGTGGCTTGAAGCAGTGGTAATTTCCTGTGTGCATTTTACATCAGACGTTAACATTTGGGGAGGCTGGGTTACAGTTCTCAGGGAAGTCTTGTGTGGTTCTTTGTCACTTCGTATGAATCTGTAATCATTCTTAAATACCAAAAATGAGCAAAGCATTCAACTTAAGAAATCAGAAAAAGTCCAAATGAGCAAGAAAAATATTAACTGAATAGAGAATTTAAAAATATATAATTTAGTTCTTTGAAAAGAATGCTAAAAAAAAGCCAGTTTATGAAAGACATGGTAAACACAAATATTTTAAAGTGGGAATATAATGAATCCTGTGCTGTTGAACTGAGAACTTTGAATGCATATAATTATGGAAAAACTTCACATGACAAACCCAGCAGAGGGACAAAGAGAACAATTCAGGGATCAATGGGATTAAAGAAATTGAAATGATAGCCAAGCAATTCTCATAAACACTAGGCTCTCCACAAGAAGGCAGTCAAAAGATCCAGTGTGGATGGGGACACCTCCCCTGAGCTCCTACCTCTCTCAGAGGAGCTAGTGCAGTAGATGGAGGCTGAGGATGAGTGAATCATTCTTTGTGGATTTGGGCACAGCCAGTTAGGTTGCTCGTGTCGCACTGGGTGGCCATACATCCATGTGCATATAGGCAGCACCAATAGGACACAAGGATTTATTAAAAATAATGACAGCAGCAACAACCAAAAGTACGTGGAGTTGGAAAGCATAGGTGAGGAGGCAGTGAAACCATCAAACTGGACCACTCCATGGGTAGAAAGAAAGGTATATTGACAATCAAAATTCTAAAGCTATATCTTAAGGAGGGGGCAGAAAGAAGGACAAACTGGAAGAAAAGCAAGTAGATGCTACAATTGTCAGCAGGGCAAGGGTCTTTGAGCTGACTGAGGCTGTTCTGTTGATAGGAACTAGACACCCTTTTTCTGAGTCAGTGTTTCTCAACCTGTGTGTTGCATAGCTACCGTTATGAAGTAACAATAAAATAATTTCATATTTGGAGGTCACCACAAATGAGGAATGGTATTAAAGAGTCACAGCATTAGGAAGGCTGGGAGTCACTGACCTAGGTTGTTGACCTTAGGGGGAAGATTAAGGGAGTCTCATGACAGATTAAAGGACATTTCTGGTAAACAGAAGCCCCACCTTTAGGCTTCTGTTTGCCTGACCAGAGTCCATCTGTCTAGGACTTTTCCCCCAGCACTGCCTTTTGAGGGGCTGCTTTGGGTCTAACAGGAGGCTGTAGTCACAAGTTTCTGACCCATCCTAGCCCCAGGTCTATATCTGCAGACACACAGTCCCAAATAATCGCAAAGCCTTATATTAATTACAAGCTGATTGGCCTATGGTTTAGGCTTATTACCTGCTAACTCTTAAACTTTAAGTTAATGCATCATTCTGTTTATGTTTATCCACATAGGGTGGTATCTTTTTGCTCGGTGCAGCATTCTCATTCTGCTTTCTCTGTCTCTCTCTGGCTACTGCTGCTCTGCTTTTTCTGCTTCCCAGCATTCTCCTAGTCTGGTTGACCTGCCACTACTTCCTGTCTAGCTACTTGCCCAATCATCATTTTATTAATTCAATAAAATTGACAAAAGCATAGTCGCACAGCAGGAGGCAGTTGAGGTAGGGAACATTAGGGGGAATTGGAGGCAGGTAGTGGTGGATGGTTATGATCAAAACACATTTTATAAAAGTGTGACTAATTTAAAATGTGAATAAAAACTATCATTAAAAACAACAGCTGCAAAGAACCTGTCTCAAAAACAACAATTACAACATCAAAACCCACCAAGTTCATGTGACTGATGACTGGTGAGTGGTAAGTTCTAACACATTATCAGGAGAGGTTCAACTTTTAACTTAATGCTATTTTTTTCTCTGGAAAATAAAACAAAATCAATATACTTCCTTTTATGAAGTTACTGCACCCTTAATTCCAAAATCAGATAAAAATACAAGATAAGAAACATCTGCCAGGAGTGGATGCTGAACTAAGACACATTGGGACCTTAGGACCTCCTGCCCTTGCTGGGGAGGAGATAAAGTGATGGGGAGAAAAGAGAGTGACTAGGATGGGTGGGAGGGGGAACGGAGTTTGAACAAGGGGATACATGGATAAAAAAATGACTTTATTCATAATAAAAAAAGAAAAGAAGAATACAAGGTAAGGAATTACAGGAGAAATTTATGTATGGATGTATAGAAAATGTATCTGAAATAAAATACAGCCAATGGATTCAACAATGTTTACATTAATTATGTGCCTGAAAGCTTATCTCAGAATTGAGTTAATTTCAGTAACAGCATAATTCATTACTTTAATATAAGTGATATGAATTATATGGCTACTTACATGAGACAAACATTTGATAAAATATTATCAATAATTTATCATTCTATTTTTAAAGGCAATATAAAACAAAAGAAAAATTTTAAATTTCCATACCTAATTAAACAGAATCCTACAGGAAATATGACCCTTGATACAGAACATTTAGGGAGTGGAATGCCGGCATATCTCTGTAAGTTCAAGACCAGAATGGCGTACATAGAGAGTACTAAGACAGACCAGGTTACAGAATGACACTCTGTGGTGGTTTAAATAAGAATTGTCTCCACAGGCTCAAATATTTGTTTGCAGGCTTAGTCACCAGTAAGTGAACTGCTTAGAAGGATTAAGAGGTATGGACTTGTTGGAGGAGGTATTTCACTGCGAGTGGAATTTGAGGTTTCAAAAATGTAATGTAACTATCAGCTACTTTTCTTGCACCATATCTACTACAGTCTAGCACCAGTTCAGTTATACTTCCTGCCATGTTGATAATGGGCTAACACTCTGAAACTATAAGCAACTCCCCATAAATTTCTTTATAAGAGTTCTCTTAGTTGTAGTGTCTCTTTACAGCAATAGAGTACTAAAACAGACCTTGTCTCCAAAACTAAATAAATAAATAAAAAGAAAAGCAAACTCATAGGAATTAGAGGAAAGTAAAAGGAGTAATACTTAGCATTCATCAGATTGACAAAGAATAGAAAAAAAATGGATAATGCTGCTGACTGTCATGAGTATGTTGGTACCTAAACATTCCCACACAACTAGGAATTGAGAATGAAAGCACCTTGTCCAAATAAGTTTAATCACCAGACAATAATGTCTCTTTTTTTCAAAGAATTATTTTATTTAAAGAGGTTGCCATTTTATACATTTTCATTTTTCCTTTTTTTCTTTTTTATATTATGAGTAAAGTCATATTTTTTATCTGTGTATATCCTTTATCCTTGTTCAAGCTCCCTTCCCCCTCTCGCCCCTTCCCGTCATTCTCTCTTCTCTACATCTCTTTATCTCCTCCCCTCCAGCAAGGACAGGAGGTCCCCATGTCCAAAGTTCAGCATCCACTCCTGACAGATCCACTTTCCTCACCCCAACATCAAGACTGGGTCAGGTGTTCCTCTGGAGGGAGTGGGATCCAAGGTGCTGTCCAAGATGTTTAAGATCCCAAGTTGTTCAGTGTTTGTAGTTTGCAGCTTAGACATGATTTGCTTTTTGCTTTTTTGTTTACAGTCCAATAATGAGTGAGTACATCCCCTGATTATCTTTCTGGGTTCGGAGGATAATCTTCAAATGCACCCATTTGCCTGCAAGATTTAGGATATCATTTTTTCTTACTGCAGAGTAGTACTCCATTGTGTAGATGTACCACAGTTTGTTAATCCATTCTTAAGTTGAGGGGCATCTAGGTTGTTTCCAGGTTTTTGCTACTATGAATAATGCTGCTATGAACATAGTTGAGCTAATGCCTTTGGAGTGTGAATGTGCATTTTTAGGGTATATAGCTAGTAGTGGTTTTGCTAGATCCTTGGGGAGATATATTCCCAGTTTTCTGAGAATCCACCATACTGTATTTCCAGAATGGCTGAACAACCTTACACTCCCACCAACAATGGAGGAGTGTTCCCCTTGCTCTGCAACCTCTCCAGCATAGGCTGTTATCTGTGTCTTTTATCTTAGCCAATCTGACAGGTGTAAGGTGGTAGCTCAAAGTTGTTTTT